>JANCRA010000020.1:1800000-2120000 GCA_024362935.1 Setophaga petechia
TCTGGACTCACTGGTTCAGAAGGTGGTGGCTTTTCCTCTGAACTCACTGGGTCAGGAGGTGGTGACTTTTCTTCTGAGCACACTGGTTCAGGAGGTGGTGGCTTTGTCTCTGGACTCACTGGTTCAGGAGGTGGTGGCTTTGCCACCAGACAGCCCCAGGATCTTTCCTGCTCCAGCCCATTCACTTTCATCAGGGATCCTGCATTACTGGGGATCAGAGAGCAAATCACACTGCTCCTCTTCTGCAGTGTTTAATACCTGATATTTAAAGCAGCTCAGCACTTCTTGGAAGACAGAGTTTCCATTTCTTCCCAATTAGTGCTTGGTACTTCAAAGGGGAGCTTTGAACCTGGGCAGGGGCTTGCAGGCATGAATCTTGTGCTTGCTGAGACTCTGTGCAGCAGCAGTCTGAGGCTTCTCCTTGCTCAGCCACAGCACATTTGCATGCAGACAGATGTCTCCTGGCTGGCTCTCTCTCTGTCATGTGTTTGAGGCTTAATTTTTTTTCCTGCATAGTTTTTCATCCAGAAAGCAAAGTATTTCATTTTCCCTGTGACATCTCACAGGTGAGACTCTTGTTTATCCTTTATTTTGCATCCCTGTTTTAGCAAGTGATGGGCCTGTGCCACAAAGCATTTTCCAGATTCACCCAATCTGTCTAGCAGGTGGCTCCCTAGGTTTCACAGCTTGGTGTGTAAATGCATTTAACACTCCTGAAGTTTCTTTTGTAGTTTATTTTTATCTGAATACAAAGGATGAATTCCCATTTGTCTTGAAAATTCAACTACTTGTAGTGAAGAGGAGCATTTTATGTAGTCTTAGAGATGAGCAGACATCACTGAGGTTTTTTCTTAATAATCAGAGACTAAGATTGGCAGCATTTTGTAATTACATAACATTGATCTATTTTATACATTGCAAGAGGCCTATTACTCAAATAATTTTGTACTAATAGGGCTTCTGTTAGATAACTCCTTTTCTGTTTGTTATGTAAGGGCTGGTATTATAGAATTGCTGTTTGAATACCAGCACTATAATTTTAGAATAGCTTTTATCATAGAAATACCAAGTAAGCCTTGTTCCAAATATAGGCAATTATTCCAATATCGTAATTATTTTTTTTTCCCAAACGACGCCTCTTGATAATTGCTACTTTGGGTTCTGTTTTCATTATAAAACCACGATGCTGTCCTGTGCCCAGTCATAATCCATTATGTGCATTTTCTGTAATGAATGTTGTGCATTGGAAAAGTATTGATCAGCAGTCCTGGAAACTGGTGATTGAGCTTCACCTATGAAAACATTGCAAGTTCCAGTTTAGTGACTCTGCATGTCTGAAACCCTCCTGTCATCTTTCAACTCTGTATGTGTTTGTCTCTTGGGCTTTGGAGTTTATTTTGATGTTTTCTGATATCTCCTGATTTTTGCAATTGAGAACAGAAGCAGTGTGACCAATCTCAAAATGAGATTGGGGAACACAGTCAGTAAAAATTCCTTTGGAGCCCACAGAAAATGATTATTCCTAAGCAAGGAATTTAGTTGCAAGCTATCTCCTTCATTGACAAAGATGTAGATAGTAGTAAGACTTTTACCTTGGAATTGCTTGAGAAATGGGGTTGAACTGTAGGTGAGGTTGCAAAAGGTCTTTCAACAGACCTGGACTTTGTGCAAGATATAAGAGGACAGGAGGGCATATTGACTTGGTGCATGGAGAGCACCTGAAATTTTCCCTTATTTTATGAATGCTGTGGTGCTTCTATCCTGGTTTTCTGCTGGACCCTTATTCACCACACTCTCTGGAGTATGTTGTATTTAATCTGTGTGTGCTTTAAACTCAGAGGCAGCTTTTACATTCTTATTCTACCCAGCTCTGTTAAATCAGATAAAAGTTCCTATTTGTCTGTAACTTTAACATTCCCAGCCTTTTTTTCCTCCCCTTTTTGGCCAAATAATTCCAAACATTGTCCTTTGAATGTAAAAATGTTCTTATTTGTTTCTTTTTAAGTGGTTTTATGCTGCCTCTTTCAACTTTATTGAAATTTTCCAATGTGACTCTACCTCCAGGGCAGCCAGGGTTTTAAGAGGGTCTTACACCATGACTTTGCTCTCTTTAGTGCTGTTGCTAAAGTCAAAAAATGGGAGTGTCAGGGGCCCGTGACTACCACTTAACTTTTATTTTTGGTATCTAGGCTAGATTTTGTGTGGAATTTGTTTCTTTAGAGGCCTAACTTTGACCAGGTGAGTTATGCTGCATCTTCATAGAGGGCTGTGTTGACAAATGGGAATCACTCTTCAGTCCAGCTGTTGTGTCCTGGAACAGATGTGCCCTCAAGTCTGTCTTTACCTGGACTGTCCAATTATGCTGCAGAGCATCTGGATGGGGCTGATGCCTTGTGATGCCTGACCTAGAACAGAGACTGGACAGAGCTAAAGAATAAAGCAGGGATTTATTAAGAGGCCTCAATAGATCCACCTTGGGCAGCACAACCCAAAATGGCCACAAAAAATGGATGACCAGTCACGGGGTCTCTCACTTTTATAAGTTCTGCTCCATTTGTTGGAGCTAATTGTCCAATTAGAGCTTTAGGTTACGAAGTCCCATCCTTCTTGTTTTCTCTCTTTGGTCCATTCCATGTTGTCTGTGCTCTTGGGGCTGAGATTTGGATCATTTGTCCTTGGTCCCCAGCTGGAGAAGGAATTGTTTTGTCTCCCTGCTCTGTGCACAGAGCTCAGCATCCCCTAATATGAAACCTAGACTTACACACTAAAGCAGAACAGAATCTGAAGAATATAAAAGCTAAAACTGAAGCATCAGGGCCCTAAGCTTTACCACCCCATCAGCACCATGCTCCTGCACAGGGTGTAGCTGCTGCCACCTCATTTCTCCCCTCTCAGGCTCCAAAATCTCCTTTTTGTTAACCAAACTCCTGGACTGTGCCTGCTCAGGCCTTCCTAAAGCTCTGATTTTGGAGCAGGGAGAAGAAAGAGAAAACACCATTATCATCTGTTGGGTCCTGTGATGGGAAGTTCCTTTGTGCTGAATCTAGATTTTGTTAAAATCCTTTGTCAAGTCCTGCAGACACAAAAAGTGTTGAGTGGCCGTGCTGAGCACACGCCCGACCACGCGAGCGAATCCGGTCGATTGTAGCCTGGTAATTTCCTGTAAGGAGCTTACTGGATTAGAGCAAAGGCTTGGTTTGCCAGCAACACCACCTGACTGTCATATTTCTTGAGCAGTATTACCTGTTTTAAATATTGGTCCTCTTCTGCCCCATTCATGCCTTCATTCTTGAGGTAAGAGGGGCTTTTTTAGTTCAATGGCTTACAAAGCCATGTAGTAGAGAGGACACCCAGCTGATTTTTGAGGCTGCTGAGCAGGCAGTTTTAGTAGCTGAAGCACTTCCAGATTTACCTCGATGTGCTTTTGTCACCATAATCCCTCCTCCATGTCAAGACTGATTCGCTTTCGTAGCCAAGACTCGCATCGTGCGTTTTTGCCGTTCCATTTCTTCTCCTCTTTGGTTTTTTTTTTTTTTTTGTGTTTGTTTGTCTGTTTATTAATCAATAACTAACTGGGAAGATGTTGGTAAACCAGTCAAGTATATGTTTATTAGCTGGAGTCTGCGCTACCCTGATTGTCCTGGCTTTAGCCTATTACTTGTATTGGTAAGTTGGATTTCTGTACTGCAGCTGTGCTGATGGTGGCTTGTCCTTTAAAATGCTTCCTTGGGGTGAGCTGGAGAGTGATGGTAATTTTTGAAGTGCTCTAGAAGGCTGGTGTGTACTTACCAATGTGTGGCTGGGGTAGATACATTCCCTGATTTGCCCTGGTGTTACTTGTTATGGGACTTGGTTTTGTTGCCTTCTGAGTTTTTGTGTTTTTATTCAGCTGAGAACATAGTGGCTAAGGATGCCACTTGGGCTAGGTGGTGACTGTGTGTTTCCATTTTTTTCTGCAAGCCTTTATAGAGCTCTTTCACTCTTATTTTGTGCTTAGTGTTCTCACAGCTGTCTCTCAGCACGTAACACGGAAATTAGGCTGACTATGTATTAGGGTGTTTGTATTAGGGACACATATGTCTTCAGCATGGAAAGGGGATGTTTCAGGCAGGTGAAAATGAATATTCTACCCCTTGGGGGTGAGCTGGCCTTGGAGGGTGGTGGCTGGGAGCCGCAGAGCCAGGAGCCCACACGTGCCTGGGTGTTTTTACTGGGTTTGGGAAGGGTAGGAGCAGGGCAGGGCTGCCCTACATTTCTGGGCTGGCCTTGTTTCTCTGTGTCTCCACATATGTCCAAGATGTTCAGCCAAAAGAAGTCTTGAAACTTTTTAGTACCTTCTCTGGAGCAAACAGCGACTTTTAGAAACGCAATCTGTTGACTGGCTTTAGTGAAAAAATACACATCAACTGTAAAAGGAAAAGCTTGCTGGAGTTGGAATTAATATGGCTCTGCCTGGAGAACTTTCCAAGGAGTGTGACATTGCTGGGAACAAGTTTCCAGCATGACACATGAGTGAGTTTGTTTGTTTGTTTGTTTGTTTAATAAAGTGTTTAAAAAACAAAAGGAATGAAAATTTATGTAGGATCATCTTGGTTTTATTTTGCCAAGTTTTTCCTCCAGGCGGTTATGCCTGTACTGCTTACAAGCCTACAATCCTCTATGTGTGTGTGTGTATGCACACACTTGTAATATTAATGAGTTTATTTACATTTAAGCTTTACAGTGATTCTCTGCAGATATGTAAACTCTCAGCTATACAGTGTGGCAGCTCAAATTAAAATGTGTGTGATTACTAGTCCCTGTAATCCTCAAAATGTACAACAAAACAAACACGTGTAAGTGACTTTTCAGTTTTAATGTTAAAATCAGGAAATCGAGAGTTTAAGGACATCTATAGCTGTCCTGCTAAGTGTTACTTTTAATAAAACAAAGTTCATGTGGTAAGTACATACATGAACCCAGTGTAGTTTTTAATTAGTTCTTCATGTCTTAATTCAATATTGGGGTGTGATGTGTGCATCTGACAGCAGTTAGTTTTTGTACTGATGCAAATATAAATTTGTGTGTATTATGCATACAGAATGACATGCACACATCTCTTAGAATTCTTTCTTTCCCCTTATTTTGTTCCCTCTTAAAATTCTTGACTTGAATCCAGGTCAAATCTGGTTTGCAGGAGAGATTACAATTCTGCACACAGCAGGAATTAGCTGGTATTAGGTCAGATCCTCTTCTTCGACAACCTCAAGGTTCAGGAGAAAATTAATTACATCACCTGCTTGTTTGTGAGAAGAGAGCTCATTCAAACCTCTTGATTAAATGTAGATGAGACATAATGCAAGTACCTTACAGCACTTTTTTTGCCTTTGTTGGTTTGGGCATTTTTAACTCTTTAGTTTGTTGTTGCTTGAAGAAAGCTGACTTTGATAAATATTTTAGTTCATTAATTTTTAATGTAAGTCTGCCCTGTAGGAAGTAGCTAGAAAGACTAATTATTTCCTTTTGCTTCTTAAATATGTTAGTTTGGCTGCTGCAATTCCCTTAGAATATCCTCAGATGGAGCTGGGGTGATTAAGATCAGAGATCACCAGTTCAGCAGGGAATCAACCTTGAATATTGAGAGATTAACTCGGGGCTAGTTTTTTTTCTGTAATTCCATCTGATCTTTTGCCTCTCCTGGGTTGGAGCACCCTGGACCAGATGCATTTTGGTCACTTTCTGGACTGAATTTAATTTGTCCTCTCCAAGGAATTCATCTAAGAAGTGAATATTCTTTGTTCTGGAAATTGTGGCACCCTCGAGGCTGGGGCTCCCTTGCTGCATTTCTCATGCAATACCACCCCAAGCCTTGGAAATCAGCGTGTCTCTTCTACTTCCCCCAAGGAAAAAAGAAACAGAAAGAGGAAGATTAATATGCAATTCTTGGATATGTGAAGGCTGGTTGTCAGGCAGTGGTGGAAGGGTGAGGGACCACCAGAGTCTCAAAGTTACAAAGTTATTCTGGAATAATCCAGAAAGTTCCCCCATTACCCAGCCACATGCAGGCTTCTTCTGATACCAGGTGTGAAATCTCACAGAATTCACTCAGCAATCCAGCAGTGCAGAACCAAAGCAGACAGAAATTGTAACAGCATTAGACATCACATTTTCTTCTTTGCTCAGTCATTGCCGCTTCAGAGAGTTTGTTTGGTTAAATTCTCTCCACTACATGAGCCTCTAAAAGAATTGTTCTTTTTCACCAATTGAGAAATCTCTTAGCCCATAAATAATGGATTTATCATTCTGTGTAGGCTTGTCATCACTTAATATATAGGATAAACTCATAAGAATCATTTGTACTTTTTTTTTGTGTGTGTTTTAATTGACCATTTCCAAGCTACAAAATATTTGAAGCAAATGCTTTTCCTTTCTTTTTCCCCTACTGCCAAATCTGCCTTCTGTTTCAGCTTCTGGCCACCAAGGGAACCTGGAATATTAACATGTATTTAGTGTGATTAATTGGCGTACTTTGTATTAGAAGTGAAGGTAATTTAGTACAGTGATTTTACCTCATTTCTAAAGCCACCTTGTTGCTGGAGTGAGGTGCCCAAATGCCTGAACTTGCCATGAATGCTTTGATTTTATTAATGCACCTTAAGGGCAAAATAATTCAGATCACAGCATTTTGGCTACTGTTGTATTTTGTGCTGCAATAGATTAATATTTTTTTAGAAGGGACACTTGTGCTAGACTCCTAGTTTTAATGAGCTACATAATTTCACTGCCCCATGATTTTTTTGTTTGTTTTGGGTTTTTTTGGTTTTTTTGTTTGTTTGTTTGTTTGGGATTTTTTGGGGGTTTTTTGTTGTTGATGTTTTTTGGGGTTTTTTTTTGCTTATTGACTGAAGTGGTGCTTTGCTGTCTCTGTTTCTGTTGTTTGAAGCAGTAGTTCAGCGCATGATGTCCATCTTCACTTGGATTTTATTAGCAATTCCCATAATGGTGTTTTTGGACTGAATGTATTGTCTGTGATTTCAGCCACAATAACTTGGAGGTTCCTAATTTCTCTGAGCTGATGCACAGACAATGGGGCCACGTTGTTTCCCTGGGAGAAGCCCCTGGCCATGGGAATGGTTTGGAGCTCTGGGAAGTGCAGTGTAAACACTAAACTGGTGAAATGTGAGCACTGAGCCCCATTCCTGTCACTTTAGGGCTGGGTTTGTGATATCTGTCATGTGTGGATAATGTGCCCATAATCTAGCAGCCCGTGCTTGAAATATAACCGTGTTTGTGTAAAAGCCACTGTGTGCTCTGCTGCTTTATTTAGGCAGCTTAGAGTGAAGCACTGAGCTGATAGGTGTCCTACATTGGCTGAGGAGTTGTCTGTGAGATAAATGCCTGGAGATTAAAGCAGCCTGTGCCTTCCTAGCAGCCCATAGCACCAAACCACGCACTTTGAGGAGTGTAGAGTATTCCTCTAAATCAGGAGTTTGCAGAGAAGTTGGAGGTCTGAGCAGTTTTCTCAGTGTGGATTTCAGGGGGGGTTATTTCTGTGCTGTGGCTGCTGCTTGTGGAAAATATGGAAACCTCAACTATCTAAAAGCTCAATACCCAAAGAATTCTGTGGCCATGCCCACGTGCCTTAAGCATGAATTTATCTGGGCTAGCCTAACATAGAATTGCTGTGTCTTTAAATGTGATGAGCTGAGGAGGTTGAGCTTGGCAGACTTTTCAGCCTGCTTTGCTATGGAAATAAAACTTAGTGTTGTCCTGTTCAAATACATTTATCTCTCTCTTCAGTGATATGTTTTGAACTCATGGAGGAATTTCCAGACACACTTGGCTGGCTGGCGAGTGTCTATGAGGGTGTCTCCAGAATAACTGGAATACTACAAGTTTTGTGGAAGCAGCCTGGGAGAGGAGAAAGGGGCTGCTAAGAGCCTGTTATGACAAAGCTGGGTGTTCTTTGCTACCCATGTCTCTACATGGATGTGAGCACTGTCAACACCAAAATCCAAGTTCATAAGGAGCCAGGCTTTTGGAACAACATGCTAAATTCCATTCTCTGGCAGGCAGCTCTCTAAGCTACTTAAGCTCTTCTCTGCAACCAGAGCAATTGTTATCCAGAAACTAAACAGAGATTCCTATATATGGGTCTGAGTTGGAGGTTAGATAAAACATGAGATATTAAAGGCTGGAGGAGAGGCTGGAAGAGCAGCTGTTGACACTGCACAGGCTGCTTTTTCCTTTTGAACAAAAACCAGGTTGACCTGAGGGAATTGGCTGATCCTGCTCCATGCAGAGGTTGCTCTGGTCCAGAGAGGCAGCAGTTCCCTTTCCACTGAGGATGTGCAGCAGCACAGTTCCCCAGGCATTTGGTCTCCCGTGGCTGATTTGTTTGCCCTTTGAAAACAAATGATGTCAGACTGTGATGTGAGAGAGATGTGATTTAGTGCTGTGAAATCTGGAAGACACCCTGAGAGAAACCCATCATTTCAATGCTGGCAAAGGGATTAAGAGGAGCAAAATAAATGTAAGTAATACTTAAACTTAGGTCTGTCTTAAGAAGGATGAATGTGTTTCAAATCACATTTTGAATTTAGCTGGTAGAGTTAAAAATGAATCTGTGGCCGAGTTACCTGGTAGGGTGTGTCTGTACTGCAGCTGGGATGTGATTAGTTTTAGAGGAGTGAAATGCTTGTAATAGTAGCCATGACAACGTAGAGCTCATTGCAGGCTGCAAAGAACACCTGGGAAGTGGAGTGAAAACTCAGGCAGTTTGGATTTAATTATTATTGCTCCATGTGCAATGCCTGCCTTCCTGTACAGCACACTGATGACATTTCAAGGAGAAGTCTCAGGATGGCTTCACATGGTTAAATGAGAGATCTCAGCATCTTTTTTTCAATGGAGATTGTCATTGTGGGCTTGTCATTAAAATAAATAAACCAGACATAGAAGATAGCTGGGTGGCTGTGATTTGAGTATGAGGCAGCTTTCAGCCAAGCTTATTTCAGAAATAGGTTGCTTTGCTCAAGGCTTTGTCCAGTTGGGTTTTGAAAATGCCCAAGGATGGCATTTCCTCAGCCTCTTTGCACTCACTTGTTGCAGTGCTGAACCCACTGTTCTGTGTTGGTAACACAGCTGGCATTAATATAAATTGGTGTCATCTTTTAAACAGAATCTTATTAGTCTATGTCCAAAAGGGAATGATGAGTCACTTTTTCCAGAGGTGGCTGCTTGGGACAGGCCATTTGAAAATGCAAACATCTGAAGCTTGGTAGACTTTGAAACTGAAGTAAACCTGGGAGAAGCCTGTGGGTTTTCTTTTTTTGGTGGCCCTTCTTTGCCTGGAGAGATTCAAACCAATGCAGGTGTCCATGGCTTGGCCTTGTCTGTGTGAAATGCTGATTTCTCATCCTGCAGAAGGAGTGTGCCAGGGAAACAGATGCTATCAGCAGCTGGAGTCATTCCCTTTCTCCTGTTTGTCCTATAATTTGAAATATATATTCACCTGTAATTGTTTGAAGATGCTTTCCCTCAGATCCCTGTCATACATGTATTCTTTTTGCTTATACACAGTCCACTACATTTATAAAACCAGAAGGTGAAAGCAAAACTTTGATGTGTGTAGCAAAGATCATAAAGTGCTCATAGGAACTGTCATCCAAGAAAGGATTGAGGAGACCAACTGTGTACATGGGAGCAGGTAGGATGACAAAAATGAATATATTAACACAGAAGAGAGGAGGAAGGTTTGCAGAGAAAACTAACTCGAAATTAAGGTATGAAATGTCAGGAAAAATATAAATATAAATTAAAATATAAATTAAATTATCAATTAAAATATTATAGCCTGGTTCAAAACTTCTTTTGAAAAGAAAACAGAAAACATGACCGGGGAAGTGGCCTGTAATATCAGAAAAATTAATGGATACTTGAGTTCTTGTGAAATTACTGTAGAAATTCAACTTGCAAACCATGAAGATATTGTTTTGTATCTTGAGTTCAGAAATAGCATCAAATGCTCTTTACTAAATAAACCATCTTTCTACTTGGAGCACATATTGCCATGGTGAGGGGAGAATTAAAACCAAATTGTTTGTTCTTGAGAGATCAATAATAGAAGCTGCAGCTCTGAAAATAGATGTTTACGTGGAGAAGGAGATGAAGTGAGGATATTTTAGCTTTACTACCCTCTTGATATGTCTGGGAAGTTTTTGGATTAGCTGGTGATTGCTCTGCTTGTCCAGTGGTTGCAGGTCTGGTGGAAGGAAGCTGATGAGCAGGCAGAGTTGCACCAGGGTGATGTGTGTGGGAATGGGTGCAGCTTCCTTCTGTGCTCAGTGGATTGGGAGACAAACAGCCCAGTTCAGAGGGGTTTTTCTGGCAGTTAGTCAGCTCATTTTGTCTGACTAAATCCAAGTGTTACAGTGGTTGTGGTTATTAATGTAATATCCTGTCTCTGTGCCATGATAGTAGTTAGCATCAGATTGATGGTGTCAGGACACCAGATTGTCATTTTACTCTGTGCACTCAGCAAGTAGGGGAAAAAATAAAGTCAGGAGGGTTTCTTCTGAGGTATAAATAACTCCTGTAGTTGCATGTAGTAGGGGAGGGAAATAGCATGCTGAATATTCTGGCATGGAGGTGGAGAGTGAGAGATGGAAGATTTGTTCATCTTCCCAGTTGTGGATTCAGGGGGAGCTTGGTCTGCACTGCTCCTCGGTTTCTCTTAAGCCCTGTTCATTTATCTTCCCCTTTCTCTTCACCTGAGCAATTGTGAATCAGGTTTGGATTCCCCACCACACAGGGGTGTGGGGAAGCTGCTGTTTTGCAGGAGGTTTGGCTGTCCCTGTGCACATCTTGGGTTTAATTTACTGCTGATATTGGTAGTGGCAGTCCCAGTTTTCTGTTCAGCAGTTGTGAGGCTCCCTTTGGAAATTGTTCCTCCATCCAGGGGGTGACACCTGGAGCTGTGCACTCTGGTCTTATGGGGAAACCATACACTCATCTGGAAACAGGCAGCATTTTCTAAAAGATGCCTTTCTATATAATATTTACCTTCTTTAAATCTGTTATATTGGCTTTGTGGTGTTACAAAGTTTATTGGGGCAAGCTGAAAAAAAAAAAATCCAGTATAATTTACTGTGTCTAATTAATTTATTACGTTCCAGTTCATGTGGTTGCTCCCTAGGTCTGCTCTGGCCACTTGCTGTCAGTGAAACTCTGTCTCCAACAAGGGTGGAGAAACTCTGAAAATTTTTTGCAGCCTGGGAGTTGTGCAAAGCAGAGCAGGTGACTCAGGAAAGGGCACTTCACCAAATCTACTGTTGAATCGAAAATCCCTGCATAGAAATACAGAAATGCTAAAGTTAGAAATGTTAAAGTTTCTCTCTGAAATAGTTGGTTTATTTGGTTTCATTTGAGTTTGTCTTTTTTAAGAAAGAAAACTTTTCTTACCTGATTAAACTTCAGAATTTGGGACCTAATGAGAGGTTTAATTACCAGATACAAGACAGATGTTAATCTCATGTTAGAAATTAAGAGTCAAGGGGATGACATATTATCTAAGCACATTACTCTTGAGCTATTTCTTAGTGTTTTCCCCAGAGTGTTCAATTAATGCTTTAAAAGTGTCATTATCAGAGTCTAGACGTAAATCTGACTAAATCCTGTTTTATGGTGCCAGTTGTAATTATGGTAGCTTCAGGTTTTTGTATTCATAAAAATGCATTTTCACCCATGCAGTCAAACTATCTGTCTTAATAACTTCAGAAAGAATGAAGGGCTTTGGAAAGATATTGAATTACTATGAAAATCCACTCTGGGTAGTATTCTTCTCACTAAAGAGCAGCCAGAATGTAAGGGAGGAAACAGGACCTAAGTGCCAAGGAAAGTCTGGCTGCTTTAAAATTCAGAGACCTCATTTTCTCCCACCTGATTTTTATTCAGACATTGCAAGAGACATTTTTTTTTTCAACTCCCAGTTGGGTTTTCAACTTTGAATGAACTAGTTGAAATGAAGAAAATACTCATTACACCTGCTAGCTCCATCAAAACCAGAAGTAATTAAGGCAGAAAGTCTTTCTTTGCAAGAGAAATGGAAAATGCTTACATTTGAGGGGGAAAATGTCAGTATCAGCATTTGCTCCATGGGCAAGGCTGAAAATAATAGAGCTGCTGGATGCAGAATGTGATTTCCTGGTGGTTAAATCTTGACATGATTTTCAGTCAGGGGGTGCAAAAGTCCTGACTTCTTCAAAATAAAAAAGTACCCATTTTTCATCTATATGAGAAGAACTTGCAGAGATAACTTACAGCTCCAACTACTTCTGTGAAATAACATGTTTGTAAGTTTTGGTCTCAGCCCTTTTTTATCATTTTAAGCAGATAGAGTTTGTTTTGCTTTTTTTAGTGTCTGGTGTGTGATGTTGTTTTGGTTTTTTTTTTAACCAAACTAAAATCCTGGGTTGTATTTTTGACTCACAAAATGTACTTTATTGCTGGTTTTGCCCCCCTTCATGTCAGGTGGAGGGGGAGGTTGTGGCTCCTCCTGGCCTGTCACAGCCATGGGAATTGTGTCAGCACCCAGCCTGGTCAGGGTTTCATAATATTTAGGGTGTTTGTGCAGAAATAATAGTGACCTGCATGGGGAGCAAAGGTGGAGAAACCAAATTTGTGTCACATTTTCAGCATTTGAGAGGTTAAGCTCAGGGCAGGAGTCTGTTCCAGTTGAGAACTGGGAAGAATTGCTTCCTTTTGTCTGTCCTTTTTGCACTGGTATTTCTAAAATGTTCATCTTAACTTTCTTACTACTCTCTACTGGTTGATCTGTGCATTGACTTAACAGGAGAAATTCAACTGGCAGCAATCACTTTTGTGGGGAGGGAAGAGATTTCATGTTCTTGCCACATTGCCTGTAAAAAAGAAGCATCAATGCTTCTGTCCAAATGCGAATTTTATCCCAGATTTGTGGGATTGCTGATGCAGTGTAGCATTTACAAAGGTGTTCAGAGTGCAGCAGGATGGAATAAATGATGAGCTGATTTGAGAAGAGCATTGATTATGGCCAGCCATAATTGTGGCATTGCTTTTCAATCATGAGATCCATGCTCTCCTGGTTTCCACTTCCCACCCTTTCTCTGATTACAATGCTGATTTTCTAAAGGTAATTTCTTACCAAATACCAGCATAACTACTGGGTTAAAATTAAGATTCTTCAGGCCTACAATTCTATCATGGAAATTGCTGGACCTCAGCATGTTTTTGTATCTGTGTGTATATTGATATATGGGCAAAATGACTGTCAAATTCAGGGATTTCTGCCCTAATAGTGAGACCTGCCTTTGGCTGAGGGTTCTTTGCTGTGTCAGTGCTGCCTCCTGAATCTATGAGATCTCTAGAGAACCCACACTGTGAGCACTACACATGTCTGAAATTGGTCATCCCCTCCATCCTGCTCCTTCCAGGGATAAACATTTCTTCCTGCTCCCTCACCCTCAGCTCCAGAAACCTCCAAGCCACATCATGTGGGGCTGAACACAAACTGGCCAGTCTTGGCTTGGCTGCAGGGAGCAACACGAGCACAGGTGGACAATCAACAGGTCCCTCTGGGGATGTTTTACATCTGCCTCATCCTAAAGCTGTCTGCTGTCACTAAGGAAAGAATTTCCCATGCCTTGAGTACAACTTTGAGAGTGGGAAGCATGCAAAACTCTGGGGTTATGGGAGATTTGTTGGCTTATTTTTCACTATGAGCATTCAAAACTGCTTAAATCTCTTGTGGTGCTGCGGGTGGTGATTTTGTTCACTGCAAGTGCAGCATGAAATGATGTGTGGGCTGTGCAGGGAGCTCCAGCTGGCTCCTGGCTGTCCCAGTAATCCCCCCCTTTCTGTACAGGGTTAAAGGGATGCACTGTGTTTGCCAAAGGTGCTCTTCTTGCCTCCTCAGCCAGGATTTTCAGCTGGAATCCTGTGTACAGTTCTTGTGCCCCCAGCACAAGGAGGATATGGAACTGTTGGGTGAGTCCAGAGGAGGCCACAAAGTTCATAGGAGGACTGGAGCACCTTCCCAGTGGAGACAGGATGAGAGATTTGGGGCTGTTTAGCCCAGAGAAGAGAATGAGAAGGAGAAGTGGAGAGAGGAGAAGTGGAGAGAGGAGAGGAGAGGAGAGGAGAAGTGGAGAGAGGAGAGGAGAGGAGAGGGAGAGGGAGAGGGAGAGGGAGAGGGAGAGGGAGAGGGAGAGGAGATTGTATGGAGACTTCAGAACAGCTTCCAGGATCTGAAGAGGCCTGCATGAAGCCAGAGAGGAACTGGAGTGACAGAACATGGGGAATGGCTTCAAACTGGAAGAGAGTAGGATTAGATTAGATGTTGGGAAGAAATTCTTCCTTGTGAGAGTGGTTAGGCCCTGGCACAGGTTGTCCAGAGAAGCTGGGGCTGCCCCATCCTAGGGGATGTCCAAGGGCAGGTTGGACAGGGCTTGAAGCAGCCTGGGGTAGTGGAAGGTGTCCCTGCTCCTGGCTGAGGGTGGAATGAGATGAGCTTCAAAGTGCCCTCCAACCCAAACCATCCTGTGATTCTGTGATGTCCTTTTTTTATTTATCTCTGCTGAATGAACCTGTCTGGGGAAAGAAAGGGAGAGTTCAACAGCAGGAGCATCCCAGTGCTGCCATAATGTGCCCAGCTTTACCTCAGGCAGGACACCCTGCCATTGCACTCGGGGTGAGATCCCAGGGAGCAGTTACCAGGACTCAAAAGATTTTCCTGTCCTTTAAAGAAGTGCAGTGGACATGTTGGACCTGATGGAGTGTGCTGAGTTCTCCAGGAGCTTCTCCCAGCCTGCTTTTGCTCCCAAAGCAAGCTGGAAACGTGACAGTTTCTCAGAACTTGGGGTTGACACACAACCTGAGCCCCAGGTGGGCAGGCAGTGCCTGCAGCTCTGTGCAGGGATGGGATGGGCTCAAGGCCACTGTGGCACCAAGCAGGGCTCTTGCCCAGGCTGGGAAGCTGTTGGTGTGTGCAAAAGAGGAGAGTATGACACAAGGGAAGGAATAGTGAATTATGGATCTAGCAAGGATCATCCTGTTTCTCCCTTGAGGGAGTTCTATCCAGAGTGGCAAAGTGGGGAGAGTTGCTGCCACCAAGCAAACAAGGCCAGGGGGAAGTTTAAAAGTTGCCAAGAGGAGGAACAAGGCCAGCAGAAGGTGTTTGACAGCCAATCCTGAGTGAGTCACGCTAAGCTGCCTGTCTGGAGCCAGGAGGAATTTGCAAAGCTGAATAATTGTTCCTATTTATTTCTTAAAATATACAGAATATGACAGCGTTCTAGCTCGTGCATTTCAGTGTAAATGTCTTGCAGTGGGTTGGTATTTTCCCCTGGTTTTAATCCTTTTTTCTTAGAAATTGCAATCTTGCTTATCTTCTGCTCCATCCTGCTACGTCTTGCTGTGCTGGTGGAGCATGGATCCTCCTTGCCTTGGCTCATGTCTCTGTGCCTTCCACTAAAGATGAAACCAGGAGTAATCTGTGTCTACCTGATTTTGGTTTTCAAAATCAGGCTAATTATGTGGTTGTATGGTTTGTAGAACAGTGTAAGTTACAGGGTGTTGATTTTTCCTCCTGATAGCAAGCAGGTAAAAGAAAATTTTAGCTCAAATGCTTTCAGTTGGATAAACCTTGGTGATCAGTAATATTCAAATTTGGGACAAGGTTTGTTAGGCTGAGTTCTGCAAGAGATTTCACAACTATCTGTAAATGTGCATATACCCACAAGCCCCATCTGAACCTGTGAGAAACGAGGCAAACTTGCCAAATTCACAATTATTATCTAATCTAAATTTAGTAGCAATTAGGGTTTTGTCATTATAGTTCTAAGAAAAAATTAATTTTGCATTGCTCATACTGAAACAAAAGTGTGAGACTGCAGAGTGAGGGATGACAAATGTGTGTGTCCAGGGGAGAAGCAGCACACAAACACCTACCAGCAGTTGTAAGTGACATACTCTAATAGAAACTATTGTAAGTTTATTAAAATATAAGGCAGTGACTGTCTTCCTGGAGTAAAAACAAGTTGTGGGGTGCCTTCCCTGGAAAGCTCCATGCAGAGCCCTGTGATGTCCTGTGAGTATGGGAGGCTGTTTGGTGGGAAAAGTGATTTCAGCCTGCTCTGGTGAGACTCAGCTGTGGCATCAGAGTTGTCTGAGCTGGTTTTACCCAGGGAACTCGTGACAGAATCTCTCTGGTTTCCCTGTTGGGAACAGAAAAGCCCTATGAAAATACCATTATTTTCTTTGTCAATAAAGAGGTGCTTGCAGTGAGAGAAATCCTGCAAGGAGTTTTGCTTCCTTGTGGGGGTTGTCATGCAGCCAGCAGATTTCTAAGCAAGTCAGGGTTCATTTTGGTTATCCAATCCATTTGTTCAAACAGAGGCAATGTTAACTGAAGGGTGTATGCTGAGAAGAAATTGAATTTGTGCACACTTGTTCTTTCTTGTGGCAAGCATGATACAAGGAAATGGTTGAAATTTAATTTTGAAAACAGCCATTTTAATATTGCTGGTGTTTTCAGCTGTAATATTGTAGCAGAAGTTAAAGAAAATATAATTTCATCCCTAGTGGTGGCATAAGCACAGTGCTTTTTGCAGCTGTTGAGGAGGCTCAGTCATGTCAGTACCATTGCATTTAGGGCAGGGAAGAGGGAAATCTGCCCCCAGGTGCAGTGATGTGTGGTATTGAGAGCTGGCATTTTTCTTTTCTGGTTGCACTGAGCTGTTTGAATACTTGCTTTGTTTTGTTATTATATTCTGTGGTCTTCTCACTACAAAAGGCAGGTTAAACAACTGGTTATCTTGGTATTTTTTCTTAGAGCAACTTGTGTCATGAAGGTAAGAATGAAATGTAAAAGCTTCTCATTAAGTCTAATTCAATATGCCTGTGAAATGATTGTGGATGTCAGAGCTATATGCATAGCTTGCTTTCATTTCCTCTTTCTTTCTTTCTTTCTTTCTTTCTTTCTTTCTTTCTTTCTTTCTTTCTTTCTTTCTTTCTTTCTTTCTTTCTTTCTTTCTCTCTCTCTCTCTTTCTCTCTTTCTCTCTCTCTCTTTCTCTCTTTCTCTCTTTCTCTCTCTCTCTCTTTCTCTCTCTCTCTCTTTCTCTCTCTTTCTTTCTCTCTCTCTCTCTTTCTCTCTTTCTCTCTCTTTCTTTCTCTCTCTCTTTTCCTTCCTTCCCTCCTTCCCTCTCCAAAGTATTGGCATCTCATCAGGATGATGAGTCAAACCAAAGGCTTTTTATTTTATGGAAATGGTCTTACCAAAAATCTCTGCAGATACTGAGCCAAACCTATTGACATAAGTGGAAGTTTCTGTGGCTTGAATGCCTTCAGATCAAGCCCAAAGTAAGGAATATATTTCAGACAGATAGTGGTGATAATCCTCCACTCTTGACCTTTTCTGGAAATTGGCTGTGGTGCTGTTTCAAGGCCAAGATTGACAACATTTCAAGGAATGAGTTTTCATCTGATTCCATGATGGTACCATTTTTTCTTTTCGAGATCTTATTCCTAGTTCTTACAACTCAAAACCAAACTTACATCTCTGTGACCTCAGTTTAGCTTAAGCTTCTTTTCCATACCCTTCAATTTTTAAAATTCATGACAAGCAGGATTTTTAATGAACTCTGAATCAGCCTTGCACCTCACTGAGGCACGTTCAGGGAAATTAGACCTGTATTGTGTGAGAAACTAAGATAATCATTCTGTCATGCTTAGGTTTAAAAGGCTGGGTCTGTAGTAGACAGTTTGTAATGCTGTGTGGGATGCAATTGAGTAGCTGTCTATTTTTACAGCTTATCTGGAGAATCCCTGGTACAGACTGTTCAAATGGGTACCAAAACTGTTGTTATACCTTATTTGCTTATTTGCTTATTCTCTCTGACTCACTGCTGTTGATCTAAGCTCTGTTTTCCAGCCTACTTAGACACCTGTGGTTGCCAGTGCTGGTTCTGAAATTAATGAGACCTGAGTGGAAATTGCTTTTAGTGGTGCCATGGCAGAGTCTGGGGGACTCTGGCAGAGCAGGAGTCCTGGGATGCTTTTTTAAAGTCTGGGGCAAAGCCCTGGGTAAATATTCTTTCCATGGCTTTTGTGTGGCTTCTGCATCAAGGGGGTCAGGCTCCCAGATTCCTCATCCCAGAAGGAGATGTGGTCCAGTGCAGGAAGTGGGAGCCCATCAAGGACCTCTTATCTTCCTGAATATTTTCCTATTTGCTATGAATATTTCATTTATCTTTTAAAAACTGGATAGCCTCTGCACTTCTCTCTTTCAGCTAGAAGAGTATTGTGTATTCTGCAAGGAAAAATTATTTCTTAGTGGTAACTGATTACTTCTAAGCATTAATCATAAGATGATCAACATATTTTTTGTGTGGAATGTCCCAGAAATGTCCAGGGAAATAACCTGCTACCCCAATGTGGTAATGTGGTGTTTCTGAGGGATTCTAAAATAACCAGATTGGGATCTGTACTTTATTTATCTGACAAAGAAGTATAGGCAGGGCCATTGGAAGCTGTCCCTCATATCTCTGCCCTGACTCTTGGGTTTTCTGATCTCAGGAGGGGTGAGGGAACAGACACTTAGGCTGGTGATTTTCATGCTTTTGAAGGAGAAGTAGCCTCAGTTGGGTCATCAGAAAGGTTGGAAGGGTAGAAACTATACTCAGAAAAAGCCATTTTCTTGAGCTCCTGGTTTCTGCTGCTTTTATCTGTCCCCATACTCATGAAGCAGCTCATGCAACAGGTAGATCTCACTTTGAATAAAAAAGAGATTTTATTTTCTTTGTGTGTTTTTGATGAGCAGCGTTTGTAGAATTCTGAAAAATCATCAGGAAACTCTTGATGGGCAACAAAATGCCTTTTTTGTACTGCTTCTGACTTACAACATCATTAACATTTCCTCACAGGCAGGGTGTGCCAAGTTTATACAGACATCAAGGAGGCTTAGAAAGCTTAATCTGAAAAATACAGGATTTAAAAATGTGGTGGTAAAAGGTGAAATTCAGTGATCTAAAAGTTTCACTCATTTTTCAAATAGCAAAAGTGGGTAAAATACCAGATTTCAGGGTGGGGACAAGATATTCAGGGGAAAAGAGACCTGTAATTGGTTTCATGGATGGAGGTAAATATGGCACAGCAGAGATGGCAAAAGCATGATCAGAAAAACTGCAGGCAAAGGTCTGGAGATGTAAATACTGCCTGCCACAGTTTTTGTTGTTGTCAAGCACATTAATTCTCACTGGGTTGCAATATTTGGATCAGTGGACCAGTTTCTAATTTCATGCAAACATCATGAACTTCAGAGGAATTGCACATGCATGACAGCAAGAAATTAATTAAAACCTGGAGTTCAAACTGAATATGTTGCCTTACAGAATGATTAGTGGCTTAATTTTTAATTTTGAGTTCATAAATAGCTACGAGTCATGAAATGCTGTAATGTGCACGTTGTGCATTTGACTGATTCCTTAATGAATGCAGTCACACTTCTCTGTCATTCTCCCTTCTAATGGCTTTGAACTTGGTGGCAAATTCCAGTGACATTTGGCAGAGGTGGAAGTTTCCAGGAAGTTTAATCATTAGGACTTCCATGAATGTAGACAGCTGGGTGAAGGAGAACAGTAATATTCTGACTTCTGCAGAGGGGCACGTTGTATCTTTTGGAAACCAGAGAATCCATGTGAACATGGGGCTTTGAGGACAACTCTGTCCTCAAGTCCAGGACAGAGCCAGTGGCCAAGGCTGAGCCCATCAGAGATGGTGGTACCACCTCTGGGGTAGTGCACTGAGGAAGGAAGGCAGGAAAGAACTCCACAGCAGAAACTGTGGCCAGAGAGAAGAGTGTGAATATGTGGGAGAAGCCCAGGAGGTTCCAAGGTCAGTGCAGAAGGAGGGGCAGGAGGTGCTCCTGGCACTGGAGTGGAGATTCCCCTGCAGACCCTGTCGAGGCAGCTGTGCCCTGGCAGCCCATGGAGATCCATGGGGATGCAGAGATCCACCTGCAGCCCCCAGAGGAGCCCATGAGAGCCTGAAGAAGGCTGTGACCCTGTGGGAAGCCCAGGCTGGAGCAGGTTTGCTGGGGATTTGTGGCCCTGCAAGGGACCCACTCTGGAGCAGCCTGTTCCTTAAGGATTTCACCCCATGGAAAGGAACCAGGCTGGAGCAGCTGGTGAAGAACTTATATTGGAGAAGTCCATGGAGGACTGTCTCCTGTGTGAGGGACTCCCCTCTGCAACAGGGGAAGTGTGTGAGAAGTTCTCTCTCTGAGGAAGAAGGAGCAGAGATGAGTGATGGACTGACTACAGCCCCATTCCCTGTCCCCATGTGTTGCAGACATCTTTTATGAAAAATCCTTTCCTGAGGATTTTTCCTCCTGAGAAGCTGAGAGGCCTCAGGAACAAAATGTAAACAATGATTATCTGCTGCTGTGGAATGCAACAGGTGCATCTGTGATTGGTCTCATGTGGTTGTTTCTAGTTAATGGCCAATCACAGTCAGTGGCTCAGACTCTCTGTTCAAGCCACAAACCTTTGTTATCATTCCTTCTTTTTCTATTCTTAGCTAGCCTTCTGATTAAATCCTTTCTTCTATTCTTTAATATAGTTTTAATATAATATGTATCATAAAATAATAAATCAGCCCCCTGAAACATGGAGTCAGATCCTCATCTCTTCCCTCAGCCTGAGACCCCTGTGAACATGGTCACACCCATGCACTGCTGGGTGAGAGGAAATAGAGAAAATCAGGAAGTTGAGACCAACAAAAAAAGGGAGGGGTTGGGAGAAAGTGTTTTAAGATCTGGGTATTTTTTTCTCATTAGCACTCTGTGCTTTGATTGGTAATAAATTGAGCTGATTTACCCACAGTGAGTCTGTTCTGCCCATGACAGTAACTGGTGAGTGATCTCTCCCTATCCTTACCTTCACCCACAAGCCTTTGGTTGTGTTTTCCCTGTCCAGGTGAGGAGGGGAATGGTAGAGCAGCCTTGGTGGGCACCAGTCCTCCAGCCAGGGTCAGCTCACCACACCAAGACATTTTTCTCCTTGTCCTTTTCTTGAGAGGCAGAGAAATAAGGGAGAGAGCCCTGAAGGATGCAAAGCATTTAAGAACTTTTTCATCAGAGCAGATAGATCAAGACCAGGCTGGACTGGGCTCTGGGCAACCTGGTCTAGTGGGAGATGTCCCTGTCCATGATGTGGGGGTTGGAATTTGGTGATATTTAATGCTTCTTCCATCAAACCATTTTCTGATCCTATGAAAGCAGGGAGAGTACTAAAGTTCCCCACAGTTCTCATTGTGGCTGTACAGGAGGAAATGAAGGTTTTGTGGTGAAAGGTCAATGCTGGGAAGTTACAGTGTTTAAGGAAAACAAGGACAAAAATAAGATTTTACCAGCGGGTCTTTAAAAATGCAGATGATATGGATAGGTCAAAAAAAATAATATAGTGCTGAGACTTTGCTGTCTTAGGCTGAGGCAGCTGTTTACTTCCTAGATACTGCACTAAGCTGATCTTAATACATACGTCAAATGCAGAAGTGCTGCTTTTCCTTGTTTCAGCAAATTCTGATTTCCCCATCCTCCCCTGACCCTGGGATACAACAAAACAGCTGCTGACCACCTTTTGCCTGTTGTCTTGTCCCTAAATTGCCTGGCTGTCCTACATGGGCAGGGATGCAGAAAACGAAATAATTCCTAGATTAAGGTTAACCTCTAATGATCTTAAAAGTCAAATATAGTTAAGTGAGGGATTGTCAAAACAGAGACTGGCAGGTTTCTGTATCCAGCAGTGAAACTGGAAGGATCAGACAATAACAACAGGACCAGAGGAGGTGTTCTCAAGCTGTGCCAGGAAGGCTCAGAGTGGATATCAGGAAGAATTTCTTCATGGAAGGTGTTGTTAAGCATTGAAACTGCCTGTGGGAATGGTGGAGTTGCCATTCCTGGAGGTGTTCAAGGAGTGACTGGATGTGATGGATGTGAGATTTGGGGCTGTGGTTTAGTTGATGAGGTAAGGGTTGATCAAAGATGGGGCTCAGTGATCCTGGAGGGCTTTTCCAACCTTAATGATTCTATGGTGGCCAGCATGTGGGGCAGGATGCTGGTGCAAGAGTGATAAATCCTGTTTTCTATGCCCAACAAAGCTGGAGAAATCATCCTGGTGCAGTGTAAGGAGGGACATATCCTTTGGGGTCTGTAAAACAGCAGTGTCCTTAATTCTAGAGACAAACACCAGCCACAGACTCTGCTCAAAGCCAAGAGGCTGTGGAAGTGGAGCCAAACCATTTAATTTGAGGATAGATAATACCTGACATTCCTGTTTCTCCTTGTGCCATTTGTGTGTGCTTTGTGCCCCTGTCTGAGAGGGGCCAGGCTGTGTGGAAAAGGCTGTAAGTGCTGCTCTAATGTCTGTCACAGATAAAATCAGGTTGGAAGAGCTTCCAGGATGCTCAAGTCCAGCTTTTGAATGTTTTGACACTGGGCACAGTCATCAGCAAAGCTGCTTGCACGTGGCTCTGCAGAGGGCAAGCAAGACCTCAAGAAATAGCTTGCAGGGGTGGAGGGAATTGTTCTTTTCTTGTTTCTTTGAACTGGCTTTTGAGATAGACCAGATGAAGAGAGTGACTCTTGGAAGTGAAGAACTTGGTGTTTAATGTTTGGCAGTGTTTATTAGAGCGTGCCAGTGGAAAAGACAAACAAGCCCAGTGCTAGGGAGTCACTGGATGCCACAGCTGCCTCCCACATGGCAATGTGTGAACACTGCTGTGGTGTTTTGGCTGTGTGAGACAACTGCAGCCTTTTGGGGAGGGAAGAGGAAGGAGGGCTCCACTTGTTCCTTTTCAAACAGAAGTCTCTGCTTCCCAACAGCTGTTCTTAAAGTAATTTAGTAGTGGAAGAAATGTTTCTTTCATCCTTACAGGAAAACACTGGGAGAATTTAGATTATTTATCATGAGCTCCAATACTATTCCTCTTGCTTTGCTTTGCTTTCTGTGGTAGGCACAATACTGGCTGTGTTCAACCAGGCTTTTTTTTTTTTTGCCTCTCTTATGTGCTTCTGAAGTGGTTAGGTTACTAATGATGCAAATGGATGTTAATTGTGCAAAAACTAGACACTCTGTGCCTTGAAAGGCTGTACCTGATTGGCTGAAGAGAGGATAGAAAACAAGCTTTCACAATTAAATTGCTGTGGAGTTTTATAAATAGCAGCACACCGTAAGCAGGTGGTGAGTGAAAATTATTTGATTTCTCACAGCTGGCAGGGACTTTATTTTCAGACAGCGGGTCCACATCACCTTGGGATGCCTGGTTTGTCAAAAGTATTTGTTACCATCTACTGCTTGATCTGGTCATTTGCCACACTTGCAAAAGCTGAGCATGAAAACCATCAGCAAGCTGTGGCTGTGGCAGAAAATCAGGGTCAAGCCTTTATTTTTTGGATGAGACCTCGAGGCTGGCTTCCAGTACCCAACAGGTCAAACAGGCCAGTGCTGGATAATGTGGGGTTTGCAATAAACTCAGCTTGGTGGCTTGGTAAATACAGTTTGTTGGGTTAATTTTGTGCTGGCAGGATTTGTAGTGGATCAGGCTTGTCTAAGCTCCTGTGGCATTCTGCTGGTTCAGACCTTGCCAGTCTTTCTGTACCTGGTATAAATATGGCACAGGCTCAGAGTTAAGGGCTAATTTGGTGGAATCAAGATTCTACATCAATGCCCATTCCAGATGAAGTTTGTACTGCTAGATAGCCTAAAGCTTTTTTATAATTTTACACTTTCCCCCCACACTAACTGGTATATTTGATCGCAGAACTGTGGCTTGACAAGGTGAGAAGTTATTAAACCTGCTCCAGCATCAGTTTTAAATGTGGGAATACCTGATTTCCATTTCCATGCCTTAGTGTTGGCCAGACTGATGGTGTGTGTGACCAGCCCTGCTCTTTGCAGGGTGAGGCTCCTGTTCAGGACAGCGTCCCTAAAGACAGAGCCCCTGTTTGCCCACTGCTCACTGAGAGTGCAGGGCTCTGTGCTCCTCCCAGCGATAACTCCCAATTATGTGGTATTTGTTTGAAGAGAGGTGTTACATTAGTCTCTTCAGCAAACAATAATCTTCCTGTTGGGCTGTAAATTGTAAATAATGATTCCTTCTTATTTTGGGCAGGGATTTGCACCATCAGCAGTTTATTGTGTGAAGACCTGCATGAGGCAGGCTTGGAGAGCACAGTGTTTATTGGGTTGGGTTCCTCTTGATGAATGACCCTGGACTATTTCAGGGCTATTACTTTGTCCTTCCTCAGAGCCTGCAAGTCCACTCCATTTGACTATTTTGTTGTTTGTTTTTTTTCCTGTTTCAGGACAGTTATTCTGAGTGACGGCCCTTGCACACGCTTCTGAGTGGTTATCATGGGCTTCATTGCCTTCCTGAAGACCCAGTTCATAGTTCACCTCCTCATTGGGTTCGTCTTTGTTGTCAGTGGACTGATCATTAACTTCATCCAACTATGCACGCTGCTCCTCTGGCCCATCAACAAGCAGCTCTATCGCCGAGTAAACTGTCGCCTTGCCTATTCCCTGTGGAGCCGTGAGTATGCTGGGATGGGATGGGATGGGACGGGTGGGGCTGGGGAGGGGCTTTTCTTGCTTTTGCTTTTGTTGACTGTCCTGGTTTAGGGCAAATTTGGGAGAAAACCTCCAAAAGGAGGCCCCTCCAGAAAGCAAACCCACATGGCTCCTCCCCCCAAACGGTTTGGGAAGGATTCCTTGAAGAGAAGTGGAAAGAACCTGTTTATTTAACAGGCACAGCCCCCCCAGCACACAAAATGAGCAATACAGGATGACAACACTCTTTCGCTGCTCTGAAAAAGATGACAAATTCAGAAAGTCTCTCTGGGGGTGGTCGCTCTGTTCTCAGTCCCTCCGGCTCTGGGGCAGCTGCTGCCCAGAGTAGGCCCCACTGGGCCACAGAGTGCAAACTCTCGGTGTTCCCAGGCCCCAGTCCAGAGCAGGCTCGAGTAGGTCCAAAGAAGGGAAAGGAAAAACAGGCCAGGGAAAAATTTTGACTGCTTAGCTAAACTAACTAATGAGCAGAGGCAAAAAGCAAGAGCAAAGCAAGAAGCCAAGCAAAAAGGAAAAGCAGCACCATGTACTACCCTGTGTGTCCCGCCAACCATGGGGGAGCAGGCTGATAACAAAACCAAAACAAAACATTCACTCTTCAGAGCCTGTCTTGAAGGCACAGAACGTAATATCCAGCATAAACAGAACACACAAATGGGGATACAAGCATCATAACATCACCCTAGGACATTAACCAAAGGAAATACATATATGCATATCAATACAGGATGACCCCCAGCTGGGGAATAACATGCTGTCATCGTGATAGTTTCTGAAAAGTCCCTTTGCCAGGATTTTTTCTCCTGGGAAGCTTCAGCTTCTCCATGTTTTGCTGCTCCGGACTGTGGTCTAGACATTGTTTATCCCAACATGTGAATTGTTTTTAATTAATGGCCAATCACCATCAGCTATGTCGGACTCTCTGAGTCAGTCACGAGTTTTTATTATTCATTCTTGTTAAGCCTTCTGATGTATCCTTTCTCTTTTAGTATAGCATTCTTTTAATATAATATATATCATAAAATAATAAATCAGCCTTTTGAGAACAAGGAGTCAAATTCTCATCTCTCACCTTGTCCTAGGGACCCTCACAAACACCACAAATGTGAAATGACTCCATGATTCAGAAGGCTGAACAAATGCTTTATTTAAGTATATTATATTATATTATATTATATTATATTATATTATATTATATTATATTATATTATATTATATTATATTATATTATATTATATTATATTATATTATACTATATTATATTATATTATATTATATTATACTGTACTGTACTATACTATACTATACTATACTATACTATACTATACTATACTATACTATACTATACTAAAACTATACTAAAGAAAAACCCATGACCCTTTACAGACAGTCACGACACAGCTTTGGCCTAATTGGTCAATCAATCCAAAACAGCCATCACCAGTGTCCAATTAACAGATCCCTTCAGGTAAACAATCTCCAGAACACATTCCACATGTGCCTAACAACAGATGCAGCAAGTAGAGATAAGAATTATTTTTCCTCTTCTGTGAGCTTTCTCAGTGCCTTCCCCAGGAAAAATTCTGGGGAAGTTATGCCTGCTGCTCTCTGTAATGAGAGCTACAGCCACACATGCCTGTGTATCTGTTTGCACACAGAGATGAGAGAAATGGTAAGTTAGATGTAGATTCTTTCAGAGCAGGTCCAATTTTTTTTTTGACGCAGCAATTATTTTTTTTCTGGAATACTGGGAATTCACACAGAAGTCAAGGGTCTAAAGTGTGTTATCACTCTGTCATTCAAAACAGTGGGAAGTAAAGCTCCTCTGCACCTCCAACCTTATCTGGGCTGATAGGAGTTGTGACTTGTGTCCCAAAGCCATCTTCATCCAGTATCAGCACCTGTGCTAAGGGACCGTTGTGAGGCTGGCTCAGGTACTGAGCATGTGGGCAGTATGGATCATGTAGGAGCCCAGGTTTATTGTGTGGGCTGCAGAGGGAGAGGTCTATCCTAAAATATCTCATGTAGACGTGTCTGCAGCTGAACTGCGTGACAAACTTCAGAATCCACTTGCACCCATCTCTGAGGCCAGGGTCTCCTCTTGTGAGCATTTTTTCAGTGGTTCTTCTCCTGCCCATGGGTCAGCTCTGCACTGAGTGCAGCTTCTTTGTTCTCTTCTGTCAGACCCTTGCAAAACTTCCTCCCTGTGGATGCCTTGTCCTCACAGAGCTGGATTTCTGAAAATGTTTAGAGTGTTTAGAAGGCTCCTTAGCCCAAATGTCACCTCCTGTTTCAGCAGTGAATCATCTAATTGGTTTCCATTCTCCATCCCTTCCCAGTGTGCATGGCCACTTACCTTAGTGCTCAGCTCAGCATCCAACTCCCACTTTGGGTAAATGAGTCACCAGAATGAACATGAAATTATAGTTCAGCAGTCCACTGAAAGGCACCCACATTTTGTAAATCATCCATGTGAAGTATCACCAACAAAAACTCTCTGAAGTGTCTGGTTCAGTCTCTTTTTAAGCTTGTTGTCCCTGTGCTTTTTGTCCTGCCTACTGAGAAGCACAGGAGAAAGGAAATTAAATAGACTACCAAGCAAATTGTCAGGCAAAAAAGCTATTGTAATAGAAGAGCTTAGTAGAAACTTCAAAATTAGTTTGGTTGGATAAGAGTGGGGACATATAGGAGTTTTTATTTTTAATTTGCTTGTAACAATTTCTTTGTGCTTTTAAAAATCTAGAATCTGATCTCATGCTGAAAACTATTGCTGCATTCAAAGTTAAGCTTTTCTGAGGACATGAGCTGCTTGGTCCTGTAAGGCTTTAGGCTCAGCCCTCAGTTAGCATTGTGCATTAAAAAACCCACACTTTAAATGCTGCTGTCTTACATCCTCTAAACACTGGGAATAACCCACACAATTGTAGAAAGAGGTTTGGAGAAGCTGAGTAGATAATTGGTTGTACATAGGATAACCCCTAGTGTGTAGCCTGTTATAAATTAACATCTTGGGAAATTAAACTATGAAAATCAATGTAAATGTTATGTGGGATTGCAGAGAGCTGATGGCCTGTAATGGAAGAGCTGCCAGAATATGCTCTTCAATTGTGATTTACAGCAATTTAGGTAAGCTGTGTAAATGCAGTAGCTCCAATGTTGCCATCCATAACGAAATATATTTCAGTATGGGGAAACCTTTTGGGAAGGAACCTGTAGGTTGGTGCTCTGCTCTGGATGCTGCATTTTGCTGACTTTCTTCAAGGTGTTTGTGGTTTTAGGCTGAGGGTCTGTAAGAGAAGCTGCTCTGCCCAGAGGATCAGTGCAGAGAGGGATACACAGGTGATCCTGTGTGTGGCTCTGTACTGAAAACCAAGCTCTGTTCTTACTGTATCTCCTCTCAAATACCTACAGCCCAGCTTCCAAAGGGGAGCAGGAGAGACTCTATCCAATGCTCCCGACAGACATTTGGGGAAGGAAGCCTCTCAGGCTCTGGCCTCAACATAAACCCATAAATTCATGACAGGTAGTCTGTACTTGCAGCTCTCCCACGTCAGCTCCTTGCAGATGAATCACACCCTTGGAGAGTGCAGCGTGTTTGGGTTAGTCCTGTTGCAAAAATAACCTCTCAAATGTTGGTACTTCCAGCTGAGGGATGTGCTGTGCCCCTTGTTTGCTTTATTTTTAGGGGGCTTGTGAGGCTGTAAATGCTTTGGTGTGTGGGACCCCCAGCTGCAGCGGGTGGTTGATGCCAGGTGTTGTTTATTCCCTACAGGAACTGTCCTGGGCAGTGCAAGTGTTGCCATTCCTTCATTCAGAAGGATTTCTTGTGTAGCATTGATAGGATCAGTGCCACGCAAAGGAGCTGTAACCCACACACTGAAAAAAGGAAATGAGCCCACTCCTGGTTATAATTACATCATTTGTCAGCACACTTGTAAAGGACAATCTGTTTCCTCTGTTAATCCTTTGGCTCATCAGCCCTTCTCTCTCAGTATGAACTCTGGCAAATCCTCCAGTGTTTTAGGGAGAAAGGTTCTGCAGAAAGTCACATCCACACTGGCCTCTGCAGATTTTTTTTCCTGATTTTGAAGAAGAAATACACCCAGGTGATTATAATTTTTATAAGAAAATGTAGCAGGTACTGGAGATGTTCCTCATTGGTACACAGTCAGCAATGGAAAGGGAAAATTGCTCAGAGTACCACGATGTGTTTGGTACCACTGCTCCATTCTCCTGGCCACCTGCTTGGAAGGTGATCTGAGGACACTCTTGCTGTGTCCTCAGCACTTTCCCCTTTTACTGAGCCAGGGTAACCAGAGAAAGGAAGGTGAGTGAACACAAAACATGCAAAGCTGGGAAGCAGTGATAGAAATCTGTACTTGGTGTGAAGGAACAAGATAATTCTGTCTTTCCTCTGCCATATTTCCAGTTGATTGGCCAGCAAGGTGCATAATTTTGTCATGCCTCCAAATGAGCAAGTGCTGAAAGTGATACAGGGGAATAACCTGGTGGGTGAGTGAGTGGTCATGAGTGAAAAAACCAGTGCAAGGTGAGCTCTGTAACCTCAGCAGACCAGGACTGGTTTTTCCTATTATTCACCTAAATCCTGTTTGCCTTCTCTCTGGAGTGGTGCAAGACTGGATCCCAAACTCCTGTTTAGCAGTGTGGATAGATGACCTTGTCTGATCCCACTGATCAGAAACACTTGTGCAGGAAGGTGCTGCCCTGTTTGGCAAAACCAGAAACTCCCAATGGGAAGCTGAAAAACCTCCTGGCAGTGCCTGATAGAGGGAACAGAGGGGGAACCTGCAGGTGTAGTCATGTGGGAGGAGTTGGACTTTTTTTAACTGCAATATTTGTGCAACCACATTTTTATTTCAACCACATCTCATTGAAATGAAAAAATACCAATGACTACAGTTTGCAGGGAAGCAAATCTTCTTCCTACTGGGAGGATGAACTATTCTCATACTTTTTATAGTTGTCCCATGATGCAAGCAATGCCTTCCATCTGCCTCCGTGTTCTGAAATGAGGGAAATAAGCTAACCATAGCAACTACAGTCAGTGCATGCTGAATTTAAGTGGAAGGGGGTTTTATGATGAAAAAAGGGGAGGTGGAAAATAAAAAAAAAGTAGCAAATATTCAGGGTGGAATAAGAGTTGCTGTAATACTTTAAAGTTGGAGTAAATGGAAGGAAAAGAGCTCATTCTTTTGCACTAAAAGAAAGACAAAATTTACCATTTCTGTCTTTGCCCAGGTATTTTGATAAATTAGCTCAATTTTCTGCTGGTTTTAACTCTGTGTTGATGATCATAATGCAGAACAATTAGAGCCCTGTGTTTTAATATTAAAATCTATCACAGAAGATCTATGTCACTGCATCCCTTTAAAAGACCTTTATTGGTCTGTTTACCTCCATAAGGCTTGTTTCATGTGGAGTAAAAACATTAGGCTGCATCTGTGCATAATTTCTATTCCACCTGGGAGGAACTGTGCTCATTTAGTGGAGCAATCACCAGCTCCACTGTCTGTTTTGAGGCATAAAACTCTTTGGGCTTTTTTGTTTTCCAGTGGTCATCAAATTCTGCATTTGTAATGCAATGCCTGGACTTGTCACTGTTAAAAACTTGCTGAATTATCCATAATGCATATGTCTGGTGCCTTAAATACTGCTTAGGGATGGTAATATGGTGTGGTCTGTACCCTTCCAAGCTTCTGTTTCATCTCTGCTGGGTGGGTTTAGGAAGGTGATGGTGTTGGGAGTCAGGAGACACTGGGCAGTGAATGGGGCTGAGGAGGAAACTCTAAATGCTTTCTGTAAGGGGTACCCCTAACTCCTCTCTCCACCTGCATCATGTTTACTAGAGTTGGTCATGCTGCTGGAATGGTGGTCAGGCACAGAGTGCACCCTGTTCTCAGACGAGGCCACGGTGAAAACCTTTGGGAAGGAACATGTCATCATCATCCTGAACCACAACTTTGAGATCGACTTCCTGTGCGGCTGGACAATGACGGAGCGCTTTGGAGTGCTGGGGGTATGTGGGCCATGAGCTTCCCCTCCCTCTGCAGGGTGGCAGGTCTGCTTTGTCAGGACCCAGGACATCCCTCTGGCTGTCCTGAGCAGCCAAGACCCCTGCCAGGGGGCTCAGAAGCCCTGGCACAGAGACCAAAACACCTGTGGTTTTGATTATGACCCATGGAGAAAATTACCAACCTTAGATGAAGACCAGCAAGCCACAACAGTTTAGGTAGAATAATAGTGAAGTTATCACGGGGTGGAAAAGTAGATTTTAGAGTTTAGCTTCTGGTATGGGGGTTCAGGAGGCAAGATGGAGGGAACTGGGCATGTCCAGCCTTTCTCCTCTTCTTCTTGGCCTCCATCTTCTGCTGTGATGTTGGCACTTTTAGATTAGTTTACAGTAGAAGCTCACTGTCTCATACAGGTGATAGGTATTGGAAAGTAATTGTAAACATTGTACACGTAGTTTTTAGTATAAAGACATAACACTGCCCTGGGGTCAGACAGAGTGCCTGGAACTGTCTTGTTGAGCTGACTTTGGCAGGGCAGGAGAAAATTTTTATAGATAAGATACAATAAACAACCTTGAGACCAAGAAATGAAGAGCTCTGACTCCTTCTTCGAGCACCGGGCTGGGAAAAGAGACTTTCTAACCTTTCTCGGGGTCACACTGACCAGCTAATGATCCCAACACTGCTTAAAACCCACCCATAAACAGTTTCTTTGTATTTAAGTTCCCAGATTGAACTCCATCATGTTAGCTTTAATATATTTGACCTTGTTGCACAAGTCAGCAAATGACATTTTTGGATTGTCACTTTTGTTTTCTCTCCAAGAGTTCCAAAGTTCTTGCTAAGAGAGAGCTGCTCTATGTGCCCCTAATTGGCTGGACATGGTACTTCCTTGAGATTGTTTTCTGCAAAAGGAAATGGGAAGAGGACAGAGATACAGTCATTGAGGGATTGAAACGTTTGTCTGATTATCCTGAATATATGTGGGTAAGTGTTGAGTCTCTCCTCTGCTGTTGGCTGCTGGAAGTGAAGCGGTGACAGACTGGTGCCTGTGGTTTTGTGTGTCAGGAGAAGGTGTGCTCACTGAAGAGTTGTCTTGGAAAAGCCATGCTCTGTTCAGGAGGTCTTTTGGGATATGCTGGTAGAAAAGTGCTGTGTGCCTGTTGGTAAGGGAAACCATTTGGGAAACAGTTCAGAAGCTTGAGAATCATTTATAAATCAGGGTTGTGTGATACTGATGATTCCGTCCAAACTTATTTTTGCCTATTTAAAAAAAAATCTTACATTTGATTGCTACATCTGCATAACATTTTCTCAGGTAGGCTGTAAAGACACATCAACAAAAAAAAATCTTTTTTGGGGAAGTGAGTGAATTTGACTGCACAGGCCATGGATTTTGATGGAAGTTCCTGTTAGAGTGTTCATTGATCTGTGAAATTGCAGGTTTCCCAAAAAGTGTCTGTGAGAACATATGGCAAGCTTATATCTGCTTCTGCAGTTATATTTTTTCCTTTTTATTGTGACATTATTTAAAATCAAGGGTAAAACATCTCTGTTTCATTGTGTGCAATGCTGTTAAACTTCACTGCAGCAGCATAGTGGTGTAATCAACCCATTAACCTTCTTAGAGCTTTGAATGCAAAGGTTTTGATAAATTCTCAATTTTGCTTTTATAGCAGCGCATGTAATGTACAATTATTTGGCTTATAAAACATTAAGAGGCTTTTTATGCATTTTAAGTGAGTTTTCAGTATTATCCAATACAGCTTGTTGAAACGAATAGTGAAACATTAAGCCCTAACTAGAACATTGTGAATGCATTGTAATTTTCTACCATTGCAAAGATAGAAAAAAGTAAGAATCTGGAGAATGTATTTTAAGCTACTTAATTGCTTGAATATATAGTTATGAATTATACTGACTGTATCTTTCTGATAAGTAAGGGGAAGAAAAGAAAATACAGAATAAACCCTACCAATTAAAAAATCTCAAGACTGAACTTGAGCTTCAAATCTATACATTTTAATGATTCTACAACTGAGAACCAAGGATGAGTCTCTAGGGAAAACAACTAGAAAATATAAGTGCAAAATGTAGTTAGCATTGATTATTTAAATCAAGACTTCCTGCTCGGTAATTGAAATCATGATTAAAATTGACTTGAGTGGATCAATTTCCTAATTTCTGTGCATTCTAAATGCCACAACTAGGGCTGTCTTTTTGTCACCTTAAATTTGGTACAAGTGTTGTTAAATGTAAAGGTAATAGTGAATGAGCTGAGAGTTGGTGCTTATGCCTAATACTTGGTGAAGAGATGAGACAACTGAAGTGTGTGCACATGTATGTTTATCATGGACAAATTTTCAGTATACTGCTGGATTTCTTTTGATATCTTCAAGATATCCTTGGGGTTTTTTTTGCTTTTGTCTTGCACAGTTTCTGCTGTACTGTGAAGGAACTCGTTTCACAGAGACCAAGCACCGCATCAGTATGGAGGTAGCTGAATCCAAGGGGTTGCCTAAACTGAAATACCACCTGCTGCCCAGAACCAAAGGTTTCACCACTGCTGTCCAGTGTCTCAGGGGAACAGGTACTGCCAAGTTTTGCAGCACTTGTAATGTGTTATTTAGCACCAGCATAGTCTGCTGTGTTGTTCATTACAGTTAGTGAGCTGGCAGTAATGAGGATCCAGCGTGTCAGCTGGTAATTTGTAAATTGCCACAGAACTGTCAGATAACCAGTCTTAAGAAATACTGAAAACCTTTTTATGTTGCTTAGTTCATCAAGTCATCTGGTGTTTTACAGAGCTGGGAGTGTCAGGGGGCTGGTGCAGATAAATGTGGTGTGTAAACACAGACTAGTGGAGGACTCTGACACATCATTAATGCAAGGCTTGCACAAGGCTCTCTTGCTGTCTCAAACAAGGATGCCAGAAGGTGCTTGCTAGAATTGCTGCTGTAACAGCCCTGTTTTATTTTTTTTCCCTAACAGTTTCAGCAGTGTATGATGTAACACTAAATTTCAGAGGAAACAAGAACCCGTCTTTATTAGGAATTCTTTATGGAAAGAAATATGAAGCAGATATGTGTGTAAGGTGAGCATTTACTGATGGAGGTGAGCCCTAAGATGCATAGTTTAGCATGTGGAAGTGTATTCAGATTTTACAGGGTAATTTCCTTTCCTGTAGTCCACTTCTCCTTATGCTTCAGCTTCAGTGGTCCCTTCTAGTAAATAGTCTAAAGCTCCTTTACATGCCAGTTTCTCTCCCTCACTCACAAGGTTTGATCTGCAGATTAAAAATTTAAAAATGCTGAAATTCAGACATCCTGTGAGTGAGGTGGGACATTGCTCACATTCCTCACTGTTCCTTTGCCTCAAAGAGTAGCTGTTAACACCTAACCCCATGCAGCACATACACATTTGCATGCACACACACCTCTCCTCTTTCTTGCTTTCTCCTTGCTGCCTTCTGCTTTAAAGGCTTCCCTGTGATCATAAGAATGACCAATCCTGTTGTATTTCTTCTTTTCCCTTTTATGTTTGTACCTGAGACATGACCTGGTTATTCCTTCCACAGTTCTTTAGACAGTTTGCTTCTGCTTCTCTGGGGGATTCACCCACCCTTTGGAAGATATCGCTGTATTCTGGTGATGGGGCTGATGCTTGGTTTTTAAAAGTTTAAAAAAAAAAAGTCTTTTTCTCTTTCTCCTTCCCCCCACACCTTTCCCCTCTGGCTTGGAGTCTGTGTGTTGCTGCAACATCCACAACATTTTAGTCTCTCAGCTGAAAAGATGACTGTGGAGCTGTCCATGGAGAGGTGGAGTTGCTCATTTGCAAGGGGTTTCATTTTCACTATTTACACTTGCCAAACATATTCCTGATCAGGAAAATAAGCAGACAGTTTGCCAGCCAGCAAAACAACTGGTCAGGCAGCTCCACCTGTAATTCCACACTGATGGCCAAGTGCATGTAGGATATCTGGCTGGATCTGAGGTGCCCATGCATGGATGCACATCTGTATAATTATTAATTGTACACTGAATATTGGCAGCCTTCAGTTAAATATCCTTTTTTGCTAATGAAGGTGCAATTTTCTTTCATTTCTTGGAGGAGTAATGGGAGGAAAGAAGAGAAATGTAGTTTTCAATAGAGTTAGAAGAGGTTTGGGTTTGTAAAAGTCTGTTGAGGATGATGTTGTCAGGTAAAATTACTAATTGTACCCTACAAATGGCTGTGCTTAGATAATTCGATTAAAAATATGTTTGTGCATGGAATGAATATTCTCAAGGTGCTTTTCTACACTTTTTCTCTGTTTTGGGGAAGAAGCTATGAGAGTAAGGAGACTTTTTACAGATGTTTTGCTGAAAATGGAGCATGTCCTCGTTGTGCCAACAGACTTAGTGTAGCTCAGAGAAGGGAAGCACATAAGCTCATGTTCTTGGTATGTGCAGATGTAGTTACCTGAGCCCAGGTAAGCAGCTTAGCTCTGCAGTGGATCCAGTCTTTATCCCGACTGCCCCAGAGGAAATAATCAGGAAATCGCCAAATGTGATTGCTGTGAGTCCCCTCTAGTGGTGACAGCAACACCACAGCAACTTCACCAGGAAGCTTCCAGCAAATGACTTTTCACAGAGCTTTTATTGAGCATTTTTTATATGAACTGAGCAGTTTCTCTTGTTAGGGCCCACGTAAGTAAATCTGCCAGGTCTGATGTTCAGTTGGCTTATGGGATGGAGAAATAATTAGAAATGTCTTAGAATAAATTCACAGAATCATAGAGGGGCTTGGCTTGGAAGGGTCTAGAAAACAGAAGAATGCAGGGGAATGGTTGGCTCTTCACCACTACAGAGAGGCTCTGGCAAGGCACCTGTTCTCAGTGAAGTCAGGTCAGGGCTGGCACTGGGCAAAATTGTCACCCCCAGAACCGTGTGCCTCAGTCTGTGGGGCTGCAGAGGCAAAGAGGGACACCTGCAGTCACTGCAGATGTTTGCTTTAGAGATGATACAAAGTGAATCTTTAGTTGCCCTCCCATTGCTTCCAAAATTTAGTTTTCACTACCAAATGTAACCAGCAATTACCCTTGGGTTTTCCGCTTGCTTTTCTTTCCCCAGCTCCGAGTGCCTCAGTCAGAGCTCACGGGAATCAGCCAGGGGTGGATCTGGTGAAGGAGGAACAGTGTTTGGATGGGAAATGATGATTTTACTGATGTGCTCTGACACTGACAGGAGCTTGTACAGTTTCTTTTGTCTAAAATAGCACCCAATTCCCAACTTAAAACTTCAGATTTTACATCCCAGTTCACTGTGTTTAAGACCTCTGCCATCAGTGACACTATTGTCAAAGATTTCTGCCCTTTAGTGAATGAAAGATCTTCCCTAGGAGAGGCATAAAACCAAATACCTGAATTTTGCCTTAATTCTTTTTTTTTTCTTTTTTCAATTTTTAATCTTTCTACTAAACTAGGAGATTTCCTCTGGAAGATATCCCTCAAGATGAAAAGGAAGCTGCAAACTGGCTTCATAAGCTTTACCAGGAAAAGGTAAATAGCTTTACTTTCTTTTCTGCCTTTTGGGACTTGCACAGGGGAGTATATTAAGGGAGTGAGTAATACACACTCCTGCACTGGATGGAGAGGATATTATGTATAACTAGGCAGCCATCCCTTAAAGTGCTGGAAGGAGCAGGACCAAGGAGGCCCTTGGCAGCAGAGGGCTGGGTAGTGAGGTCTCAAATTGCCAGGAAGCACAATAGAATTCAGAGATATGCCTGAGCTGTGGAAGACTAATAGCAATCCAGTGTCTTTTTACATTTTTCAGCACTTGGCTCTCTGTCATGCATTTCTAAAAGCTCCATTTTCCCTGTGGGTGTTTTTAGGCATTTGAGAAGAGTGATAACTGTCTGTCAGGGACAGCAGGTCCCAGCTTTCAGCTGCAATTGTTCTTTGCTTTCATTTTTCTTCCGCTGTCACTTTCCTTCTGCCTCCTGCTAATACTTCTGCAGTGGTGTGTGACATGGCACAGACAGTCCCTGGGAGCTGCTGCCAGGGACTGATAAAACATGCCCAGCATGCCTTCAGATGGCTCAGAGCTCTTTCTTGTGTCATTTCTTTTTCTAACCTTAGATGGTTAGAAAAATCCATTTTTCTCAACCACTTTTAACACTTCTCGACCAGATTTAACACTTCTGTGGGGAGTAGGAGAGAGCTGTAATTGTTGTCCAGCCCTAAGTGGTGAATTATTGAACTTGAAAAGTGTATCTTGATTTCTGTGTTGCTGATCCGTGTGGGAAGACAGCAGAGCACAGAAAGTTAAAGTATCCTGGGATTTCCCCAGCTGTGATGACCTGTGCTGCAACATTGCCAGGCTTATGCTCAGTCTCTAGGTAGGCAGCAAATTGTTCTGAATTTCATTATATTTATTTCAACCTAATTTGTTTGAATATCTGAACTCTGATTCAGTTAAGGAGAGAGGTTATCTTACAAAGAGCAGTAGCTCATCATCTTTTCTCCCCACCTCCCCTTAGCAGGTCTATAGAACCAAAGAGTCTTGGAGCTTGAGAAAGGCTTCTAAGAACAACCAGCACCACCACCATTTTCACCACTAAACCATGTCCTCAAGGGCCAAATCCATAGAGCTTTTTTGAATACTTCCAGGGATGATGACTCCACCAGTTCCCTGGACAGTCTTACTGCTTTACAACCCTTTCCATGGAAGTTTTTTTTTCCTAATGTACAATCTAACCCTCCCCTGGTGCAAATGTGACACCATTTTCTCTCATCCCTCCTGATGTTGGCTGTGCCTCTGTTCACATTTGTTGTGAGGTGTTGATAGGGAGGCATTGCTTATGGACATGGGTATTACACATATTGATCTTAGTGTTAGCAATACTTTGTAACTGGAATCCTCTCATTCCATTTATTGCAATGACTTTGTAACTGGAATCCTCTTCCTGCACAGAGGATGTGTCCTCCAAAGGCTGGTTTTGGCAAGGAATGCCTTGCACTTCTCAGCCCTTTGTAAGGGAAATTTTAAAAAAAGAAAGAAATAAAAACAAGAAATACCTGGACTTGAGCCATCCTTGGTAATGGCTTGGAAACCTTAAAGAACAATCTTACAGACTGAGGGAAGGTGGTGGGCACCTTGTTCCTTTGAGTGATGTGTTCCAGGATTGCACCTCTGCAGGCTCAGCTTGGGCTGCAGTGGCTCTGTTGCAGGGCTGGGTTGGGGCTGGTGTGGTGCTGTCTCTGCTCTCAGCTCATTCCTTGCCCTCCCCTCCTGGCTCTCCATACAGAATTTTTCTGCTGTGCTTTGCTGAATCATGCTGACCTTTCTGGGAGTAAAAACAGGAAGGAAAAGCACCCAGCTAAGAGGGTTGGTAGTGTCTGAACTGGTCTCTGGCCTGAAGCTGTCCTAAATTCTTAAGCAATTTACAGGCAAGATGAAGGTATTTGGTAGTGCAGAGGATGATAAGGTTTCCATTTTTGATGGTGCCAAAATTGCCTTCAAAAGGCTTAAAGGTCACTTGGATGGTCAACAGCAATGCCCAAATCAGTGACAGCAGATGGAATTGGATGCTGTGCACTCTGGATGAGTTTGTAGCACAGATGCTGTCCTGAATGTTTCCTGGAGCCAACTAATCTTGGGCTGCTTGATGCAAACATTATGAACTCGTTTTCTTTTCTCTTTCCCCCAGGATGCTTTGCAAGAGATGTATAATCAGGAAGGTGTATTTCCTGGGAAGCAGTTTAAACCTCCTAGGAGACCATGGACTCTCCTAAACTTTCTTTTTTGGGCCACAGTTCTCCTCTCTCCTCTCTTCACATTTGGCTTTGGAGTTTTTGCAAGTGGATCACCTCTCCTTATCCTTGCATTCCTGGGACTTGTAGGAGCAGGTAATAAAAACAGAGAAGATGCTAAGCCCAGTGTGACACATAACAGGATCCTTTACCTCCAATAAGATCTGTGTATTAATTAATGAGAAAATGGAGCTTGCAGGAAAAATATTTGGAGCTTACTCATTAGTCTTTCTGTTATACAGCATTTTTATTGTTTCAAAAGCTTTAATATGGCCAAATATGCCTTCATATCTTAAGCAAAAACTGTAGTGGTAGTAGATGAGTCGTGTAGCCCATTATTATGGTGCCTGAAGGAAAAAATATTTCACTGGACAACTTGTCTGTGAATTAAAAAAAAAAAACAAACAAAACCACCACCACAAACAAAAAATACATAAATAGCACCAAATCTTCCCTTCCTCTCCCACTCCCAACAAAAAAACCCTAAAAATAAAAGAAGGGGAAGTAGAGGGAGGGGATATGCTTCAGTGTTCTTGCTACGTGTCCTGTTAACCAAGAGAAGCAATAATTATATTTTTTAATCTGGGTTGTCCCTCTCTTTGGGTGTCATTTGACCTGCGATCCTGTGCAGCCTTGTACAGCCCACTGTGGTCACTGCTGACTTGGGGATTGGGTTTTGCTCGTGTGCTTACATAACTTCCTGGGTGCTTGGACTGCTTTTAATGTGTCTCTCATTTCTCTGTTATATTTTAAAGCTTCCTTTGGAGTTCGTAGACTGATAGGAGTAACTGAAATAGAAAAAGGCTCCAGCTATGGCAACCAGGAATTCAAGAAAAAGGAATAACTGACGGCTGCAGTTCAGCACATATAACCAGACTATGGTATCCGATTAACTTCAGTTAAAAAACAACAACAAACACTTAGAAACTATCTTTTTCTTAATAACTGATGACTAATATTAATGAATAAAACTTGAGCCAAGAATGAAGAAGTTGGAGGCATCGACTGAAGAGAATGCACCAACCTTCTGCCTGTTCAAGGATTACTGTAGTCAAGCTGTGGGAGAAAATCTGGGGTGGGGTGGAAGAAGAAACTAATTTTTCTTGCTTTGTTGGGGGACTTGGGGTGGGGGAGGAAAGAGGGCATTGGCCATGGCCACGTGTATCTTCAGATGTCTGAAAACTGGTTTCTGTCAAGAGCACTACACTCACTTTTACAACAGGAGCCATTGAATGTTTCCTCTTGCTAAAGCCAACGTAACATTTATTGATTTCCAACTTCTCTTACTAATGAGCCAGGAAAAAACACCCTCTTTGAATGAATTGACAGGTGTTCATTGGGTTAGAGTCTTTTTGGCTGTGTTGTCATGGCTACAGATGAAATCCTGTTTGTATGTTACACTGACACTTTTTATTTTCAGGCAACATCTTAAGACCTCTGTAACGCAGGAGAACGGATAGTGGAGTTTGGAAGCAGCGTGTTATCCATCAGCACATCCCATAGAACAGATCCAATAGGATAACACTCTCATCCTATCTCCTGCTAACTGCTCAAGGCTGTTTCATTTCTAAATATTACTTCAGTCTTGAGTGCTGTTTGCCCTGTTCCACATCAAACATGTTCCATAATCTTGAATCTCTTTGGGCTCGTTTGGTTTGTTTTTTTTTTCAATTAGTGGTTGGCCGTGGGTTTTAGAGTTGTGTAAAGAAGGAAATTTTTTCAATTCTCCGTTTATTTCTGTTTGCATCTCTCATTACCAAAGTCCAGTTCAGCCAACTTCTCTCAGTAAACTGGGAGGCAGCACTAGAAATCAGCACAAGTTTTCAAAATGTCTTCTTTTGTAAAAAATGTGAAAAGGAAAGGTCTGTAGCAGTCAAATTTTGAATGCTGGTATCTCTTGAACTTCTTATGAGAGTTTCAGCATGGATTGAGATGGGGCCAGGACTTTACCCTGTGTGTGTCAGGATAGGGTGTGCTACTCTTTTGACTTGATCATGCTTTAGATGTTCATGTGAAGTTTTTTGCAAGGTGAGCTGTGCTGTTGAAGCATTAGAAAGAGTATAAGGTCTCTTCAGGGATTTTAATTATCTTTAGTTTTGCTTGTTGACATTTTGGTCTTTTTCACTGAAAATTAGAGCTCAGAATCATGTCTGTACCTGTCTCCCTTTTTTCCTTCCTTCCTTTCCTTTTTTTACAAACGCACATTTGGAGGTTTCTGTAGGTTGCTGCTGTATGCATAGCTGGGAATTATTTGCAAACAGATTGTAACTATACCTGTATGTTCAAGTCTGAAGGTCACAATCTGCATTTGGCTGCTCACAGAAGTGAGTGAAATGAGTTGCAGATCTACAGCTGAGGGCAGAAGCTAACCCTCAGGGTCTGTATCTTTAACCCAGCTGCCACTAGAATATTTATCTCACTTTTGTAAAGAGCAGATTTTATCAAAGCACTGGTTGTTGTTTTCATCTTTGCTCCAGTAACCAAGATAAGAAAGTAATAATTTACCTTCTTTCCGAATTTGCTCTTAACTGTTGGAATGTAACCTCTTCTCCCACAGGTTTTTCTGTTTTCAAACACTGGAAGAGCAATTTTGTAACTTAGAAAAATATTTTACTTGGGGTCATTAATCACTTGTTCTGTCATGCACTTGATTTTTATTTGTGGTCTTTTCAACAAGAGCATTTGAAGGCTGACCTGAGTTCTGTCTGTCTCCTGTTGAACTCCACCTTGCTGAATCCTTGTACGCAGACCCCCAACGTTAGTGCGTCATTGTCCCCTCAACAAATCTTCCCTAAGACAGGGGCTGCAAATCTGTTGCAAATGTTAGTGGGATTTGAAATAAGCTTTGGGAACTGAGGAGAGCAGAGCCTAGCCATTACTCTGTTTTCCTTGCTGGATGTTTTTGTAATTTGTCTTCAAATACAGTCAGACATCCAAATGCTGATGAAGTTAACTCTGGCTTTTCCCTGTTTTTAACCAGAGGACTGAGAACAGTGGGGGGGAGATTCTTTTTTTTTTCTTTTTTTTTTTTTCTTAAGTAATTCAGTAATGGGTATAGTTCTTGCTTCCTAGAAGGATGTTACAAATGCTGTATACTTGCTTCCTGAAGATGATATTGAGTATATATAAATTGTACTGGCTTAGCAGAAGAGGCTTGCCAAGCAGGCTGACCATTGACTATGTTTTATACTTACATTTTGAGCAGTATATTAATGGGCATGATGAGAATTTCACAAAATAAATCCCTTCTTAATGCTGAGAAGAGGGGAGCTGCTTAGAGGAGAAAGGAATTAATAGCCTTTCTCTTTACAGGATCCTTTTCTCCTCTTAGTGCATGTAACTCCCTATTCAGGATCATGGGATTAGTGCATGTACATCAAGGGGAGAATAATCAACATTTCATATTTTCTTATCATAACTTATTGGTCATGCTTTCTTTTTGAAAATATAATAAATACATCATCAGATACTTAAATTTTGCTCTTCTAAACAGACATATCAGTAACACTTGAAGAACTGAAACTACAGCAGTGCACAAAACAGTACAAAACCAACACGAATCTCTTAATTTTGAATTTTCTCTCTCAAATAGGGGTTTTTATACTCGCGCGCGCACACGTACACAGAGTATGTATCAATTAAAATGACTGGAAATAGCTGAACTTAATGTCACTAATGAAGATTAGCAGGTGGATTGGATTGGAAAAGTGAGCATAGATTTTATATCTTATTTTCTTCTGGTTTAATAGAGCATAGCTTGTATATTTGACTACCAAGCCCTTTAAGAGCAATAATAAACAAAAATATATCATGTTTTTCGTCTTTTGCTTTTCAACCATTCTAGGTTTAATAAACTTACAGCTATGGGAGTGTTTTTTCTCTCCACCTTTCAGAATTTTCATTTATTGCTTATTTGTTTGGAGTAAATAAGAGTTTTGCAGTATGGACTTGCAAGCTGACTGCCATGGAGTTCAGCACTGACTCGGAAGAGGAATGGTTCTCAGACTAACATGGACAGATGATAGATATGTGCTCTTGGCCTTGGTAGCACTTGTCATTGTCACCAACAGCAATGGTGCTGCTCTCCAAGTGGGATTTGCAGTTCCAAAGGAGCATCAGGTTGACCTACAGCTGAGAACCTGGTGAGAGAGCTTGGGGACTGCTGGCCACGTGGCATCTCTGAGTTAGGAAGGCACAAAGAGCTGATGCTGAAGAAGGATGTGGTATCCAGAGGCCTTGGCTCAGTAGGATTACAGTTCTCTCTCGCTCATTGTGGGCTGAATGTGCTCTTGCAATTGACTTTGCATCACTGAGCAAAATATCTGTCCCTGGCACAAAGAGCATGGGCAATGTTCCTTTGTTCTGGTTTAACTTATCTTGAAGGGCTCTACACTTAATTGCTGACCAATGAATCTGACTGCTGCCTGTGTCCTAATTGCCTGGTATTCACATGAAAAGTGGGTGTGACTGCTCACTTCCACATGGTACCTCTTGTCTCCATCACTGATGTCTGTATATTTGCTCACCTGTATCTTCTGCAGATGGTTTGGTTACAACCTCTTAGCAGGAACTCAGAGCTCTCCAGTTCAACCAGTCCTACAGCAGCTGTCTCACGTGGCTGGGGTTTTCTCTTCCTGAATTTTGGCACTGGTTGACAGCTCTAGGTCTGAAGTGACAGGGTGGTGTTTGTGTTACACAATAATGCAACTTTGCTGCTTCAAAGCATAACTTTTAGCAGGGAAGAGAAGAGGCCTCCCTCACACAGGCCCTCCCTACCTGGCAACAGGTTCCTCTGGTGAAAGGGAGTTGGGACAAGGTTTTTACTAGGAGTTGGAATAATGAGAAAGCAAGGGAGTCACTGTTGATGGGATAATTGCTGAAAGTCTGTTTCTGTCTTGGGACTACCCCAAAACCTGGTTTTGCATCATGTACTTTTGAAGAAATGTGGAGTTGGAGTCTTTTAATAATGCTTACCAGATGCTACACAGAGTATTTCAGATTGAAGACACAATCTGATGTATTTTGTCATCTTGGAGAAGTATTTGCTAAGAATCTAAAGCCAGACTTGGGCAGACTTCACCCAAGTGTTTCATGCAGATGCTGGAGGCCAACACAGATCAAAGTGAAGAAACCATTCCTTGATCTCCTTTGAAGATGGGATGCAGCAGGATAGCTCACAGCATCTCCTGGATGCCATGTGCTTCTGTCCCCTGGTGTGAAGGATCTGATTCCCAGCAGAGAATTGCTGCAAGTTTTGCTGTGTGCCTGCCCAAAGAGGCTCGTCCCTGTGATGGGAATGCTGAATTTGTACTTCCACCCAATGTGTCACAGCCGCTTGTTCCTGTATTCCTGAACCTTCTGATCATAACAGGCGGCTCCAGGGCTGCTGGTGCTGAGTGAAGCTGGGATTTGAAGCAGGTGAAAGCCCTGCTGGGAGCTGTGAGGGAGAAGGAACACCACAAGGTGCATCGCTGGGAGGAGCAGGACACTGACGGATCCAGCCAAATTCTTGTTCTGAGAAAACTGAGTGATCACCAGGAGCTTTGCAAAGCAGAGACAACTATGTGAGAGGCAAGCTCTGACTAATGTGGATGTGAGACCTCAGTGTAACAACTTACAAAATAACCCTTGCCATGTTCACATGATTTGGTTCAGAATTCCTCCTGAGGGCTTGTTTCAGATGGGGACTCTCATTCTGCCCTGTTTATCTTTAAGGCTGGTTTATCTCATTGTCTCTGCAGCAAGATGCTTGCAGGCTGTTGGTTGTATGTTATTTACCTGCTGTGGTTTGGAGTGAGAACATTCTGGAAGTCAGCATTACAGGGTCTGTGCCACGTGTGTTAGCCACCAGAAAAAGTCATGAAAATATTTCATACTTCAGAATTGGGAAGACATGGGATTGGCATCTAAGACAAATGTGTTTCTTTGATCCTTGGCCTCTCTAGGCTTTTAGAAAGCTGCCTATGTTTCTTAAAATGTTATACCTGTAGTTACCAGCCACTGCTCAGTTTTTGAAACTGTAAAGAAAGATTATTTGTGCACTTTCACTGTTGAGAGCAAGCACTTGAGTGCACATAGTCTATTTCTATAAACCAGTAGCAGAAGCAGCATTTTATCTTTTTAGGAGTAAAGTGAACTTTAAAATTAGACACTTCAGCAGCAATCAGAATATAACAATACTTTTAAAATTTAAATTATAAGTATTCCTTAATGTGGGGACTACCACTACCAATTTTCAGTCTTACACAACTTTTTTTTCATTTTGGTCAGCGTGCATTCTTAAGGAAAACACACTGAGTTACGAATTACTAAAATACAATTTGCGAAGGAAGGAAGAGTAGGTAGCAGAGCCTAATCAGGAATTAAATCTTACACCCCAAGGCATGAGCAGGTTCTGTGTACCTCCTTTATTCTGTGCATGTGCATCTGTGCAGAGAGCCAAGCTGTGTCCCTTCGTGTCCCTTTGCTTCAGCTGTGTCCGAGCTGTCCCTTGTGACATCTGAATGCTGAACTCGCCTGAATGCCCGGCGGCCGCTGCCCCCGGCGCCTCGCTCACTCCTCAGATCACCAGCAAGTACTGTAGCTTTAATCCAAACCTTCTCTCCGAGGAAAATCACCCTCCTGGAGCTGATTGATGTGTTGCAAACCTGTCATTCCTGGAGGGAAGCATAAGTCACCAGATGATCATTATTAGCCAAATTTAATGAGTAATAAAACTGTATACAGGGTATGCATTTACTGTGCATGTGTATATATTTTTGTACATTTTTACAGTTGTTTCCTACACTTGATTTTATGATGTTCAGAAGAAGTGTGTCTGAATCTGGTGAAAAACAAGAAGCTATTAAGAAAACCCAACCCTGTCACCTACTGTAGTTTTTACAGAGAACTGTGCCCAAACAAACACGCAGATTTACAGTGCTATGCAAATTTTACTTTGTAAGTTGTCTCTTAAATTTTGCTTAAGTAGTTTACGCTGTTTTTACTGGGCTTTCAGAAAAAAGAGGAACGCAAAAGCCTCGTCTTGTAAAATAAAATAGCTTTGGCTGTGTGAAAGTACTGTATATTAGAATCTGATTCATGCTTTCAGTTGTTTATTTAACTGTATGTGATTTTGTACATACTATGATGGAATAGAGGGAGTTTAATTGTGCTTGAATGAAATGGTGACTGCCCAGCATCTGGCTTTTTTTTCAAGTGTTTATTGAGCAGCCCATAATGTAACTGGGAGATCTGCATCCTTTTCCTACTTACCACTGATTTTTGTAACTAAACATGTATTAAGGGCTATTTTCTTTTTGCTTTTGTTGGTTTAATTTCCATTTATGTTTTTTGGTCTCAGTCCTGCAAACTGACCCATGTGAGTGCCACATGTCTGCAGTAATTACCTGGATGGATCATTTTGTGGGGATGGGAGGCAAGAACAAGATTAACCCTATGGGCATTCCCTGCACAAAGCCAGTCCTTGAGAACTGCAGAGGGATGGTTCACTACTGAGGTATTTATAGCAGCAATGTATAAAATTTTGCATGGCTCCTCCAAAAGATCAGAATAGGGAGGGAGTATCTTCCTTTCCTGAAGAATCCTCCAAAGTAACCCCAAAGCTGTATAATCTAAGTTGAGACTGCAGCAAGGTACGCAGAGATGCTGTAGATTAAACCAATTTCTCAAATCTGACATCTTTAAAGTTTTTATTTTTCACTAGAAGATAAAGCACTTCCTCCTGTGTACTCCAACATCATACACTGTACCATACTCTGTCCCCTGGACCATCAGCCCTTTAGCCTATGTGATCCTTTAGCAAAAGACATTTGTGTCACAATATCACATTCCTGGATCATCTTTTTGGCTACCCTACAAGCACTGGGTTCTTGGTTTCTCCTGTAGGGTTTCTCTTCCCTGATCTGTTCCCCTTTGAACAGTCTAGGTTGGGCTGAGCTACCTTAAAATGACAGAGTGGTGTCATGTGTCACTGTGTGGGAGGACCTATTTTTTGTGGAGAGGATGGGCTTCCATTCTAAGAGTATGCAAGCAGAAACTTTTTTGTCTTCCTTTTGAGTTCTCATGAATACAGCTTTTCTTACCTCAGTGCCTCTGTTGGATCTCCTTGCATCCATAATTCATTTCTAAAGGATGTTGATTATGATCTGGAACCAACCAGTGTCAGACACCACGACAACACCTGTAAGAAGCACTCAGCAGTGGGGTTTATGGGCAAGGGGAGGTTAGTGGGGCAGTGTGGCACTGCAATGTTTGACAGCCAGCACTGTGTAAGGGAGGCACAGGGAATGTTGTTGGGTGGTTTGTTTCTGTGCTAAGCAGTCCCACATCACAATGACCTTCAGGCTGTGGGATCTTCTTACACACCCTCTCTTTAAGTTGCAAACACTGTTGGAGGCTGCTTGTGGTGGTGGCATTTTCTGTATGTACTTTCATCTCTAATTCTTTTTCTTCCAACACTGCATTAATGTATTTGGGAAAACAGCCTGGAATTCCATAAAAGCCATGCTGTGTTCTCAACACCAGATACAATCAGCTGCTGCACTGGGAGCAAGTTCAGAGTTCAGATGTGCCACCCTCCTGAGTGCTGTGTTGGGCTGAGGGCTTTTGGGGTGAGGAACAGGCTGATGCACTTTCTACACACTTCTAAGACTGGAATCCATTCCTGAGAGGCTTGACAGAGTGCCTCTGTGAAACAAAACTTTGTGTAACAGGATTCCGTAGGTAGATAAATGTTAATAGCTGTGGTGTGGATTAATGAAATGCTCTCCTGGATTTCATCACATCCTATATTGTATATCAGAGTCCAGTGTTCTCTACCCAGGTTCTTTCAGCCATCCAACACGTGGAGGGGATAATGTTTAATTCCCCCTCTCCTTGTGTGACTGGGGGAAGTATTCAGACCAGCAGTTGATCCACTCAGCTGTTGATGTGAACCAAAGGCCACCCCTGGTCCCTGTTGTGCAGAGCTGAAGTCAGCTTGCAGTGCCATAGCTGTGGTGTGTCACACCCCACAGCAAGGGACCTTGGCAGGCCTGAGAGGTGGGGCTGGTGGGAGCTTCATGAAGTTCAGCAAAGTGAAGTACAAAGTCTTGCACCTGCATTGGGGCAATCTCAGACACACCTATGGGTTGGGTGGGGAAGGGATTGAGAGCAGCCCTGCAGAGAAAGACTTGGGGGTGGATAGCTGAGGAAAAACTCAACATGAACTGGCAGTGAGCACCCACAGCCCAGAAACCAACCCTGTCCTGGCTTCCATGGAAAGGAACATGGGCAGCAGGTCCAAGGAAGAGATTCTCCACCTCTACTCTGCTCTGGCGAGACCCCACCTGCAGTGCTGTGTCCAGGTCTGGTGTCCCCAAGATAAGAAGGATATGGAATTGTAGGAACAAGTCCAGAGGAGGCACAACATTGATAAGAGGACTGGAGCACCTCGTCTTTGAACATAGGCTGGGAAAGCCGTGGCCCTTCAGCCTGAAGAAGAGAAGGTTGTGTGGAGACCTCAGAGCACCTTCCAGAGTCTGAAGGGGCTGCAGGGAAGCTGGAGGAGGACTCTTTGTCTGGAACTGTGGTGACAGGACAAGGAGTGATAAGTACAAACCGAAAGAGGAGAAATTTAAGTTAGCAGTAGAAAGAAATTCTTTACTGTGAGGGTGGGAAAGCCCTGGCACAGGTTGTCCAGGAAGGTTGTGGATGCCCCATCCCTGGTAGTGTTCCAAGCAAGTTTGGATAAGGTCTTGAACAACCTGGTTTAGTGGGAGGTTAATAATCAGAACTAGATGATCTTTAATGTCCATTCCAACCTCCTAAAATTCTATGATTACATTATTCATCCCCCACACGCATCACCCCCATGGATCTCCACTGAGCATTCTCTCCTGCTAGGGGTTACAAGAATAACATATATGATAGCAACACATTATATGAGATCTGTGCACATACAGAAGTCCCCTCTACTGCTAACATCACCACATCCTGCTGTGATTCAGGTTTGTGCCAAAGGGACAGCGCTGCTATGATGAGGCTGCTGGGGCTGGAGCTGGAGTTGTGGCATCTGAGCTGACAGGGCTGGAGGAGACATTTCTGCTCTCCACTGGAAAGACAAAGCACATTGCTTCCCAAGGCATTTGCTAGAAAGCAGAGTCCCAAAAGCAGGTGTCCCTGTGCCACCTGTGGTCACTGCCTCTGTGCAGACATGGCACACCACTGATGGGATACAGAGTTCACTCTGAGGACAGGTTCTTTTACTTTGCTGTGGCGTGTGGTGTGAAAATAAACTGCCTTTGTTTTTCATCTTGGTGGTGTCTGGCAGCATTTGCAAAAGCCAAATTCAGCACTGGCCTAGTTGTGACATCTCTTTTTTTTTCACTTTTCCAATGAAGTTACAAGTAGTTAAGTGCTAGTGGTTGCTCCATTTATAAGGAAGATCAGTAGAAGAAATAAACTAATCAGTTGAGGAACATAAACAAATCTCCTCCCACCTTTGCCCCAATGAAATATGAATTCCACAAGTATTTTCAGGACAATGCTAATTCTTGTTTGCTTCCCATCAGGTCAAAGCACCTTGTCAAAGGTCAAAAGCTCCTTGTCCTTGACTGCTGCCCTTTGTCTCTGTGCATCAAAGCTTCTTTAGGTGATTAAAGTAGGGTCCACTCTGCCACAGGGCTGAGCTGATCTCCTGAAGCTCCCTGGAAGAAAACCCTTCTCTCTGAGGTTACTCCTTTCTTCACACAATTGCTGCAAGTGCTGTGTTTGATCAAACAGGTCAAACATTTAGGCACTTCTCTCTCCCAGCTGTGAAAGGCTTTACTTCAAGCAATTGCACAAAACTGAAGTATAGGGAAAATATAATTGATGCTGAATGGGCAGGCAAAACTCTTTCCTGTTTTGCTACTTTCTTCTCATGTTACACCTAGCACATAATCATGTAATTCCCATCATTTACGGGAATTACATGATTTTTTAAAAAATCAGAATTTTGCCAAAGTTTTATGGCAAAATTCTGATTTTTAAAAAAATTTAATTATTTTCTGTTATTTAAAAATTTGAATGTTTTCAATACAGAGCATTACAGTGGCATAATTTGTCAGAAGGATGCACTGTTTCCCCTCTGTCAGCAGGTAGGTTCAGAGCAAGATTCTCTAACTGAACACAATAAGAGTTTACCTGGCAAGAGTTTACCCATATTTCTTTTCTGATTAATTTAAGGATGGAGAAAGACCTCAAACTGTTAAGAAATGCTTTTATGAAAAAGCTTTTGAGTATTCTTCAGCTGTGAGATGTGGACAAGACACAACCCTGCAGACTGGAACTCTGTATTTTTGGAGAGGGAAACTTGCTCACACCAGGGTCAGTTCCCTGCTAGATGGGAACAAAGAAACCACATCCCCCCAGCACCCCTGGCCCAGAACTCCTATAAGATTAGAAAGGCAGGCAAGGGAAACCTGCAAATTTGTTATTTCCTGAGAGTGTGCACTCTTTTGCTGGCAGCCATGCAGGAAGGCAGCTGGCCTATCTAAATTAAGTAGTGCACATAATGGAACATAAATTATTGCTGTTAACTCCAAAGCCATAATGTGGGTAAGGAGAACAAATTGCACAGAAGCAATCTGAGGGGTTTTGCTTACTCTCAAAGGGATCTCAGTGGAGTAACCTCTGGAGCTAATGTTAGGTCTGGGAATTTTACAGGCACTAATAGGATTAGGCACATGACTTCCTTTTCAGTCTGATGGGAGTCAGTGTTTAATTCCCTTGGGCTTCTCACAGATCTCAGCACAGGTTCAGAAGTGTCACCCATACAATCAATACACCCAGATTTTCCCTTTTGTGTCCCCCAGACAAGGAGATTTGCTATTCCACCCATCAGAAGGGTAAAGGGCCATGTACTTGGTGTGCAACCTGTGACAGAACAGTACTCACTCCCACTCAAGATACAAAACAAAACATCATGACTATATAGCACCTTTACACAAACAAAATATCAGAATTTTGTTGTTCCACTTGCGAGAGGAAACCACATTTCTCAACAGCTCACTGAGGAGGGTTCAAGCTTAGTTAGTTTTACTCAGCTTCAGCTTGGTGCTCAGGGCGAGGCTCTCGGTACCTTTGTGTCTTCAGGCATAGCTGAAAAGGACTAACAGGGTGTTAAGAGCAGTGAAGGTTTGTTTGCAGTGCTGCTACAGGACCTGGATCTGAGCAGCATCACCTGTTTGAAAAATTTGCTGCTGTATTTTTTGGGGGGTCAGAGCAAGAATTGATGAGAGATTTCATTGTCCCTTCTCTCCCATCAATGATATATTTTGTTTTACAGCTGTCTCAGTAGCTTTATTCCTAAGAGCACCAGGGTCTAATAGGATCAAAGCCTGGAATAGAAACCTGTAGTGGAAATATCCTTTGTGGCCTGGATGTCTTTATGATCTTACTGCTGAGTCTCTGGTTGTTTTACTCTCCTCTTTCTCCATGAAATCACACATACCCTGTCAATTTAACCCTCTGAGAGAGTCCTGCTATCACGGCAGGACACACACACACACAAAAATAAGCATTCTGAAGGGGAGGATTCTCATCAGAATATTTACTTCTGTGTTTATTATGAATGGTTTTCTGGGCCTCTTCTTCAGACTTCATTATTCTTGTACTACTTCAATTTTGCCACCTAGGGAGGACCTCCCTAAGATAAGCTTACAAGGGAATCTAATTTCTAATTAATAATGTATTTTAATTTAACAACTCATAATTTTACATTTTAATTTGGAATTGAGCTTTCCCTTGATGAATGTAGAGAAGAGTATTTAAATAATGGTGTAATTCACTCTAAGATTCCCTCCTTCCTTATTCCCATCAGTTTTACATTATCCTTTGGACATGTGTGAGCTCTTCCTCAGGGGTGTGATGGGCAGAGATTAAACAATCATCCTTAGATGGTCCTTAGAATAGATCCTTATTGTCTAGAAAATTGAATTAGAAATTTTATGGTCTCATTCTTACCAACTTCAGTACTCTTCAGAAGCTACTCCTAAGAAGGACAATAAATGAAATAACAATCCAGAACTACTGTGATAGGTTTGCACAAAAGCATAATTAGTAATGGTGTATTTTAATAATGTTTCCTGTGTTTTTTAAAGTGACCACACATCTATGTTTTTAATTGTGTACTAAGTAAAAATGAATAGAAATGAATGTATTCTGGAGGAAAAAGTTGTCAGTCCCCAGCTGAGAGAGTGCAGGTGCAGACTGCAGAGTACAGCTGATAAAAGAACAGTGAATTTCCTTGTGAGCTGGGAGCAGGGAGCTGTCTGGCTGTGCTCAGATTAAATACACCTTGCTCTCTCCAGGCCCTCGTGGCAGGTCATGACCAATTTCCTGTGTCTGGTGATGAAATCACCTTGCTGGTGGTGGTACCAAAGCCCCTGCAGGTGAGTTGTGCATGGTGCTGTCCCTTTACCTCCCCCTTTTCCAAAGAACAGCCAGTGTTCAAATGTTTATCTTCCTGTGCTTCTAACTCCTCTCAGGACAGGGTAACTTTCCAGACAAACAACCCTTTTCTTCTAAGGTTCCCAGACTCAAGAGGAAGTTCAGAATTATGTTGGGGTGTGACTGTCCTGGGACTCTACCTTGGGGTCTCTGCCACTCATGGCATAAAAGAGAATGGAACTCCTGACACAAACCTCTCTTATGAGTGAGGAGAATTATTTCCATTTTCACACAGTTTGAGCTGATGTTCTTATGACACCTGCCACAGCTCCATGCTCAGCAGGGCTGGATTTCAGGGAAAAGGTGGGTGCTCAGGGAGCAAAGGCAGGTGATACAGAGAAGTAGCATCCATTTCTCTAAAATCCAGGGAGAGTGCTGGATGCTCTCAGTTTGAATCTTGTTGTTCAAGACCTGCTAATTAGCCCTGTGCCTCCCTGCTGGCAGATGAAATGTTTCTGTTTTGCAGCTTGGGTCTATCCTGAAAACAGTCCAGAGCTGCAAGAACTCCTGGGGCTTGAGAACCTTCTCTGCCTGCTGGCACCTGACCCTGTTTCTGCCCATACTGGTTGAAAAGTTGTTTGGATTTCAGGGAGCTGTGGAAGGCTCCAAGATCACTGCACTATTTCTAGTTACTAAACATGTTTGAGTGGCTTGGGAAATGGATCTAAATGACATGTTGGGGGAGAAGAAAAGGAGGCAAGGGCAGTGGTAGCTCAGCTGCAGATTGAATTCCTCTGGTCTTCAGAATTAGCTTGGAGTTAAGGGCTGTCACATCTGCTTTTTCCTCTTTCTTTTATGTGGTTCATGTGGTACAGGGGGAAGCAAGAGCAGTTGCTGACACCATAAGACACGTAACATTAACATCCTGGTAATGATGTTTATACTTTCCTACTCAAAATTTCACTCTTTGAACTTGTTCCTCTTTACTGAGGTGGGTTGGTGTGCTTGTAACACACTCAGCACTTGTTCTGAGTCCAAATGCCTTTCTCATGTCTGCAAGGTAGAGCTGCTCTGATAACTCCAATGTGCTGCCTTTTTGTGGCATCCTCCCTGGATGAGTAGGATCTTAGAGAACTATTCAAAGCAAACTGTTTGGAGGAGGAGGAAAGTCTGCCAGGAAAGGAGGTTTCTTGGAGTCCCAGAAGGCACAGACTGATGTTGAAAAGATTGTGAAGATGATGCTGGACGAGTATCAAGGTACTGATTCTCCCTTCCAGGCCAGAGAGCATCTCCTCCTCCTTGCTCCAGCTGTTCTATCCCTGGCTTGCTGGCCAGTACTTCTGTAGACTCCTTTCTTACATATTTTCAGCATTTCTATGATTTCTCTCTTTTTCTCTCCCCTTCTAAAGGCTGTTTACTTTTCCTGACCCTTTGATTGCACATTTCAATTTTGAAATGTTTTTTCCCTCTGGTTTGTCTGTGGTCATTTACAGGTTTCAGAACACACAGCAGCTCTTCCACAGTTACTGTCACCTTCTCTGCATTCCCGTATTTTCCTAACTCTGGTGATTTGTAACAGTTCACAGTACACAGCAGATTCTGCTGCAGAAATCTATGGATGGAATTAAAATAAAGCTTCTATGGAAATAGGTTCCCCACGCTGGTTTTGTTGCTATTAAATACATTTCTGTCAATGATTCATTCCCAATAATATGAAATAAAAAGCCAGAATTCTGATTACTATGTACCACTAATGATTTGTGGCTGACATACTAATTCAAAAAGGTGGCTTTTAAAGTACTCATTTTAAAAAAAAGTATTTACAATCTTATAAAATTATTTTCCCAAATATAAAAATCTTGTAATTTTTTTCTGTTTCTGCAGGTGGCTGTGATTTCATGAAATTAGTTAATTAAAAACAGAATTCCCTCAGTTAAACTTTCTGTGCTTTTTGGTGACAGTTTTCTGACTGCTGCCACAAGTCAAAGTGAAAACATAAAACTATGCATTTGCTTCTCTCCTGACTCCTTGAATAATTCTTCTTTTGGGGTAAAGTTTCCTTCACTAATTCTGTAAAACTTAGTTACAGTTATTATGTTGATTAATTTTTAATCCCAAACACTGTTTAGAGTGATGGTCATCTCAGTGGAAACCCATGGACTTCCATATCAATTTTCCCCTAAATATTAATTACCAAAACTATCAAAGGAAAATGTAAGAAATCCCTACAAGCAAAGATTTATCCTTTAACCTCACTGGAAAAATTTGTTTGAAGTTTCCCCAGAGGTGAAGTTGATGCTTTGCCTGAAAAGAGAGGCTTTCTCTGGAAATTCCTTCAGTTTTTCATTCCAAACCTTGATACTGTTGAACATTCAAATATTCATCTTCCTGATGAAGTTTCTTATCTGTAATAATTTTCAGGTCAGACAGAACTGAAAACTTTGGTAAAAAAGCACATGTATAAGCTCTCTCCTACCATTCCACCCAGGACTGTCCATCTACAGGCTGTTTTAAGTAGAGATGGCAATATGTCAAAGTCTGGATAGTATTTCATGAATATCTCTGGCATAATCCTACACCACGTCATCACAGGGAAACCAACACAATCTGTTAAATGAGACTACTGTAAAAACAAGCAGACTTGAACACTCTTCTTCTCCAGCAAGTGAGTTGGGATAGGCAAGAGATTGTGAGGGGACTTTGCTGGGCCAGCTGACCCCAACTGGCCAAAGGGCTTTTCCTTACATACAATACAGTGCCACAAGGTCATGGTCACCAGTAAAAACTGGGACAGAGAAAGGGAAACTTCTGCCTTTCAAGGTGGTTGCTGCTAGGAGAATGGCTGCTCTGCGTGTGGGAGGTGGTGAGTTATTTCCTTTGCTTCATTTCTGTCTCTTTCCTTCACCTAATAAACTGTTTTTATCTCAAACCATTCCTGTTTTTCTTCTTTTCTTCCCCAGTCCTGCTGGGGATGGGAGAATGAGTGTTTGTGTGGCTGCTGGCCAGGCTCAACCCACTACATCCAGCAGAAATGTTATGAGTGTGGTCAGATATGGAGAATATAAAATTTTTTATGGCAAATCTTTACTTGGATTTTATATGAATGAGAGAATACAAGAAATTCATGACTGCTATTACTAGCAAATCCTGGGATCCTAGGATCTACCATGATACCTCTGGGCCTTGGTTATCTTACAGTCAGGTAACACTGGAGAAGGGGAATCAAATTGTCCTGTAGACACTGCTGATTTTGTCTTCATCCTGACTGAAACCTGGCATAAGAATTTTCCTTTCCTCCTATCAAACCCTCACCTGCTGGTGATCATTTCCTTTCATCAACACCATTCTTTCCGTTTATCTTTTCTCTCCCTGCCTCCACAAAATAGGATGGTTGTCATAATTTTCAAACTCAGCAGGAACATTTTCAAATGTGCATTTTCCCCTGTAATGGACATTGCATCAAAACATAAGGCAATTAGGGACACACTTAAAGTGCTTTCTTTTCATTTTCCTGCTGCTGAAATTCACCAAGAGTCGTCCCAGTAGAGACCTGAAGACTGACATCATGTTTTAGGATTTAATGTTATAACAAAGAGCCAGGATTTAATTAACCTTCTTGCTCTTTGGGAGACCTGAGACACGAGATCCAGTTCCTCAGAAAACCACTGCAGCTTCTCTTGCAGTTACTGAGCCCATTAATCTCTGTGATATGGTTCTTAAGGGTACAGCTATGTTCCATTTTGATCAAGTGCCAAATATTTTACAGTGCAATTCCTTGTCCTGCCTTGCAGAGCACATCATTTAAACAAACCAGTAACAGAAGAGGAGCAAGGGAAAAAAGAAAGAAGTGGAAATTCAGGAGCAGAAAAGGTGACTTCCTCTGTTTGCCTGACACCTATGCCCCTGGGTTTGTGCATATGAAATATGATAGGACAGGACAATGAGAAATTTAACTCTTGGTTTACATTAACCACCACAGAATACTCAAACAGCACCTCTGAAACCAGTTTCTTCCTCTGAAACAATTCCCACCTTTCAAGTCAGACTCCATTCGTCCTCTAGGAGGGAGAGTTCCCAAAAGCCACAGACACTGCCCATGAAGCCAGCCCAACCCAAACCCAGCCAGGGACTGCCTGTGGCAGTGGGTATTGGGTGTTTAAATCTCTAGGTCATCAATAAGAAGAAACATCACAGAACAACAACTGTGCAAAATTTTGATGGGAGAAAATTTTGAATTCTGTAAAAATGCTATTGCAGAGAGAAGCTGTGAACTGAGGGAGAAGTGTCGAGGCTGCACAACCAGTGCACAAAGTGAAAGTTGGGAGAAGAGACACCAGCTCCTGCTAATGAAGTGCAGTTAAACCAATGAGTGTGATGTACAGAGTCTGGCTGTGGAAATATAATGAGTTTATGTGCCTTGTTTTGGGAGACAGTCTATTTTTCTGAGGCTGTTTTTCCTGCTAGAGCCCTGTTCCCAGTGTTGATGGTGTGTGCTATGGCCCTGCTCCATCAGCACAGGCTGTGGAGTAGGGATGAAAATAAAGGCTGTTGTGCACTTCTGTTCCACACTAACCTGAAATCCACAGAAAATGAGATGCACAGACTTGGAAACCAGGAAACTCTTCCTGGTTCAGTAAAATACATACAGTCTTTCCATCCAGTCATACAAATGCCTCTTAGATTAATCTGCTCCTTTATACTGTGCCTCAAAGTCAAGATCCATCCCAGAGGTGACCTACTTGGGCACTAAGCCTGTGGCTGGAATAGAAATGATAATGCTGATACGTCAAAGCACTTGCACAGGCTCTGCCTGGCCATCAACCACCTCAAATTCAGCTCCTCTTACTGACTCCTCATTCAAAGTGCAGGCATCATTCTGCCCTGTAATGTGGCAACAGAAAAGTTTTAGGCACCTGACACCCAGCAATCTGAAATGCTGAAGGGAATTTGCTTGGCTAAAGAGACTGATTGGTAGACAAGAATTAAATTTTACCTTGCCACGCATGTGAGGTTGAAAAATTGGAGTGAACTGTAGCACCACAGTGGCCGGGTATCTGCAATGATTATGTTTTGTGGATACAAGACTAATATTCACCTAAGACATGTAATGATTTCTAGTAGAGGCAGAGAGTATTTTAGCTGGCGTAAAGGTAAAAGGAAAATAAAAATTCTAGCTCCCTTTCAAGTGGTCCCTTTTTCCCTTTTCCTCTTTTCCCCAGAAGGAAAATTCCATCCATTCATTTCAAAATGCAAGGTGGAACCATAAAATTGTTGAAGTCCCAATTTCCAAATGCTTGAATTTTTTTTTCTCTGTGTAGTTTGCTATAAAAGACCTACTTTTCCCATCAGAGACCAGTCTATTCCATTCTCTGTCAAACTGACTTTCAAGTATTTTTGACAATTACACACCTGAGACACAATGAAAAGTTGTTTTTCCTGAGCCTTCTTACCTATATTAATGAGCCTGTCTTATTTTTGGGAGGGAGAAGATGGTTTAGGAATAAACCACAACTGGAGATGTATTTGCTTCTCTTGCTATTAAAAACAGCAAGCAGGGCCAGGACAGGGGTTTTCTTTTGTTGGCTGGTTTGTTTTTAATAGAAACAGCTCTACTGCAACATAAAAATCTAGAGAGGAAATTTAATTCTTTATCAAATTCTACAGAGAATAAAATGTTAATCCCAATGAACTATTGGCCTTAGCTCTAATCTCTGAGAAGAGGGGATAAATACATTTGACTTGGGCTTACCTGCTTCCCTACCTGTGCTGTTCAGGACCATTTGACAGATGCACAAAATTATTTTGGGCATCTGAATTACTTAGGGGCTTACTGGGAGGAATTTCTAATTTTTTATAAGTGCACAAAGAGTGTTTTTTCTTTACCATTTCAGTGAATAAATTTTGCCATACACTTTACTGTAAAACAGTGTTTAAGTGCTGACATTTTTAAAATAAAATTGTACCATGATATGTCTCGACTCTCACAGCATTAAAAATTGTTTGTGTCCAGCTGTTCACCTAAACCTGAAAATCAGATTAAAACATTTTATTGTGCTATATAAAATATTCTTAAAGTTTCACTGTGCCAAGGAAACAAGTTACAACCAAGGTGAAAGCAAATTTCTGTGCAAATATTGGTGAAAATATTCAAATAGGAAACAACTAATAATGCCCCAGTAAAATGGAAGAGATAAAACTGGGAGTATTCAGCAGTATTAAGGGATGAAATATGTTACAAGGATGCTGTAATTTTTTTTGAATTAACATTGTAAGTCCAGAAAATAGAGTTAAGGTTTTACTGAAAGAAAATTCTAAACAAATTGACTTCTATATTTGAACACCCAAACCACCTGAGCACGATGTCACTGTGAAATAAAGAATTATGATTAATTCACAGATTACTTATAGTATTACCTAAAGTTACATTTAGCTTTACACATGTATGCAGTGTTTTCCATTTTTTACCCCTTACGGTAGGTTACTTTCAATATGTTCTTCTAGATCTTACTCACTTTTATTTGAGACAGTAAGTTTAAACTCTCTAAGTTTATGATTCTTTATTCTGAAGAAGCTGCAGATGACTCAGGTGAACAGCAAATTTATTTAAAAGAAAGGAATAGCATCTCAGTCTAAAGTAAAACAAGGCTCAATTTTATGGCTCTAATACCACTAATTAGACCCAACAGAAGCGTAATGGGGTGTTATTATCTCTATGCATTTAAAACCCTACATTATAAACCATTAAACTTCAAGGACCATATTCACTTATATATTTGAAGTCAGTGGAAAATATGATCCCTAATGCACTTACTCCCACTGAACTAGCCAGGAACAGCCATGGGAATGACACATCAGGCAGCTGCCCACGAAGTCCACCAAAGCCTCACAGAAGTCCTGCAACAAATTCAAATAAGATTCATTTTAATAAAGAACATCTCTTTTATGAGGAGAACCCGTGGGAGCAGGGCCTGTTTAGTCTGGAGAAGGCTGAGATCTCATCCACACATATAAATATCTCCCAGGAGGGTGCCAAGAGGATGGCGCCAGACTCCTCAGTAGTGTCCAGCGGCAGGACAAGGAGCAACGGGCATGAACTAAAACACGAGAAGTTTCACCCCTACACAAGGAGGAACTTCTTTCCATGGAGGTGGCAGAGCTGCGGAACAGCTGCCCAGGGAGGGTGTGGAGTCTCCCTCTCTGGAGACATTCCAGACCCATCGGGACACGTTCCTGTGTCACCTGCTCTGGGTGACCTTGCCTGGGCAGGAGGATGGACTGAGCGATCTCGGGAGGTCACTGAGAAATCTCCGGAGGTCACTGAGCGATCTCCAGAGGTCCCTGACCGATCTCCAGAGGTCACTCCAACCCCGACCCTTCCATGACTCCCGCCGGCTGTCACCGCTCAGGGCGGCCCAGGGGGCTCTGCCCCTCAGGCGCCTCGGGCCGTCCCTCAGGGGCAGGAGGATGGACTCCGTGATCTCCGGAGGTCACTGAGCGATCTCCAGCGGTCACTCCAACCCCGACCATTCCGTGACTCCCGCCGGCTGTCACCGCTCAGTGGCTCTGCCCCTCAGGCCGTCCCTCAGGGGCAGCCCCGCCCCGGCTCCCCGCGGCTGCCGGGGGCCGCAGGCCGGGACTCCCCTCCCCGTCCCCGGAACGCGCTTCCCCTCCATTCCCCGCCGCATTCCCCTTTTTCCGGGTTCCCCGGCGGCGGCGCTCCCCGGAAGCGGTAATGCCTGCCCGGTGATCCAGGAAGCGGATGAGCCTCTCCCGCCCGCCTTCCCCTCCGGAGCGGCGCTGCGGGGACGCGGGGAAGGGGGTGGGGGGAGGCGGGGGGGGGGGGGGGCGGCAGCGGCGGCACCACCCCCGCTCCGGCCCGGCCTGTCCGTCCCGTCCCAGCCCCCCGGCGGTGTTTCCATGGCGCCGGGCGGGCGGGGGAGCCGGGGCTGACGACCCCGCCCGCTCATGGACCCCGCCGAGGAGGAGGAGGGCAGGGAGAAGCCCCCCGTGATCTACACCATGGAGAACAAGCCCATCGTGACCTGTGAGTGTCCCGGCCGCCGCTGCTGGCGGGGCTGGGGGTCCGGCCGGTGCCCCCGGCGGGCCCGGGGGGAGGCAGGAGCCGGTGCCTGGTTCTGGGGGGCTCCCGCAGCTCCGGGTGGGGACAGGGCGCCTGCAGAAGGGATCTGATGGTGGGGTTTGCCTCTTCATTGCTTTTCCCCCTTTCTGATGGCAGTGGGCAAACTTGGGGTTGTTTCTGTAGTAAATAACACGGCGAATGCCGTGATCAGAGGCGTTTAGGGGAAGAGGGTGAAATGTGAGAATAAATGGTGAACCCCAAACTTCCTGGCAGCGAGCTTTGTGTGGCTTTGCTGGTGCTAAGAGAAGTTGCGAGGAGGCATCCTCTGCGGCGGTCCCACTGATGCCTGCCCACTGACATTACACTTTCATCTTAAACTGCTTTGGTTCCATCCCTGAGAGGGCTTAGTTAACCAAAACGGGATCTCCTGCTTCCAGCTGTGAATTAGTTCTTTCAGGTGTCAGAGACAGGCTGGTGGTCCTGATGTAAAAACGTGATCCTTCCTGCTATTACAGGTGTAGAGGGGTGCACTCAAAGTTCACTTAAAACAAGCACGTGGGCTAGGCTGGGCCTTAGGAAGCTTTTCTTTAACAGGAGAGGGGTCAGGCACTGGAAGAGGCTCCTTAGAAAGGTGTCTCAGTCTGTCCCAAGTCTGTCAGTGTCTGAGAGATATTTGGACAGTGCTTTTAACATGCTATACCTTTTGGTCAGCCCTGAAGCGGTCATGTAGTTGGACCAGACGATCCTGGTAGGTTCCTTCCAACTGGAATAGTATTTTTATTCTAACTACATCCATAATGTTGTTAATAAAAAGGTAAAAGGAATGAGATCAGCATAGAAAATTCTGCTTTTTCATTTTTAACAAAAGGTAGCCAGTGGCTGGTCTTAGTCAGAAGTATCTCTACTGATGATGTAACAAAATACATATTTGCACTTTATCACTAGAACACTGGGAATGCTTTATGTGCCTGTGAAATAGAAACTTGTTTTGCAGTTCTGTGTTGTCTTATTATGGAGTAAGCATTTATTGGTGATTGAGGTCTTAGACCTTACTTAGAGAAAGTATCCAACTGTAACCTTGTAGCTGTATAATTGTGGAACTCTGTGTGTATATATTTTGTCCAGACTATTTTATAAATGTTTTTTTTTTCTGTCTTAAACTTTTTTTCCTTTTTGTTTGAATGCAGTTCATAAGCTGAAGTGAGCAGGATCTGTACTGACTCTTCTCTACTCACCTATTTCAAGAATTTTGAAATACATTTCACTTCAGATTTAAAGTCAGAAAAAATGTGCATATCAGGAGCATCTGGAGGATATAATTTGCTGGTGTTAATGCTACTGTTCAGGCTGTGGGGGCTTGCTTTTTAGATTTTCTGGCTTTATGTGTATTCAGCATTGGAGAGTCTCCATGTGTGGGGCAGGGGGACTGGGTGGTGCAGGTCATTCTTCACTGTTCCTGTATGATTTAAGCTACATTTCAGTCTGTTGAAGTACACAGAGTTTTACCTCAGGGTGAAACCTTGGGATTTTGTTAGTGGGTGCTGAAAGGAGCTCCGGTCTGTTTGTACAAGGGAATTTTCCAACTTCTAAACACAAAATTTAACCAGATTTTAATCAAGCCCAGTTGTCTGATATTGAAAACAGTATTAATTTTGTGTGGTGAGTGAGCTTACATTATGGTTGTAAAATGTTTTGTTCTTATCCCTATCCAGTATGGCAGCAGCAGGAGGTGAGCATTGTGTCACTTGGATGCCTCACTCCTGGACTGAGGAAATAATTTCTATTGCCCTGGACAAGCACAACAGTAATATCTTTACTGGTATGGATTGGAGGGGCTTGGTCTGAGACAGCTGAATTCAGGAATTAAAGTTAATTCAGCAAAAGTGCTCAGAGATTACCTCTCTGGTGAATGCAGTAAGGGTGACTTGCTACATTTTAAACCAAAACATTTGATTTCAATGGGGAATGCATTTTACTGTACCTGCTTTGGTTTATCTTCTCTGTTCAGAGAAGAGGAGTACTTAGCTACTCTAATATTTCAAATAAGTGCATTCACCAATAATAACTTAGTTGAAGGAAGCTCCTCTAGGCATTTTATTGCCAGAGATTTACAGAGAGCTGAGGCTTGGCCTTCCAGGGAAAGGATTGACTAGGTGTGGGTTTGTTGCAAGACACATTAAAAGCCATAGTATTAGAAACTGCTCAACAAACACAGTTTGTCTTTGTCTGTGGTTCCAGTTTCAGGCAGTTGGAGTTGTCTGGGATAAGTGTCCCCACTCGGTGTTTTTATGGTGTCCCACCCAGGAGGGGCACGTGGGGGAAAGACAGACCTGTTGTGAGAGGATGGCTGGGTTCTCATTATGTGAAGTAAGAGTGAAGGTTAAATGAGGGTGCTTTTCAGAACAGAGGTATTTCCTTTTGCTGCAAGATTCAGATTAATCTCTACCAGGTAAACTTTTGCATCATGAAATAACTCCTGTTAGCTCTTGGGGTTTGTTCTAAATAAAAGAGAACTGAAGAGAGAGTTCTGTTCCTAGTGAAACTTCTTTTCAACACTGTGCATATCAGAGTTGTTTTGTAAACTAATTTTACCTGCTTGAAATAAATTTGACAGTGCTGTGAAAGGAATGCTTCTTTGGTACAGAGAGTTATGCTTTAAAATCTATGAGTTAGTCTGTATTCTAACAGTAGTTATTTGCTATATTGACACCTGAATTCAGCACTCTGTGTACAGGCTTTGGCCTATGGAAAAAATGGCAGGTTCCACGTGTCTTGGGCATCTGATGCCAGTTGCAAATGCAGTTTTTGTCAGCACTTCTTTCATGTTAGTGCTGTAATTTGATTATTTTGCCCTCAGAAGCTGTCTGTAAGTGAATTGGCCTTGTTTTTATTGTGTTTGCATCACTGGAAAGACCCGTAGTTTTAACAGAGAGTTTTTAGGTTCACAGAATTTGGCAAGGCATGACAAACTTCTGGAGACCCTTTCTGTAGGCATACAGACAACCATATTTTCCAAGTCTGGGAAATGTAGTGTATTCACAGAAAGCTGCTGTTCCTTTATGTGTTTTCCCTTTTCTCAGCATGGCAGCACCCCTGAGTGTTAAATCACTCTTGTCAGGTAGGACTGAGTGCCATGATGACTCAATTCCAAATTAATTTGAGCCATATTTTTTACGCTGTCAGTCTTACTAGATTGCAAAGCCACTGGGGAGTTTCTCTGTCCAGCTGTGGTTGTGCTCTCTCTGGCAGGTTACTTTGTAAACTCTCAACTCATTTGTAGCACTTTATCTGCATTGCTGCCAGACCTGGTAAGTTTACAGAGTGTTTTGAGTCGTCTTTCGGCTTTCTCGCTGCTGTAGAAGGATTATTTTTAGCTTCATTAATTTTTTTAGGGTTTTTTGCAGAGACAAGTTGAGCGTTTGCATCAAACATCTTGAACTTGAGTAGTTTCTGTAAAATGTTGACTTTACAAAATCTCTAAGCCAGTGCAGCTTGCTTTCCTAGGAAACCCAAACAATGTTGTTTCCTTCTCAGGAATCCTATTTGAAACTTTGAGAAAGTCTTTGGAGCTTCAATATAATGTTGTTGCATATGTATATATCAGCCAAAGAACTCATCCTTAGGTAGCTGATTTGCACTTAAATTATTAGCTCTATCCATATGAAGAGGAGGCTGGAAACTTAAGGCAATTCTGCAAAATGAAGTCATTATTAGGTTTTTCAGAGCTTTCCTAGCAAGCTGTTCTTTTGTAATTATCTTCATGCAGTTGTGGAATATTCCATTATCAGCTCATAGTATCTGTTTATATTGTCTTCTGTCTGTTTATATTGTGTGTTTGCATGTTTGCTCTCACTGTCAATAACCTGTTTTAGCACAATGGACTTTATATATAATCTTTGGAGAAAGTACTGTGCATCATTTTTATCTGGTTCATGTTCAGAATGGGCTGTGATACAACATCAGGAAAACCATCAGCAAATGCTTTGTAGGCCCAAGAAGAGAAAATGTTTGCAATTATCTACAGCAGGAACAGAAAGATTAATAAAAGTAGGGGGTGGGGAGGGAAAGGGAAGAATTTTGCATCTTTTTGTGGTGAAAATAAATACTTGCAGTTAAGAATATTGTTCTGGGACTAGAGGAGCTTGATTCAAAGTTCTGTTACTAGTAGATGGATGTAATAAAAAGATGTGCCAGCAAGAAGCAGGATGTAGCCCAAGTGATTAGAGTGATTTGCTGCTAGTGAGACCATTTAACAGCTATATCCTATAAATTCATTTCCCCTGTTCTCAACCAGAACTCCTGCCTGCATTGTAAGTCATCACTGTTGTGTAGCTGATGCATTATTCTGTGCTTAAATATTTGATTACATTTGTCATGGGAATTGGCATATACTTGTTAGTTTTAACCTGTTTTACAGATTCAGAAGTGCAGAAGTGGGGTTTTGCTAAAAGAATTTTCTTCTAGTGAATCAGCTATGGTTTTTATAAAGCAATTAAGCTGTGTTGTGTTTTGGGTTTTAGACCTCTTTTGAATATGAATTTGAGTTAGGAGAGAGGAGGACCTTTAAAAGATGTAAATATAAAAACTTCACCAAAACTTCGGGTAGAAGTTTTGGTGAGGTTTTTGTATTGTATATTATTTCTATTATATTATATAATATATATAATATATATTATTTATATATTTATATATCCACTTCTTACAGGCTAGTGATTTAAGAAAAAAGATTCACAGTAGAGCTTTTTACTAGTGGAAAAGTAAGTGGGGTCAGCAAGGTTAGCTGTGAGTGATACTTGGAGATAAAACCCAAACAAAACTACACCAAAGTGTAGTCTTGGCTCTGCGTTCTTTTAAAGGTATTCAAAGCCTTTTATCTCAGTTGACTGGGCTTGTCATTGGTATCAAAGGAAAATATTTGTCTTCTTTAGTCATCTGACCTCAGGAGTTTTTGTTTTAAACTGCCTGTGTAGTTACTGGGTTAGGATGATTTCCTCTAGAGGAGAAAAAAAATCACTGTGGTATATTTAGATACTATAGTGACAAAACCTCTAAGCATCTAAGAAGTTTGGAAACTGTTAGGAAAAAATATATTATTGGGGATTTTGGTGGTTTTAAGCCGGCATGAACCTAATAAATGTCAATATTTTATGGTTCTAAGGTATTAGACAGCTGCTACAAAGAATGCATGTCCCCCTTGATTAGGTGGTCATTCTGGTTTTCACTGTTCCTGTACAAATTTAGAGTAGAACAAGTGTCCTAGATAGGAAAGAGGGAAGGGAGGAAGGCTGCACTGATTTGATCTACCAAAATGTCAGGAAGAAAGACAAGGAGGAAAGAATCACAGAATTGTTTGGATTGGAAAAGACTTTAAAGATTGTCCTGTTCCAAACCCCTGCCATGAGCAGGGACACCTTCCACCCTCCCAGGCTGCTCCAAGCCCCATCCAGCCTGACCTTGAACACCCCCAGGGATGGGGCAGGACAGCTTCTCTGGGCACCCTGTGCCAGGGCCTGCCTACCCTCACATGGAAGAATTTCATCCTGATGTCTAAATCTACCCTCTTTCAGCTTAAAGCCACTGCCCCTTGTTGTGTCACTCCAGGCCCTTGTACAAAGTCCCTCTGCAGCTCTCCTGGAGGCCCTTTAGACTCTGGAAGGGGCTCTGAGGTCTCTTCTCCAGGCTGAACAAGCCCCTCTCTCAGCCTCTCTCCACAGCAGAGGTGCCCCAGCACTCTGGGCATCTGTGTGTCCCTCTTCTGCTCCCACTCCAACTGGTTTATGTCACTTTCATGTTGGGGACCCCAGGGCTGGAGGCAGCTCTGCAGGTGGGGTCTCACCTGAGTGGGGCAGAATCCCCCCCTCCCCTGCTGCCCACGGTGCTTTGGATGCAGCCTGGGACACTTTGGGCTTTCTGGCTGTCAGTGCACATGGCCTGGCCATGTTGGGCTCCTCCTCGACCAACACCCCCAATTCCTTCTCCTCAGAACTGCTCTGGATCCATTCTCCACCCACAGCACGGGAAGTGTTTAGAAAAGTGCCAAAGGCCCTGCCCTTTGAACTTTGTCATGTAGAGAGAAAGGAAACAGGTGCTTTGTTCTTCTCTTTCCCCTGGAGTATTTCTTTTTAACGTGTGTCACTTGAGCATTACTGCTGTCAATTGTTGTGTGTCACCACCTCTTGTGCAGAGGCACCCTGTACTTGGTGTGGTATCACTGAGAGTCTCTGTGTTCTTTCTGTCTTTGTGGGGTGTCTGTTGACATCCAGGTGGGGAGTAGATTAATTCAGACATACATGGTTTAAAAACTGAGGTAGGTGTTCCAGGAGCTTCTCAGACTCTAATGTTACTCCCTAGTTATCATCTCTGTGGGGTATTTTGGTCTTATTTGCCTATAGGTTCTGGAAGATGAAACCTCTTCTGTAGAAGGCTTCTTGATTTTAATTATGATAGGATTCCAGAATTACTTTTCCTTCCCATATATGCACATTACATATCCCTTATCCCTTTCAGTTGTGTCTGATAATCATTTACACTGGCCCCATTACTGACAGCCATAGAATGGTTTGGCTTGGGTCTTAGTGTTGAGACCAACCCACTGAAATTAATTTGCTTTCATACAGTTGAGTCATCTTTTTTTATTTCTTTTTTCTTTTTCCAAAACACCTCAAACAAAACAATCTCCTCAGCAACTCGCAAAAAAATGACAAAAAGTCCTACAACAAAGTCTTTGAAGCAATTCTCAGACTCTTTGGGGTTTGGTCTAAGTTTGAATTCTAGGGTTACTTAGGGTTTTGGAATGTTTCATTCTAAATTCATAGAATTCAGTCAGATACAAGCAAAAATTCCTGTAGTGGTGTTGTTTGTATTTTCTCCTTTATTTCTTCTTTATTTTCCATCTTTTTTTTTTCCTTTCTTTTTAATATTTTGGAAAGTAGATCATAGACTGAGGCTTTAGAGGCATATATAGAGAGAGAAGAGAACGAGACTTCTGCCATGCTTGAGGTCTGTTGAGCCGCAGGAATCTTGCTCAACACCACTCCAGAAATAGTGATCTTTTGGGACTTTCTGTTCTGGTATTTGTGCAGGTTGTGCTCTTGTCTCCCTCCCTGCAGCCCAGTAGCCCCAGTTGACAATTTATTGTGCATCTGACAGCCCTAACAATTCCTTGCTGCACTTACTGGTATCAGTGCTGTGCTGGTGTTGCCTGCTGATAACTTCATTTTAGTGTTCTTGGCTTGATCAGCTCAAACATGCTGGTTACAGTAGATACAGGGTCCAGTTGAGCAGAACATGAAAAGTTGCAGCCCTTTGGGTGTTGGAAGTTCATGGTAGCAGCTTTGGTCTGTGTTCAAAGACAGCCAATGTATTTCACATTGAAGGTCTGTTCTCACTTTTCTTCTAATCCTAGAGGGCTGTGTTGCCTTGATCATAAAACACATTCTTATGTGTATTTGATATGCCCTCAAAACCAATGCAGGAGGAAAAGCTGACTGGTTTTAAAATGAATATACCTGTTTTAAGCTGATAATGTGACATGTCTGTCTGAATAGCAGGGTGCTTACACATTATTCCTTCATTCCTCTGTATTCAGTAGCAGTTCTTTTTACTTAAGATGTTGAATTCCTGAATATTTTTGTGGCATGCGCTGAATTTTTAGGTGCAGTGTAGAAAAATTACTTTGTTATACTCCAGAGATAAAATATGTGGCTTGTTCTTTCCAGCAGATTGGGAGCTCACAGGCTCTCATTTTGATGTGGTCATCGTGCTGCTGCTAAGTCACTAAGCCATGTTTCACTCTCTGTGGGCAGTAATGAGTTGCAAATCAATAGACTGTTCTCAGCTTGGCTCACAGAGGTGTAGCTTGGTATAAAACAGCATTAACACTATCACTAACACTTGTTTCAGTATTCATTCAGGGCATTTGTTTGTGGTCTTAAATAGCATGTGGTATGGTACACTTAATTCAGATGGCATGAAGGTGAAGGATCAAGCATAAGGTACTTTTCTCAAGAAACAGGGCTAAAGTACTAATTGTTTTTGTTTTGTTTTTTAGCTATTTTATGAAATTGCATTGTTGGATAATAGCTAATGTGGTCAGACATCAGAAGAGCTGTTTTTGCTTGTTCTTAATCAGACTCTTAAATTTTATTTTTTTAACATACTTTATTGTGTGATGATAGAATTCTGCTAGTGCTGATAATCAAAATGCTATATAGGAAAATAATAATATATATAAGAAAATTGGGGAGAGTGGACTAGAAAAGGATTTCTAAGATGAACTAAAGAATGCTAAAGGAAGGTGGAGGCAATGCCTGGCTTTGTGCCTGGATGTGAGATTGGGGGTTGGGAAGGGGAAAAAAGGATGTCAGGTACTTCTGCAGCTTCCAGTTCCGCAGGAAGGTGAGAGGATCTTCCTGTTCTGGTATGCAGAATGATTGTGAAAAGAAAAACCACCAGGAAATAACAGAATTGCCTATAAGGCTGTTAAAATATTAATTAATGTCTTGTCCTTGTCATATCCTCCCTGAACCTCAGAGAATTTAAGAATTATTGTTGAAAGGTTACTGGTAATACACTTTTTTCATGTGGCAAACTGCATTTTGTTCTGACTTGTGTCTGAGTAGCTCCTGCAGTGGTGCTGTATTTAATGTGGCTGTTTGGGACCTGCACTGTGTTAACAGACCTCATGTTTCTGCAGAACAGTGTGGTAGTCAGGGAGGTGTTTTGTGGTAACAACAGTCCCAGAAAATGAGGGGAGAGGAATCATATCCAGTAAAACACAGAACATGTGCTAAACCAGATTTTCTCAGCATAGGCCCAGCTACAGAATGATGGGAACCACTCTCTACCCAGTCTTCTGGTTTGGGAAGTCTAAATTCTGGAATATTTTTAAATATACTTTTTTTTTTTTAACCAATGACTCCAACTAAGGAGCTGTTTGTTTTGGTTTTGGAGTTGGACCAGCTTTATCATACTCTCTTTGGTATATGGATTATGTAGCTCTGTGGAAAATCACAATAGGAAGTTTGTAACAGTGTCTGCTGAAAAATGTTGTATTAGTCTTGAGAGTGATTAAAAAAACTCTAGTTCAGTGCTGGACTCCAGTTTCCACATAGCAGACAAAATTAAATGTTCTTAATAACAGCAGACCATTAGTAGAATAGCATATTAATATATATTATATAATTTGCACATGCTAATATATTTATGCCTTCCGTTTTCAGGTGCTGGAGATCAGAATTTATTTACTTCCTTGTATCCTACACTTTCACAGCAGCTTCCTAGAGAACCCATGGAATGGAGGAGGTAAACTTGCATTTTATTCAGTGATTCTGTTTCAGTGTCTGGTTTTGACCTGGGTAAATGTGTATTTGCTGTGTTCTGAGGAGCTCTTACCATAAACTGAGTTGAACAGAGCAACTGACTCGAAGAAATTGGAGAAATTAGATAATCAAAGTGAATGTTGTGTACTTCAGGATAATCTTTTCAACCCTTCAACTTTGCCTAAAGAAAAATGATAGTAATGCTGTGTTTCTCTTCCTGATTTTGTGGCTTGTGGGTTTGTCTTGGTGTGCTTTGATGTACTTGGGCTGCTGTGTTCTGAAAGTGGTATGCTTTCTTCTCAATGAGAATATAAGTAGAACTCACATGGAATTAGATGTATTTCCCTTCAGAAATACATTTAATATATTTGAATGTTTTCTGATTGGAAAAAAAATGGAAGAATTCTCTTATTTGATATTTTCTACTTGTCCTAGAGATACAGAAAATGTTTTACTGAAAGAAAGCTGAAGAGCTTCTAGCTTCTGTTCTTCAAAAAGGAGCTTTTATCTCATTTCAAGCAATACCAAATTTTAGCTGAGTTTACACCAACTGCAGCGAGTGTAGTTTGTGGGTTTCCAGTGCCAGAGTATTTCAGTTTATTTCTCTTCCCCACAACACATGTTCATTTTTCTATTCTGTCCACTAATTTCAGTTTTTAAACTCTGTAGGTCTTATGGCCGTGCTCCGAAGATGATTCACCTGGAATCCAACTTTGTTCAGTTTAAAGAGGAGCTACTACCCAAAGAGGGGAATAAAGCCCTTTTGACTTTTCCCTTCCTTCATATTTATTGGACAGAATGTTGTGTAAGTACTCGGAAAAACTCAAATTTAAAAATGAAATTGTTCACATAAGCATGAAAAGCAAATAAAAATAACAGATAGCACAAGCAGAAAGTCAAAACAATTAAGTCTGGGTTGCATAAGGATGCATACCTGATATATTGCTGGAAACAAAACTTAGCTTGAGCACTTCTTGCCATAAGCAGTATCTGTTTGTAATGTTACTTGACACTAAGAGGACAGGCATTTGAAGAACCTGTTTTCAGCACTTTGTCACAAAACCCCCAGGATCTTACAGTGACACTGCAGTGGCACTGTGCACTTTCTTTGTAACACAGAAATGTGTGGCCAGGGTAGTTCAGTTATGATCTCTTGGTGCACTGAAATCTAAAGATACACTTTTTTTCTTTAGTTTCATCTTCTGTGTCTGTCTGGTACTGGTGGATGTCAGCAATTTAACTGGGCAAAATTTGGAATGTCTTAATCCTGTTTATCTCCAGTTCACTGCCTTTTGGTTTGCCTCTGTTGTGCATTAATTATCCACTTGAAGGACACAGGTGACATCTGATCTGTGACCAGTCAAAAAGAATGCAGAACAGTGTTAAGAATTATCTGTATTTATCAGTGTAACACCAACCCAGAAGCAAAATAAGCTGTTAAACAGGTTGAGATTTGAGCAGTGCAGAAGGTGGAAATATCACACTTCTGTTACTATGTGAGAATAAAACAGTTGAGCTTTGTAATTTCAAGCATGTTTTTATTGTAAAGCTCCAGAAGGTGTAAAATAAAGACCTTAAATGATGTTTAAAAATCTTAATTTCAGTTATCTAAAGAATGATAATGTACCAAGTACTATATTTGCTGTTAACTAAAATATTGGAAATGAATTAAATTAAAATACTGGAGTTTTACTATGTTTTACCTAATTTGACTTTTTTCAGTAAGTGAACTTACTGTCACTAATTCCATTCGATATGTCTTTCTGTTTGCTTTCTTTTGGAACAAAACTTGCCTTTTGAAATTGTTCAGAATGTCTGTTTGATTTGATGATTCACCACTTCTCATCCCAGGACACGGAAGTGTACAAAACCACAGTCAAGGATGACATCACCAAGTGGCAGAACGTTCTCAAAGCTCACAGCTCAGTGGACTGGCTGATTGTGGTGGTTGAGAGTGATGCCAAGAAAAAGAACAAAACCAATATCCTTCCCCGAACCTCTATAGTAGATAAAATAAGGAATGACTTCTGCAACAAGCAAAGTGACAGGTGAGCATTCTTGGGCTTGCAAACATTTTCATCTTTTGACCAGTGTGCTGATTTATAAAGCTCCATATGCAAGACATTCCTTGCTCATTTAAGGACTTCCCTTGATGCCCACCATTCACACTGGTGGCTCTGTAAGATTTGTGCTTTGAAGGAGGCTGGCACAAAGAATAAAGGGAGAAATTTTATTTTCAGTTTTCCTGGGTTTGTGGCAGCTTTGAAATGTGTGTCAAAGAGATTTCAAGTATCTCCTCCTGGCTTAGAGAGTTTTAAGGGGAACAGTGTGATGTTAATCAGCTTTTAGACCTTCAGGGTATTTTGTTTGCTTAGGTGCTTGCAAGTCTTACCAGAGTTGCAGGCAGTGAGGTGAGTAGGGAATATGAACCCATAGGGCTGATTTTTTGCAATTGTACTTTCTGCTGTTCACTTAATCACTTTTCCACTCTGAGATAATTGACATAAGGCCAGTTTCTTCAGATGTTTTTATTCTGAGGAAATAGTAATGAATGTATGAAACTGTTCTTGCTTTCATTAAAGTAAACAAAATAGGATCAGAAATCAGAAATCATGCTCTCCTCGGATGAGAGATTTTCCTGCCTTTAGAGATATCATTAGTTTTTTGGATGTTACTAAATTGTGATAGAAAAACTGAGGAAGGAAGATGCTCTGAAAAAGTAGATTTATTTGTAAATTAATGGGATCTGTTTATTTTCTGAGCAAAGCAGAGAAAGTTTTAGCACATAGGATGTGTAAAAACCAGATTGAGATATTTCAAGAATCTATTATGGATGATTATTTCAAGTGAGTTAGGAAAGGCTGACTATATGTGAACTGAGAGATCCTGATTTGTATTTTGTAGAATCTTTACCAGGAGTAGCTATATTTGCTGTTCTGCTGATTTGTATTGCTAGGCAGACTTTTCTTTTCTAGGTTAGCTACAGCATTTCTTACATTTAAGTAGTTAGAATAATGTATCCATTATTTTATTTAAAAAAAAAAAGCTTTAGAGTGCTCATTCTGGGTAAAACACTTAACTGTTCTCATAAACTGTATCACATGACAAAGTTTTTTAAAAGCTACCAAGCCCCAACCAAAACCAAAAAAACCAAACCCAAAGCCCCAACATAGCTGCTTCCAAACAAACAAACAAACATAACCCTTATCTTGTTTTTTTTTTTTCCTTTGATTAATATGGAATGAAAAACTAAATATTGTTAATTCTGAATTTGTCAGGAATGCACAGTATTCAGCTGGGCATTTATATGTGAATTATGTGTTTTCCTCCTCAAATAGAATTTTGTCAATCTCTTTACAGATGTGTGGTACTTTCTGACCCTTTGAAAGACTCTTCCCGTTCTCAGGAATCTTGGAATGCCTTCCTGACCAAACTCAGGACATTGCTTCTCATGTCCTTTACCAAAAACTTAGGCAAGTTTGAAGATGACATGAGAACTCTGAGAGAGAAAAGGACTGAGCCAGGGTGGAGCTTCTGCGAGTATTTCATGGTGCAGGTAAGAGTCTCTTGAGATTGAAGAAAATACTTGAGTCCTAGTTTTAAAAATGGTGGTTTTTTTATTGTGGTTGGATTTCTGGTCCTTTTAATGTTCTGATCATTCTTTGAGGGCTGTGGCAGGAATTATGGAGACTGGTTTAAAAGCAGCATTCTTGGATTCTGTTTGCAGCATGTTTGGGTTACCTTTTAATACAGTTAATGCAGTAATACAGTTTCCTGCTGTTAGAAAAGCAGAATCTCTTCAGGCTTGTCAAAATTTTATGAACCTCAATTGAAGTAAATGAATTGTATCTAGAAAGTGTTTTAGTAGTTGAACTTGAATTTGGGGTAAATGTCCCATTCCTGTGCATACACACTCAAACTCACAACTGGTATTTAATATGAATGCTGCTGTTTACTTTGTTCAGATTATTATCAGTATTTATGGAGGTGATGTTTAGAAAAGTGTTTATTTTGAAGTAATCCATATAGAGAGCGCCATGAATTATATTTTTTATGTAATTATAAAGAGAATTTTGTTTTAGCTTGTTTAGAGAAAAGCAAGAACCTCTTGTTTGATAAAATAAAAGATCTTGATTCCTTTGGAATTTTCTGGTCCCTATACAATGCTGATCTCTACTCCACTGCATCCTCCTGTCTCCTTTGACTGCATGTGCTATCTTTTGCATAAGATATATCTTATTTTGAGGCCTTTTCTACTTAGCAGTTTGGCTTTGTGTACAAAAAACCTTTTTATGATACACTGCAATTGATGCCTTCATGGTGTAAACTGAGAGGAAATAATCAGTACTATTATGGGAGATGAGTCTTCAGCACTTATTCATTTATTTATTTAAATTCAAACTTTTTATAGATCTATGAGCAATATTTTGTAGTGAATCAGGATCTGGATGCACATCAGAATTTACTGGCAGAGCTGTATGATTTACTCTTCTTTTGTGGACCTTCCTGTGTTGGGAAGAAATCTGCTCCCATGGCAGGTTTTTCTTATATGTATGAAATGAAAATTAGAAAAAGTAGTTCCTGGAGCTTTGTGGATGGATGAGGACAGGCTGTGATACCAGACATGAATAATGTCAGTAACATGTTCCCTGTGTTGCCTGTGTGCCAAAAGGAAGAGCTGGCCTTTGTCTTTGAGATGCTGCAGCAGTTTGAGGATGCCCTGGTGCAGTACGATGAGCTGGATGCCTTGTTCTCTCAGTACGTTGTCAACTTTGGGGCTGGTGGTAAGTGTCTGAAAATGTGAAATAAATGTTGAGTGCATGAATTCCTTCACTGTGCTGAGCAGCCCTGTGCTTTGGGCAGTCCCAGGGAGGCTGCACCAGGCAGTTTGTGCTCTTGTTTTATGCTGTGTGCAAACACAAATGTCCATCAGTTACAGTCTTAACAAAATTTTGTTTCTTGTCTGTGAGGCTTAGAAGCAATTTTTAATGAAAACCTGTGTTTTGCTCTAATGGGATGATTGTTACAACCAGAGGTCTGAACTATGAAATGACACAAGTATTGATCTGGCTGAGATACAGCTGCTGTTTTTACAGCTCACTGCTAGGTTTTTCAGTAAAGAGCTTCCTGGAAAAATGCATTCAGTGTTGCCTCAAATTACACAAGATGTTTGGTAATCACTGCAAAACTTAATAGAAATGGGTGCTTAATCTGCACTACAGAAGATTTAACTTCATTTTTGAGAAAAATTACTGTGCAAGAAGTATCAAATAGCTTTAAACTGTTTTAATGAGCTAAAGCACATGCTGTTATATAACAGCTTTAATCAGATATGTTTTATGAATCTGGTGAAAATATAGTGCAGGAGTAATTGCTGTGAAATAGATTTATGCTGACTGAACCCAATGCAATACCTAAAAGTGGGGCATCTCCAACCAAGATGGCTGAGTGAGAAATACTAATAAGGAAGTAAAGCTTATTTGTTTTGAACTTCAAGTAGGCTTAATTGCTAATAAATAAATTAGCAATTGGTTGCCACTGTACTGGTAACAAACATACAGTGAAGACAAAATGCCTATGGGAAATGAATGTGAAATTCAGTTATCTTATCTTGCTGTGGAAGTTCTGATGGGTTTTTGTTTGCTTTTTAAAGCTAAGACAATAAGTCATTTATCCATGTGATAAATTTGGGAAGGACTGAGGCGGCTCCCAGCCTCTGGAGGGAGGATGAAGAGGCTTTCCTAGAAAGCAGTGCTTGATTCTTGGATATTAACTTTGTTTACTTAGATGGTGCAAACTGGCTGACGTTTTTTTGCCAGCCAGTGAGGAGCTGGAATGGTTTAATTCTGAGGAAGCCAATAGACATGGAGAAGAGAGAGCTGATCCAGAACCAGGAGGCGACGCTGCTGGACCTGCGCAGTTACCTGTTCTCCCGGCAGTGCACCTTGTTAATCTTCCTGCAGAGGCCATGGGAGGTTTCCCAGAGAGCACTGGAGCTTCTTCACAACTGTGTGCAGGAGCTCAAGCTGTTGGAAGTGAGTCAGTGTCATCTGTTCCCTTATGTGAATTATTTTGTCCACTGATGATCTGCAGCATTCTCTGAAAAAATCCCTTTGCCCAGGATTTTTCTCCTGGGAAGCTGAGAAGCCTCAGAGAAAAGGAAAACAATTCCTATCTCATTTGCTTCTCCTGTGTTTTGCTCATGTGGAATGTGTTTGGAGATTGTTTACCCACAGGTGATTGTTTCATTGCATTCTGTGTGAGTTGTTTTGACTCATTGGCCAATCAGAGCCAAACTGTGTCGAGACTCTGGAAAGAGTCACGAGTTTTCATTATTATCTTTTTAGCATTCAGTAAGTATCCTTGCTGTATTCTTTAGTATAGTATTTTTTAATATAATCTAGTATCATAAAGTAATAAATTAGCCTCCTGAGAACATGGAGTCAGATTCATCATTCCTGCCTTCATTGGGGCAATTCCCAGCAAATACAATCATGATCTAATGAGATCTCTCAAGTTTAGCTGTCGGTGACCAGCATTCAGTAAGGGCTGGCTGGGAGTTATCAAAATGATGCTGTAATAACAGTGGTGCTGCAGCTGATTGTGTCATCATGAGGATGTTTTTGGGAAGAAATTTGGAGACATCATGTCTGAGAGCCAAATCTGTTTAGTTAGTTAGTTAGTTAGTTAAAGTGTTTTAGTCTTCACCTGGAAAGTTATTCTCTAAACTGGTAGTCATTTGCCTGCTTCTTTCATGGATTTATTACCAATCTGTTGAAATGTAGCTCCCGTAATTTAAATTTATAGCAGTGTTGTATTGAAGGAAATAAGGCAGTGTGGCTATTATGATGTTATGCAGGTTAATCTTCTGTAACAAAAATAAGAGATTATTTCTGAATATCAGTTTGTGGCTTGCCCATGTCCTCATCCCATGGGTGCCCTGTTAGTTTTATCTGTGCCATTATAACAGCAGCTGCTAACTTTTGCCTGTCTGACATCGTGGTAGTAAGTTCCATCTGTTCATCTGCATTTAAAAACTGCAAATCTGCTTCAGATGCTTTGCTGACACCTTCATGTGTTCTCAAACTAATGTGTAATTCCCACAGATAGTATTATTTCTGTGTGCATTTTGTGGGTTATTTTAAATTTCCAAAGTGTAGCGTTCTAGATCTCTGAAGGCACTTCCTACAGTTCCCCCTTTGCTGTGTCCAGGTCAGTCCTGTGCCCCCAATGATTGGAGTTTTCCTCTGCACTGTCCCTTATTTCTGCTGCTCCTGTCTTGCTGTGGTGATCCAAACTGAATGCAGTGTTCTGGCTGTGAGACAGTGGCACTTAAATGTGCACAGCTTGTGCTTATCCCTGTTGTGATCCTTTTCCTTAATGCAGGCAAACCTCTTAACGTGGCTTGACACCACTGAACACACAGCAGAAATCTAAATTACTCTCTTCTTAGGATCTCTGTATTCCTGAAAATTCCTTCAGAATTCAGATCTTTATTATTTCTTCAATTCCTTGTGCTCATACTTTGGACTTTACTATCCCGTTAGTCACTTAGTTTATTATGGGTTTTAGGACTTTTATAGTCTTTCTCAAAGGAACATTTTTGCAGGGGTTATGAACAGGATTTTGGATATTGTGTCTATATTCTATGTCTTTAGTTATGCTCATCTTTATCCTAAGTCTTGAAAATGTTTTAGTATCAGACTCTCTTTTCTTTCTCTAGCTTTCTCTTTTTGTGTTCCTTTGTTTGTTTTTATCTCCATTTTTTAATTAATTGTCCATGGCAGATGTCTTATCCTTCAATGAATAAGCTTATTTTTTGAAGGAATCTTAGAGACTAATTTGTTTTCTCCAGGTTTTTAACACTTCCTTTACACTTTTCATTTCAGTCTCAGTTAGAACTGATGTGTCCTTAGGAAAGTAGTAGTCTATTTCCAGAAATTTTTCCTAACTCTGTTTTCCTTAAGCTGTGTTTTCAGACTTCTGGAATTTTTCCAAGACCTATTAGTCTTCCTTTCCTTCTCTTTCATCTTGATGAATGTATCAGATCTAGTTAATATGTTTCATGAACTAATATGTATAAATTATTCAGGAGGCAGACTGAGTTGGGCTGTGCTTTGTGTATTCTGAGAGTAAACTCTTCTAAGAGGTTTTGCTGTGTTGTAGCAAGAAAAGTATTTTAGCTGAAGTATTTTCTCATCTGATGATGGTTTATTTCCCAGTTAATTTTATCCCTTCATCTCCAGGTCTCAGTTCCTCCTGGAGCTTTGGATTGCTGGGTGTTTTTGAGTTGCTTGGAAGTCTTACAGAGAATAGAAGGCTGCTGTGATAGGGCTCAAATAGATGCAAATGTTTCCCACACAGTTGGCCTGTGGAGCTATGCCACGGAGAAGGTGAGTGAATGATGTGTTGGGGTGGTGGTATTACAATGTTGAAATAGAATATTTGTTTCCCTGGAGCAGATTTTGTCCTTTTTATTGTGGAATTTAATACTGGGCTCTGTACATTGTCTTGAGTCTAGTCTAGATGAGACATCCATGTTTCAAATTCCACTTAGTCTGTTCCTATGAAAGAGGTGATGTTTGGGATTGCTGCTGCTTGCTTTCCACTGCTGAAAAACATTTTAGAAAGAAGGTAAACTCCAGAAACTATTGGAATAGTCTACTGTGGTATCTGTGGATGTTTTTGAAGACCAACATCTTTTGAAGGCTCACCCTTTTGTTTGCATAGCCTGTAGAATATTTGCTCTTTATTTTAATTATAGTTTGCTCATGTTTCAGTAGACTTAATAATCCTCTAATTGAGCCCTTGAGGTCCTTGTTTTATTACAAAAGCAGGGAAATGAAATTTCACCTTGAAGAGTTATTGCTAAAAAAATGAGGGAGGTGGAGATCAGAATAAAGGAAGCAAAGAATTGTTTAAAATGGCAATTGGTGCATCAGATTCTTCCCATACTCCTTACATGTTTCTAGGGAAAATAAACTCCAACATGAACTGGAAGTGTTCTTCCTTTCCATCATTTTTCTAACACAAAGGGTAAAGGGAAGAATTTTAAGACAATGAGTAGCAGTAAGGTGGAATTGACTGAATGAGGAAGTTTAGCAACTACTGACAAAATTAAGTGGAGTTTGAAATAAATTTTAAAAAGAGGTTAATGTCCATCCCCATTTTTTATGTGACAAGCTGAGACCTTTATTCCTTTGCAGGCTTACCTTTGTAATTGATTGAGTTTTCTAAGTAAATTAACCAAATGGCCAATAGATAAGAGCTTCTTTAAGACAATATTCTGGGTGCTGAGCCACCAGCTGCTGTCTAGAAGGGGTTTTATGGTAGCTAACACTGTTAGCTGTGCTGATCTCTTTTTCAGGAAGGTTTTCACCTGCATACAATACTTCTGGTGGATTTGCAAGCTGCCTAATCCCTGTACTGCAGACTTGTCTGCTTTTCTTGATTATGCAGTTTTCAAAAATACAGATACAGCTATTAGAAATAATCTTTGGTCATAACTGCTGAACATCTCAAGCTTTGTTTGTGTTGAAAACCAGAAGGAATTATTCAGATTAGGTGTTGTGCATATAGGGATCTGTGTGTGTAGGCACATGTTCCAATATTTGATGCAGTAACTTATATGCAATTTGATTCCTTAATAAATTACTTGATACTTTGAGAACAGCAGTTAATTTTGAGATCCTGTAAGCAGCATAATATGAAAGCAATGAAAATGGAACAGTGTAATAGAACAAGAGGAGTTTGATATTGATTTTACAGCCTATTGAAAGCAAGCATCTGGCTTCTCTTACAGTTAAAATCTCTGGGTTACCTGTGTGGACTTGTGTCAGAGAAGGGACCCAATTCAGAAGACCTTAACAGGACTGTGGATCTGTTGGCAGGGCTGGGAGCAGAACGCCCTGAAACAGGTACAGCCAGGGGTGCTGGAATTCCTTCAGTAGCTGACCTTGTCTGAAATGCATAGCACAGAAATACATCAGTAATGCAAATACACACACATTGATAGAACTTTATCTCCTGCAAGTTCTTTTAATGCCTATTTAGTATTTCACACTACCAATGCATCTCCTTACTGTTGCAGGTATAAGTTTTTCCATTGATGCTCCACTTATCAGCATTTAGGTGATTGGGCTTGAACAGCACTGGATTTGAATTAAGGTCTTAATGCTTTCAGACAAATATTTAAAATAAAATTATTGGAAAAACAAATGGAGCATCCTTGTTTGTGTGCAGATAGATAACCTGCACCTGGAGCTGCAAAATGATATTAGTTTTTGGTTTTCTCTCCACTTTGTACTGGAGAAAAAGCAGGGAAGGGATGTGGGGAGTGCTGTTCTCAGAACTGTTTGTAAGTAACACCTCTTGTCCTGCATTTTTCCAAAGCCAATGCATCACAGAGCCCTTACAAGAAACTCAAAGAGGCCTTATCATCTGTAGAAGCTTTTGAAAAACACTACTTAGTAAGTATGAGTCTTGGTTATTTATATTAGTTTTGTGTGTATTTGCACTGTAGATTAAATAGGGCCAGAGTTTTCAAACCTGGGAAGATACATTAAAACATAAATTTGTATTTGCACGTTTTGGTATCAAAGGTTATTTCTTGCACACTGAACACAACAAGGCTGATTTGTTTAACAGCTGGAACCCTGTAGGGGCCCCAGGTTTCAAATATTTGCATTAACTGTAATATTTACAGTTATGAGCTGGAGGTTATTATCTGTGGGTATGTATACTTAGATATTAAAAAAGCCAATGTCATGGTTGTCATGTTCTGCTATCCCAAAGTCAGAATTAACTGACTCTTTCCCAGAAGAATATTGATGTGTGAATTCAGCGTCCTTTTAAATGGTCTGGGCTTGCATTTGCAATGAGTATTACATGATTGAAGTTATACTGTTGATTTAAAAAAAAAATATATAAACTGTGAGACATCTGTGGATAATAGGGTTGTACCTGGCATAGATTGATGCACAGTGAGGATTCTAATATTGTGCATCTTTATTTCCTGACATATCCCACACTGAGGAACCATTGTAATGATTTCAGGTTTTTTTTATTTTGCTGGTTTTGTTTTTCAAATAGAAGATTGTTAAACAAAACAAAAAACTCTTGACTGTCACAAGAATGTGTTTGATTTTTTGAGGGCTTGGTTTCACAGTTTTTGTTGGGTTTTTTGTTTGGTTGGTTTTTTTTCCAAACAGTTTTGCTTGGGCTTTTTTTCCTTAAATAATTGTCATTTAAAATTTCTCATATTTGCATATGGTGAAGAAGGTTTTCTGGAGAAAACTTGAAGGAAAATTGAATACTTGTTTTGAAACATGAAAACTATGTGATACCTAATTTTGTAAAATTTTATCAAGAGAAAAAGTCTCCAAACATTTTATCTGAAGATACTGGGTTTCACTTTTATTATTCATTTATTTATAGGACTAGTTGTGTGGCTGGATCAGAATTAAGAACTTGAGAGTTGCCAGCTTCTCTTACCTATTCAGTTCCATCTTGCACCTGAATATCTCTGCTAAGCTCAGCAGTAACTTCCTAAATTTAGGAAACTAAATGGGATCTGTAGTGTTTGCCAGAGGAATTGCCATTTCTCTTTGTATTTATGACTGCACTTTTATGCAGTGGAAATTCAGATATCAGATATACTCTAAGAGGTGCTTTTCTGTGCAGTTATCATGTAAATATATACATTTTAAATATACTCATGTTTAATCTTGTCTTGTATTCAGTGGACAAGAATTAGTTAAAACTTACTGACACACCTAAGATAATTTATTTGCATTTAAAAAACAAAAATCTTCTCAGTTTGAAGCCATTCCCCTTTATCCTGTCATCATATGATGTATTTTTTATATTTTTATATATCTGGCCAGAGATTATTATGGACTTTTGAAAGAATTTGGATGGTTGAACACAGTGTGTGTGTTGTAAGTGTTAATTTTGTGAGAAGGGTTTGCTGCTTTTATTAAAGCTTAGGGCAAGGGGAGGAAGGTGACACTTGGGCACTGTGGCTGCATTGGAGATTAAAGCTTAAAGATGAGGGATAAACTTCAATTTGGGAAGGCAAACAAAATTCCTTCAAGGCACTCTTGTGAAAATAACTACTCTGACTATAAGTTAGCATTCACAGAGGTGGGATATGACCAGCTGCAGGAGCAGTGAAGGTGACCTGCTACAAACTGCTGTGTGTTTTGTGCTCAGGGCAAATGTGACTCATTCTGGGCATTTTGTTGCAGTAACTTAGTCTCTGCCTATGAGTTTGTGTGAAATAACCATACAGCTGCCAAAAATACATAAAGCTCATAATGGTTTCTTTTCTTTTATACAGGATCTGTCCCATGCCACCATTGAAATGTACACAAATATTGGAAGAATTCGCTCAGCTAAGCTTGTGGGAAAGGACTTGGCAGAGTTTTATATGTAAATGACTCTTTAAAATGTCCTAAATGCATTGCCTTTGAAAAGGTTGAATATTATCCCTGAGGAAGATAAGCTATTATTAAACAGGAATTTTAAAAAGTATTTTTTAAAATGTAAACAAACCCTATTTCAGGGGAAAAACCAACAAACTAGCAATCTCTTTTATCAAACCTTAATTCTCACCTCATGGTTTTGTACTTTTACCTTTAACTGTTCTATGTTCTTTAGTGTGATCCTTTCTTCTTCTGGGGAGAAAAGGCTGGGAAAGATAACTGTAAACTTTGAAACAAGTCAGAGGTCTCCTTAGGTAGCAGGCTGTAGTAAATGCATTGTTACCTTAACTAAATATATGAACTGTATCTATCTAAAAAAAGCCAGGAAACATGTCTTTGAAGAGTAATGCATTTCATATTTGAGGTTATCATTGCAAATTTTTTTTTTCCTCCTGTGAAACAGTGATTTGATTCCTGATTTCCAATTTTTTTTTTTGTTTTTATCCCTGCTGTTCAAATCCACTCAGAAAACCTCCTGCATTTTTCAGTGTCATTTTGTATTTCTTATTTAGTAGAATTTGGGAGTCATAAGTGGGTTTTTTTTGTTGGGGCATCCTTCCCACTGATATCCACTTAAGCAGTCTGATCTCCACATTGCAACAGATTCTCCCAAATTAACTTAAATTTGGATCAGAGGAAGTAATGTTAGATTTAAAAACTGCCATGGAACTGCTGTATGGTAATAAAATTTTCATTGAAGTATTCTTCTGCTTTAAAATTTTTGAGGAAGCAAATTTTTAGTTTTAATTGTCAGAAGCTTTTGGGTGACTTTTGTTTCATTTGTGGGAGATTCCTTCACCTCATTTACTCTGACTTGGGATAGATCTGCATATGGAATAATGACATTAATTGCATTTCTACTTACTGAAGTGAATTGCAATAAGGAAGGCCCATATGTTGATATGTTACCAGAAAATTCAAGATCATAATTCATAGACACCATAGATTACCATCATTCAAGATCACTGCACTTTGTCCTGTGTTTACTTGCAGTGTTCCTTCCCCATCAGCACTTTGAGAAAAGATGCAGAGTTTTCCTGGCTGCAGAGGTTCTTACATTGCTCTGTGCTCATTTTTTCATTTTCCAAGGAGGAAGAAAGGTCCCCAGAAGGCAGAGGTGTATCTTCAAGGAGCACTGAAAACCTACCTTGCTGAGGGCTGGGCTCTGCTGGTCACACACACGAGGAAGCAGCTGGCTGAGTGTCAGAAGCAGCTTGGCCAGATAGAAAAGTATCCTTTAACAGGCAGAGCCAGAGCAATCAAGACAGGAAAAATGATGCTTGGGATTATTTTTCTGACATATCTCTTAACAGTAAAGACTGCCAGACATTCTGAATCTGAGCTGAGACACCCAAGTTATTTGATACCATAGAGTGTATTTGGGGAGTTGTTTTGTTGTGCTGGTTTTTTGTTGGTTCACGTGCTTTTACAAGACACATTGTACATGTCAGCCTCCTTTGCAAATTTGTTATTAAATAAAACAATGAAAGTGTTTCTAGATTTGAGCTGCAGTATTTACAAAACGTTCTCACATCACTTTTAAACACTTGTAAATTTTTCTGCTTCAGTGCAAATGCTTATAAGGAATCTGAGCCAGTAATATTGCATTCTTAGCTAAATAGTCAAGTGATCATTTCTATCTCCAGCACCTGAAATTTTAAAGAATGTCTTGTGACTTAGTTATGGTAAATGGTGCTGTAACAGCTGGCAGATTCTCAGCCAGGTAGATTGGAATAAAATAGAATATTCAAGATTATTTAGTGCTAAATGTTGGCCAGTGTGATGCAAGACACTGTCTTTAACTTGCACACTGCATGGATTATTGTCTAATAATGAATTTTCTATGCTTATGAATCTTTTTAGATGAGGCAAGATTGCACTGGTTAATTATGGTTCATATTTTTAGTAGTCTACTACAGAAATACTTAGATTCTGCAGTACTCTCAGATGATGGTAAATCTTCCATTTTTAATTTTTGAGTGGAAAAGTGCAGAGATGATAGCAGCAGGTCCTGTCTCTAAAGCTGAGAAAAGCAGTACTTGAATGTCTTGTTTTCAGTCAAATTTGTAATTGTTGTGGGTTTCTATCTCCTGTTTCCTTAACTTCATTAGTTATCTCCAAACAAGCAGCCTTTTAGCTGGTGATAATCACTTAACAGAAGAGGAACGCAAAAGATTTTGCCAAGAAATACTTGATTTTACCAGTCAGCAAGCAGAGAACCAAGGTGAGTCTGGGTCTTAAAATTTCAGCTACTTCAATCTGGTTGTTCCCTGAAGGTAGATGGGGAGGCTTTTTCTGATTGGGTTCATTATTTTGTGTATAATTTCTAACCTTGTGTTTTCCAAAACATTTATAAATCTACTCTAATGAAGAATATTGAAAGATGAAAGGATAATTAACATTTTTATTTTAAATACTGCAAAGTCTTTGTTTTCCTTCAGTTAGGTTTCTCTGCTTTAACAGCTCATAATTTATTGTGTGTTGAGCTTTTTCAATTCCTAACTTATCTTTCACTGCTGGCATGCAAGTGGCAGCTCTGTGATGGTACAACCTGGATTTTGATGTTAAATCTGTGCCCGTCCACTTGCAGTTTATTATTTTGTCCATCCTGTTTCCTCTCTTTATTCTTCATGCTGCTTCAGTAATACCTTCTTATCAGATATTAATCACAATTCAAATTCATATGGAATACTTCCTGTAGATCTGAACACTGCTTATTTTATATGCAGAAATATTTTATATGAAGAAATATGCAGAATTTGCAATGATTTGATGCACCATAAGTAATATATTACTTTAGACTTGATTCTTAATTAATTTTAGGTACTGCCTTAGGGTTGTTTTTGGAATGTAGAAAAGAGAATGAAAACCCTTTGCACAGCAGAGCTGCTGGCTCAAGGCACCAGCCTGATTATTAGTTTCTTAAATTTGTACAAGCTCTGGGAAGTTGGGTCACCTAATGCTACTGTGTTCTGTAGTAGTGAAATGTTCAACTTCTGATTGGACAATCTTTCTTAATTCAGTTGTTTTTAATAGCCTGGAAATAGAAATTGTAGTCTAAGTAAAATAAATCTCAGCTTCTTTTAACTCTCATGCAAGATAAAAAAATCGGAAATCAGTGATTTGTTGAGAAATAGTTCATTGTTGAAAAGTTGTTGATACATTCAGTTCTAGGGATTGAATTTTTAAGAGAAAAATTTTGCTCGTCTCCAGCAGCACTGGAGAATAATAAAATCCCTGTTTTTATCTTTGCAGGTCAAAAGGTTTTATTGCCTATGCACTCCTTTGCCCAGCTGAAAACTCTGCATTTTGACCCTCCAAATGCTGTTGTGCACGTGGGTGGAAAGTTGTCCATCGAGTTGACTTTGCTGAGCCAAATGCCCATCCCTGTCCAGGTGGACCAGGTCGCCATCCACGTTCACTTCAGCATCGAGAAGAACAGCTACAGGAAAACAGCCGAGTGGCTCACCAAGCACAAAACTTCCAACGGTGTCATCAGCTTCCCAAGTGAAATTACAGGCTTGCCTTTGTCCAGAAACAGCCTGCCAGCCCTGGAGCTGGCTGAAATGTACGAGAGGAGCCCCTCGGACAACTCGTTGAACACGGCAGGAATCATCTGCAAGAACGCGCACATGCTGCTGCGGCGCCAGGAGAGCAGCAGCTCCCTGGACGTGCCCTCAGGCCTCACCCTGGAGGATGGGGCTCACGTCCTGAAGTGCAACAACTTGACTCTGGAACCAGGGGACAATAAAATAACCTTCAATATTCAGGTATGTCTTTGTAGCTGGGTGATTGTGGCACTCGTGACAGAGAAAGTAGAAATGCTGGCTGAGGAAGAGCATTGTGCTGGGGAGTGGTGCCTGTTGTTGTATATGCAGGTATTGCCTGTTGTTGTATATGCAGGTATTGCTTCCTCTTACATTTGGATCATCCATTCCCCTTGCAGCTTTTTGTTGTTCTCCACCATCGTTTCCCTTGACAGGATGCTGTTGTGTTTATGCTAAAACATACAGATGACTCTTCTGCTTGAAATCATTTGAGTCAGCCTTCCTAAACCTATTTTAAACATCTTGACAATTGCTGACAAAAATTGAACTGATAAATTCATATACAGTATGGTGTACTGCTCATGAAGTCTGCCTGTGCTGTTGAGGTTATTCAGAATAATATCTAAAAGCTTTGATGTGAATTCTTTTTCCAGCCATTCAGTAAGTGATTGTGTGGTTAAATTTGGTTGACAGCCTTTTCTTTGCAGAGGGTGGTAGAATAATTTTTCTCTTGGGGGATGTAGTAAACCTACCTGCAAGAAGTTGAGATCACCTACAAGTATTTGAATTTAAAAGATATTAGAATTAAAATTGTCCCCATTAGTCATCATCTAAGTTAACTAATTTATTAGTTACTAGTTATTATCTGTGGAATGGCAGTGCAGTCATTTGAACTGCCTACTGACCTGATTTCTGAGGTTTCTCATCACTTCAATGGATTGGGACAGGTTAATAGGATTAGGACCAGAGGCCTTGGTGTCTGGAAATGCCATATTCTGTAAAATGAATTCACATGTATGTAAAAGTGGATTTCAGATGAAGAGAGCTGTTAGGGACTGCACTGACCCATGGCATTTGGGGTTAGTGGGATTAGGATGCAATTGGGAACACCAGGAGAAGAGATGGATGAAAAGCTAGATAGAGATCTGCTTTGAATTTGTCTGTTTCTGCTGTGAATCTGGTGGCCACTGGAGGATGGACAGCTTTACTTTTTATAACTTTGCTGTTTTCCCAACCTTCCTTTCAAGAAAAGAACTTTGCATGGGAGGACTGCTCAGTGTGAGTCCCACAATATAGTTGTTTAAGGCATGATTTACCTGCCCTTAAAGGGAAAATCTGAGCATGTTATTATTTTAACAGTGTATTATTAGATAAAACAATGAAAGTTTCTCTAGATTTGAGCTGCAGTATTTACAAAATATTTACTAAAAATTCATTATCATTGTAGTAATACAATGTGTCACTTCTACTGGATTACACAGCTGGCCAGGGGATAGAAACTGCTGGCAACTTGTTTTCTGGATTTTCTTAAAGTAATGCTTAATTGCACCACTTCTGCAGGAAGAGGAATGACTGTGCTTCTATGACCCAGAGGGAGTTTGATCATTTCTGTAGACCTTACACTGATAATTGACATTATTTATGCTGACAGCAATCTTCCAATTTTTTCCAAGCCTTAAAAGAGATCAGAAAGCTTTGTCTAAATTCTTTAGATCAATATTCCCATCCCATGCTAAGATTTAAAGTGTGTGTATATTATATATTATTTTACTCATGCTTTTTTGGTTTTTTAGGGCTAAAATGTAGTGACTTTAATGTCAGAATGCATAATACTGAATTTCAGTCTGGATTTTCCATGTAAATAATTGCATGGGGTTTGACTCTTGAGTTGGTACAGCTTTTCTCCATAACTTGTAGACTTATTTAATTCTACCCAGCATTGTTATTTATGTATTACACTTGGAAAGTGGCACATGAACAAAAGAAACATTTCCCATTCCCTAGCAGTCCCTAAGAGCAAATAGAATCAAGAATAAATATACTATAAGGTGTTACAGATTTGCTTTTGTTTTTAATCTTATTGAGAAACATCCCATTACTCAGGGTATGGGAAGAGTTGGAAATTAAATATGTATGTGTTACTTTCTTGTAAACATTGACTCAGGGTGTGTGGTGGGGAGAGTGTGAAATCAATAGCTGGAGCTGAAAGCTGTACCTTAGATAAATGCTGTAGGATTTTATAATTGTTTTTATGAATTAGCCAAATAAGCACTGGTGTTGTTTAGATACTTAAAAATGGTTTTTTATGTATGTTGCACGTTGTGGGGGAACCAACCAGCAAACAAGGCAAAACACACCCCAAAGTAATAAATTGACAGCATAACTATTACATTAGTTATCCTGATTATTAGTGCTGGTTAATTATGATGTTTTCTCTTGAATCAGACAGCACTCTAGAGCTTCTGTCTTAGCGGGGCAAAAGGTGCTCCTTTCTGTAAATCTTGTCATTTACTCAGAAAACTGAGTTTTCTGAAATCTGCAGTTTTAACTCACAAACGTAAAGTACCTGATAAAAATGAGATGGAAACATACTGTTCTTTAGCAGAGGGCTTGTACTAGAAGTATTTTCTTAAACTTAAAAAAAAAAATCAAATATTTTTCTTCCAAGGCCAAAGAACCTGGGACATACACGCTCAGGCAGCTGTGCACTTCAGTGGGAAAGGTGCAGTTTGTCCTTCTTCACATCTACCCCATCGTGCAGTACGATGTGTACTCCCAGGAGCCCCAGCTCAAAGTGGAGCCCATGACTGGTAGGTGCAGTGGCTGTGCTGAGGCTGCTTTGATTCCTCTTGTGCTCCTGTGGGTCTACAGAAAGTGTTTCATGGCTTCACTATTACTCACTTTGCCTTACTCTGCCTTGTGAGTCTAAAATCCAACCTTGCTTTTCAAATTATCCATCACCATGTCCTGCCAGTGATGGCCCGTTTTGGACAGCTGATTCCAGTGCTTGGCTCTGGACACATAGTGTCACTTTTGAACCTTGATTTGAACATGCATTGTCACTGAAATATCAGGTGTGATTTGAGCAGCCACACTGACTAGAAGTGAATATTTACATTTGTGATTGACTGAGCTCCTTGCTGGTTGTGATCACAGGATCAGTTAGGCTGGAGAAGACCTCTGGGATGAGTCCAGCCTATGGCCAAACACCACCTTGTCACTCAGACCATGGCTCTGAGTGCCACATCCAGTCTTCCCTTTAAACGCCTCCAGGGACAGTGACCACCTCCCTGGACAGTCTGTTCCAATGTGTATTCTCCCTTTCTGTGAAGAAATTCCTCCAAACTTAATGCTAGAATCCCTTTGATATTTACAAGAAATAACTAAAAAATGGGATTCTCTAGTAGAGAGGATATAAACTTATTAAAAATGAATATTGAATGCATCCATTGGTTTCAGGGACAGCTGAACACTAGTTGTTGTAGTGTTTATTAGAGTGTATAAATGGAAGATAATAGTGATTTGTTTTCGGGCTACTGAGTGTGGCAGCTGAGGAGTTAATATGAACTTTGTGTTGGCTTTCCAGGTTGCAGTGTGTGGCTAAGGAAGGACAGGTATATTTGGCATAAATCAAATTAAGGACCCCTGTGAAACTGATAGCTGTGATTCTGGGTGCACACTGGCATTCTTGTGCTGATCATGTAAATAGAGCACAGGGGTGTGACAGGAATCACAGGTGTGAAAATACAGAGCTGTCTGCAACCTGGAGAACTTGAAAAGCTTAGTAAATTCTTTGGGGTTATTGTATTTCACTGAAATCTGTGAGAGAGAGAGCTCATGTAAGCTATCCAAGATGGAGTGGGTTTGGGTTCTCAGGTTGAAATGTGGTTTTCCCACAAGTTGTATCTGAGCTGGGTTTAATGTGTCCCATAACAGCAAAACCCCACACTTGTAAGTTACCCCAGTGTGTGACCAACTGTCTGCTAACAAGGCTTAGTGCATTGTAACTACGTGCTGGAATCTGTTAACAATTCCTGCTCTGTCCTCCAGAGAGCCTTTTGGCTGGCATTCCCCAGAAGGTGAAGTTCACAGTGACCACTGGTCACTACAGCATGAAGAGCGGGGACACTCTGCAGCTGAGCAACGCCGATGCCATGCCCATCCTGTACCACCCCGAGAGCAAGGCTGTCATCTACTCCAACACCAGGGGTAAGCCAGGAACTGGGAAGGAATCATCTTTAAAAGGCTCACAAGTTCAGTCATGCTGAAGCTTAATATTTACAGCATTAAGAACACTGCTTGTCAATAGTCATTATTAAGAACAATTTTAGGGATTTACAACTGAGTACTTCAGTCTCAAATTTTCACCCTCAAAGTAGTAGTATGAACTTTGACAAACACAACTGGAGAATTTTACTTCCATTGATGAAATCCAGAAGCCATGTGAAATGGCTGCATGTGTGTCCAAGGTTGCTTGAAGTGAAATGATGAGGCTTTACAAGGTGCTTTCACTTTGTAGAAATTTAGTAAGTGTCTTATGATGGGCTAAAGTAGCTGATTTGAAGTTTGTTGTTAAATTAGCCTCTCAGTTCTTCTGTGAACATTAGGAGCCTTTTATTACATGGAATGTGGTGGTCAACTTCCTGCAGTTAAAGAAGGATAGAGCATTTCTCCTAGGAAGTTAAATATTTAACATGTGCAGATTATAGCTGGTTTGAAGAGGTTACTGTGGAGTTTTTTAACGTGGTTTCTCATTGCTGTTTTTGCAAACATTGCTGGGAAGTGGTTATGGCACCACATATTTTTCTATTATTTTCTTTTTATCCCATTCTACACATCTATAGAAAAGATCTCAGAGTCATCATTAAGGATTCAGTCTTCTGAGAAGATCACAAGCATCAGCTTGCCAGTGGCCCCTGCTTACCATGTGATTGAATTTGAACTAGAAGTCATGTATTTGCCATCAGCCACAGAATCTGCAGTGGAGAAGGAAAATACTACAAATAAAGAAAATCACAGAAAAAACAAAGAGAAGCAGAAACAGGACAACTGCATGGCTACTGTTGATCAAAAAGTAAGATGTAGTTTAACTTTTTTATTTTGAAATGTATTTGATTGCAGGGGTAAACACTTCACAAAATAGAAGTGGTGGTGAGGGGGAACTTGCTTGTTTGCAACTTATTTTCTTTCAAAAGACATATATGCAAAAATCATACTGAATGTTAAAATGTAAAGAAATTTTAAATATAAGCAGAAATATACACTGTTGTTAATAAATTATCAAATGTTCCCTTGGCTAGTAATCTAACTTTTAGTGTTTTAACACAGTTTATAAAGCATGGAGGGTACCTGTGTCTTTGTAAAAGGAAACATGGTGGTCTTTTAATTCCAGCTTCTGATTCATAAGAAAGATGAAGTCAAGTGTGCTGCTTCAAATTAAACAAATATACATTAAATGCATTTATAAAAATATTTTGATATATTAAATTATTTTAAAGACATTTAAATAATAGATCTTACAGCAGTTTATTTCATACTGACCTTTACCAGGAGTAAAGGTGTCAGAGATGCCTTTGGTGTCCTTTTTTTACTTCTATTCCCCTTCCTTTTTTTATAGTCTTTAGAACTTGGTGTGTTAGTTCCTAGAGGATAAACTGCTTTGAGATTTCATACCCCACTCAGAGGCAAACAAAAACCTGTTATTTTTTCAGATTAGATTTTACATACCGATTTTTTAAAAATGTTTATTTCTTCCCCTCCTGTATGCATTAGATATAGACGCTTGATGAGAAAAGTTTCACTTAAAAAGGAAAAGAAAAGCAAAATCATTGTGCCAAAGACAATTGCAAATAAGAACTGTGTTCCCTTTTTTCCTGTAGGTGACCATTGATTGTCCTTGGTCAATTTACTCCACTATTATTGCATTAACATTCTGCATACCCTTTAATGCCAAGCATTCCTTGCTGTCAGCTGGCAAACGGTAATGTACTCATTATTTATTTATTGTTTCTTTCTTCTTACAAAGTATGGAGCTCTATGAGGTTTCATAACTCATATTTATAGCAGCTTTTTTTTAAATATATAAGTTGGGCTTTTACTATCTTCCCTGTGGAAGCCTGTGCATTTCCTTTCATGTTCTTCATGGCAATAAAACAAATTTGTGGTTTTGGAAATAAGACCACAGGATGAACCCAGTTATCCTGTTTGTGTGTAGTTCTTTGGTTTTGTTTACTGTGAAAGAGCATGTTTTATGGACATGGACTCTTCCAATGTAACTCCTCAGTTTTTATTGAAAAAACTGTGTTGCATTTTTCAGGAAATATGTGCAAGTCTGTGTACAGAATTTGTCAGAACTCTGTTTCCAGCTATCAGACTACAACCTAAAAAATTCTGCTGAGTGTACAGATTTGCAGCTGGTACCTCTCAACCCTGCATCTCAACAGGTAAAATTCACTTGCTGGTTTATTAAATTTATTCATTTTATGGTTGCAGTTTGTTACTGGGTTTTAGGGAAAAAAAAATCAGGTAGAGACAGTTTTCCAATTAAATACAGCTGTAAACCAGTTCAGTTGCAGAGCAGTTTCTTACCACAGAATTGTAGAATGGTTTGAGTTGGAAGGGGATTTGAAGATGAGCAAGTTCCAATCCCCTGCCCTGGATTGGGGATTGAAACACCTTCCACTAGACCAGGATGCTCAGAAGAGCCCCATCCAACCTGGTCTTGAACACTTCCAGGGATGGAGTATCCACAAGTTCCCTGGGCAACCTTGAAGTTTCTTTCAGCCTTGTCTGAACATATTAAATTGTTCAGTCTTGGTGCCTAGAAAAAGTATGTAAGAACATACTAATAATTTTATTAAATTTGACTTTTGATTAAAATATTTTAAAATATGAAATTGAACTTCACTGAATGTGAAGTGTTTCCTCTTGAAACATTTGATTCTGACAGTGAAATGGATCCTTCCTTTTAAAAAGATGTGCATTGTGAAAAAGATTCACTGTTAGTCATTTTGTTCCATATTTCCCTAATGATTTGTTGAGTTTGTTTCTGTAAACTGTACCAATGTCAGAACAGACAAACATATTCATGTGTGCATTTCCTTTTCCTTCTCAGAGGAAGGAAGCAGCTAACACTCTAAACACTCTCTTTCAGGTGGTGTACAGTAAGCAATCAATATTCTTTGTATGGGAATTGAAGTGGACAAAAGAGCTTCCTCCCTCCTTGCAGTGCCTGTTTTCAGTCAGCTTTTGTCCAGCTACCTCTGAAGAACAGTCTCTTATCTTGAAGCCGTTCACTTACGAATTCCAAGTGGAAAATTTTTTTGTAAGTATTCCCTAAGTAATAGGGTAGCATATCTTAACTGAGTATGGTTTCCTAAGAAGTGAAAAGGGAAAAACAAGAAATATATTAGAAAAAAGTGGTTTATATCATGAGGTTGATACCTACTTAGAATCATTGGAAAGTCAGTTTGTGAGTGACAAAGCTGCAGCCTGATGTGATGTAATGGAATCATATCCTTGCCACAGAAATGTGGTCAGAGCTGTAACACTTGTGCTTAATTGTGTTCCATTTTTTACTGTTTTCACCTTCCTGGGTTGGTGCCATGGAGATTGTCTGCAGCTTACTGAACTGCTTTTTCCCTGCTGGCTTAAGATTGTGCTCTCCAAAGCAAATTGCAATTTCCAAAATATCTTTGCTATTGAAAGCATCTGAGTAGTTTTTTGCAGTGCTTGAGATGAGCTCCTCTAATGAAATATTTAGGGTTTTCAGGCCATTATCTGAAATATTCTTCTTCCCCTTTATGGACAAGCTTTTTATTCCTTGGATCAGCTAGGAAGCTCATAGGCTACGTAGAATTCCTTTAATAGGAAGTTTTATCAACATTATTTAATTTCATCTCTAAACTCAGTGTTCCACTTTTTGATGCTTGGGTAAAAAGCAGCATCATGAGAAAACTCTTATTTTTTAAATCCTTTTGTCTGTTTTCAGTGTTTGCTACCTGCTTGTTGCAAACTGGCATTGAGCAACATTTCAGGTGTGTGTTTGCCTACTGCCATGTAACAAGCATTTTTGGCACCTCTATCAGCATCTTTCTGGAGTTTTTAAAGACAACTACCTGTGTGAAACAGTGGGGGTTTTCTGGTAGAAATTTAATTTTGTAGGCATTAAGAATCAGTTCTTTGATGTGGGCACTGTTATTCCAGGGACTATGACAGGAGGAGGGGTGAAGTTCTGTATTACTCAGAATCTGAGTGATGTGTCTGTAAGGGGAGAAGCTAAGAAACTGATAAAAATGTTTAAGTGGTAAGATTGGTGTCCATTTAGGAGCATTGAAAGGCTTTGTTAAAGTACAGAAGTGAAGGAAAAAATTATATTTTCACTGTTGGTATCAAAAATAGATTGACTCAAATTTGATTTGTTCTAGTGGAAGGTGTCCCTGCCCATGGCAGGTGGGTTGGAGCCAGATGATCTTTAAGGTCCCTACTATTGCACAGCATTCCAGGATTCCATGTTCTATGATTTTATCAAACTGAGCAAGAAAATGAAGTGAACATTACTTATAACTGATTCTTGCATTAGGAAGATTGAAGATTTAACAGGATGTGTCTGTTACATGTAAAGTTGGTTCTGTGCCCATTGTCCAGTTCAATTTATACACAAACAAAACACCCCTTTTCCCTTGATAACAGCACTGTTTTCTTCCTGGCAGACATTGTACCATGTGAAAACTGAAATCTTCCCACCCTTGGATGCAGAGTACTGTAAAACAGGCTCACTCTGCTCCTTGGAGGTGTCCATCACCCGGCTTGTTGAGCTCTCTGAGGTTGACAGAGATGAAGCATTAACAGAATCAGATGGATATTGCACAACGAAACTTATGTATGAAGGTAAGACTATTTTTCTTAAGCATTTTAATAAATTTCCCCCAATTTTTTCTTGACAATGACATTTGCCAGACTTGCTATGGCATAAATTTCTTTATTGTGGGTACATCTGCTTAGTAAAGCAGTTTTCATTTTGCTAGACTGGGAATATTTTATTTTCCCCTTATTAATCTGCCTTCCAGTGGAGTAGAAATGCTCTTCAGACTGGATGGATACATCCTTGAGGCCCAACTGTGGTCCCCTCTCTGTAGGGCTGTTTTCTTACCTTGCACAGCTCTTCACACATAAAAGCTGGCAGGCTTTTAGATGTTGCTAAAATGCAGATTTTCAGAGTGCTTTAAAACTATTCTGAGGGTTCTCATTTTTCACAGAAGAACTTTATAGTGTTTTCTCTTTATTCTTGCAGTTGTTGACAACAGTAGTAACTGGGCAGTCTGTGGAAAAAGCTCCGGAGTGATTTCTATGCCTGTAGCACCTCGAGCAACTCACAAAGTGCACATGGAAGTGATGCCACTGTTTGCTGGGCATCTGCCTTTCCCTGATGTCAGATTGTTTAAATACCTCCCTCACCATTCTGCTCACTCCATGCAGCTTGATGCTGGTAAGGCCATTTTCACCACGTGGCTGTTTACAGAAATTACTCAGCTTTTCCTGTGTTCTTGTGTAAAGAGAAAAGCAAAGCAAGAAATACACTGACAATATATGGACCAGGTACTCACAGGTGTCTGCTACCTTCACTCACAGTTCTAAATTGAAACTTGCTCTAATGGGAGCTTTGAATTTACGTTGCCACCTAAATTTTTGAGGAGGAATAATAAATGCATTGTTCTCTTATGTTTCCTTTAAAGATTAGTAAGCAAATGAGTTGTCACTGGATTTATAATCAAGTGAAAACTGTTTCATAACCCTCTAATCCTGCAGTTCCATTTTCCCTAAATTGTGTCTTCATTAGCTCTGAGATTCTTTCCCCAGTTTTCAAGGGATTGAATGTGAAATAAAAGAACTGCTGAAAATGTGGGCCATTCAGTTAGATGCAGAGTTTAAATTACCCCAGCCATGTAGAGTATTTATCTGTACTGAGTGAAAATTCACTCATAGAAGCAACATAGCTTTTGTCAATGGAGCAGTCAGTGTGCATCCATCTAGCTTGTGACAGGTGTGAGGTCATGCTATTGAAATTTTCCTTCTAAACCAGTATAATTCACTGTTACATCTTGAGCTGGCAAAAAGTGTGCACAGACTTTTACCTCAGCAGAGATGATCACTAACTGTGAACATGTGTTAAGCTGACTGTCAGAGCTCTGAAATGACCTTTTAGACTTAATTGGTAGACTAAAACTCTGTTGTTTCCTTTTGTTTTCAAACAGATAGCTGGATTGAAAATGATAACCTGTCTGTGGACAAGAATGTGGATGAGCAGGCTGACAGCAGCAGCATCAGGAGCAGGGGGAGCCTGCACTCCACAGCCAGCGGGGAGCACAAGGGTCTGCCCATGCCCCGGCTCCAGCCCTTCTCCCCAGGCCAGGTCTTCAACAGCAGCACAGGGATGCAAATCCTGGTCATTCCCAGCAAGGACGACCACGTTCTGGAGGTCAACGTCACGTGACAGCTCGGAGTGGACACCAGGAACCCTTTAGGAACTGGATTTGAAAGCACTTTATGGGATAATGACCTGCTCAGTCCTCGTTGCAACATTAACTCCAAGGAGACCCGTGGCACCCGGCGTGTTCTGGCCATGGAAGCAGCAGACAATTGTATCAATTTAAATGTACAGTGAGGCTTGTGTCAGCTAGTTTATATTGCCACTTTAGTATGTTTCGTGTCAGCTATTGGGTTTTCTTCCTGCAGTCACATCCCTGCATCACAACAACCAACACAGGGCAACAAAAAGCAAAAAAATCCAAATCTTTGGACCACGTCTTTATTTTTGTTGGGCAGCTGAGAGATTTGTTTCATGCTTCCTACATATTTTAGAATGTAGAGTTGGATGATGTAATTATCCAAATCTTGAATTTTTATGTAATAATTTACAGGCTTTTCCACACATGTGCCAGAAACATAACAGAGCATACAACAACACATTCACTGGTGTAACAGTTGCTTTTCTGATTTGCTTTTATTTTGTTTGTTTGATCATTGTTAATTCCTGCCATTGCAATTTTATATTAAACTTCCATCATTTGCATACTTAGATGCATGGAAGAGCTACTGCTATAAACAATCGTAACTGAACAAAATTCCTTAATTTTCTGAGGCTTTCTCCTTCACAGAGTAGACACTGTGATGTCACATATTATAAGGATTTTTTTTTGGGGGTGGGCTTTGGGTTATCCTCTTGCATATTTCTTACCAAAGAAAGATATTGATAGAATTTAATAATAAATTATTTGGCTTATTGAGTTCCCAGATTAATTTCTTTTATTATAATTTCCAAGTGGCTTGGTTTGCTGCCCCAATTTTTAAGTTGGGGCAAAAATTTCAGTATGATGTGATACTTGAACAGTCAACCTTTCATCATAAAGGCTTAGTGTAATTATTACTGATTAGAGGCCAGACTTGTGCATTCATGATGAAAGAAGGAGGTTGGTTTGATACAGGAAAGCTTGCAGATGTAGAATAATCGTGAAGCAAAGTTAAAACATGTAACTTAAAGAATTTCATTATTTATATCTGAAATGTAAATACAAAAAATGTAAAAAAAAAAAAGGTGTAATTTTTGTGAATGTTGCAAATTCACCTGTGACTGGAAAAATTACAACTTCTTCTGATGTCCTGCTTCTGATATTGAAACTTGTGCATTTAATGTGAGAATGACCTTTTCTACTTGCAGATCTATAATGGTGCGTTGTCAACAGACTCCACAGAGGAAACAGTCCCATGTCAAACACTTGTCAGCAAAACTGAAGTGAGGAGCTGCTCATTAGACAAACTCATTGTTATTATTTTCTTCTGCTAAATTACAAAGGGGAAATTACAAACAAACCCTCTTTCCAAAAGGAACACAAATAAGTTGAATAGGCACCCTGCACTGGTCTAAACATTTTACTTTAATTTTATTTTTTATTTAAAAATTCTAATTAGATGTATAAAGTAGACCTGCTAGCTGAAAATGTTCTTATTATGCATCTTCTTTCTGTGAAGGAATGCCCTTTCTCTGTGGAAATCATACCATTTTATTCTGGATAAAACCCAAAGCATCATTTAGTGTGAATGACTGCTGGGATTCTCTGACTGGAAAAGGTAACAAGTTAGTGACTTTGACACTGCAGGTATTATTAATTCCATTTTCATGGTTTGCTATTAAATCATTTTTCACATTGTTCTGTAATATACTGTTAGATCAAACACATTGTACTAAGATTGTTTAATGAAATTGTAAGCGTTACAGTTCTAAATATACATGTTTTAAAAAGAAATCATCTTCTCTGCTGCTGTGAGTTCTGTTTGGTCTGGAGGAGTGATTGCTTCATCTGTTTTAACCAAAGCTTCTTTTTTCTGCAAAAATCAGATTTTTTACCTGGTATGAAAGTACACACTCTAGAGAGACATTGATTATTTATTTATCTCAGAGTTGCAGCCTCTGGAGCCTCCACAGTATTCCACAAATCCAGCACACCCCTCCAGACTTTTGCTGCTGTTATTTATACACAGAAATTCAGTGTTGGCAACCTCCCAGGTACAGACCCTCTGTTATGAATGGTTAATAATTTCCACACAAATTTTGTAATCTCAGCTGGTTTCTATGCATCCTCCAGGGAAGGGTCTTCACCTGGGCAGGGTCTTTTTGCCCTGTAGGTCTGACTTTTAATATTATAGTAAGTTGTTTACAATAATTATTATATTATTAATAATAATTATTATGCATTATTATTATAATATAATCAGTTATAGGATACCTGGACCTGAGTCTTTTGCCAAGTTAGCAACATATACATAAGACATATATTCACATCTTGATTTACTGCATCCTTAAACCTTGTTAGTTCCAGGATATCCATAACTAAGGGATGCTGCTCTCTGTACCACCAATTAATTCTCCTTCCTTGCTGATTATGCTTGGAAGTATACAAATATCAGCCATCAAAGAACATCCTGACTTAAGTTAATTTTGACATATTCCACATTTTGCAACAGTAACACCTGTGAGTGATTATCCAAGGACCCAGCTGAAGGAGCATAGACAGTAAGGATTTAATGGACTGCTAAGGCTCAAACACCAATAACCATTCAAATGGGAAATACCAAGGTAGGGCAGCATCTTTCTGGTGGCAGTTTTGCTGTTCAGGTCCATGGTGGCCCCACAAGCCCCAGTGTGGGTGCAGAAGTGGGGTCATGGAGCAGGAAGGACCAAGAGAGGGGAATTGAGACCACCAAGGACCCCAAAGCAGCCCCTGACATCTTCTGGAACTCTCCCTCAGCAGGTGCTGCGTGCCCTAATCTTGTGTCAGAAATGAATTCCTTTCCTGGGGAGGGATCTGGGTGTTTCAATGCTAATCTGACTGTACACAAACCCGAGGAACTTTTTGTTCTGTGGGCCCCCATCCCAAAGGATTGAGACTGTGACCATCTCTCTGACCAAGGGACATCGAAATGCCAACACTCAAGTCTCATCACTAGATCCATGGGTGCTGTTATGTTTCCACTATCTACTCTTACCCATTCCTTCCCTTTCTTTCTTTTCCTTATGTATTTTCTTCGTGATATTTTTACACTTTTATTGAAAAGAATCAAACTGGCTGCCAACATCCTTTCCACTGCAATAAAACTGCTTTAAAATAAACCTCTCACATCTACACACCGGGCATTCAGTGTTGTTGCACTCCAATAACAGAATCTCAGAACAGTCCGGGTTGGAGTGACCTCTGGAGATCACCCAGTCCATCTGCCAAGGCAGGGTCACCCAGAGCAGTGACACAGAGCACATCCAGGTGCCTCTGCAATATCTCCAGAGAGGGAACTCTGTGTCCTCCCTGGGCAGCTGTTCCAGAGCTCGGCCACCCTGAACATAAACGAACTCCTCCTCATGTTGAGTTGAAACTCCTTGTGTTTTATTTTACAGCCACTGCTCCTCATTCTGATGCTGGCCACCACTGAAAAAGAGCTTGGCACCATCCTCTGATACCCACCTGGGATATATTTATATCGACTGATGAGCTCTTTCAGCCCTCTGTTATCCAGAATAAACAGGCCCAGCTCTCACAGTCACTGCAAGGCATTTATACTAAAAAGTATAAACACCGTAATATATTTACTAAAGAGAACCAGAGTTTCCTTGGCTCCTGGCCAGTGCTGGGGAGGGCCCGGAGCGGCTGAGGGGGGCGGCAGGCCCGTGGCTGCGGAAGAGCACACAGGGCGGCGTGCGGCTGAGGAAAGGCACACAGGGCAGCCCGTCCCTTTCCCTTTCTCCTCCCTCTCTCCTCCCCCGTCCCTCCCTCTCTGCTCCCTTCCTTCCCTTCCCCTCGTTCCCGCCCCTGGGTGCCGCAGTTCCGCGGCCGCGCTCCGCACGTGTGGGAGCCATGCGCTTCGCGTACCGGGTGAGCGCGGGCCGGGGGGCAGCCCCCGATCCCCAGCACCATCTCCCCATCCTCTTCCCCCGATCCCCATCTCCGCAGCCCCTCTAACCCTGCCCTTTCCTGCCCCCGCAGTTCTCCGGCCTGCTGGGCACCGTGTACCGCCGCGGCAACCTCAGCTTCACCCGCGATGGCAACTCCCTGCTCAGCCCCGTGGGCAACAGGATCTCCCTGTTCGACCTCAAGAAGTGAGAGCGGCGAGGGGCGGGGAGGGCCTGGCGCTGCCAGCGCGGGGGTTTCGGGGGGAATAAAGCTCTGAGGGCGTTTTGGAGCCCGATCCATGGGGCTGGCCAGGATGCTCGGCCTGCTAAAATATCCTGGAAATCGTCTGCTTTAGCGTTAAAAGGTAGAAGGCTGCCTAGTGGAATACCTGTCACGGTGTTGTGCGGGTACACCCGTGTGGAGAATAGCAGAGGAATTACGCAGAGGCGTATTCAGAGGAGGGAAAAAAAAGAAAAATGAAAGAAATAGATTTGTGTTTGATTTAGTTGTATGGGTTTTTTTGCGTGCTTCTGTCTTGTATATAACAAGAATTAGAGCATCACCAGCCTTTCCTGTGTGCCAGAGTTGTGATCGATGCTCTCTGTGCCTGCGTTCCAGTCAGGAGCTTGGAATTATAATTCTGTTATGTAGAATTACAGCCCATCCTGGAGCCTGGAATAATAATTCTGTTATGTAGAATTACAGACCATCCTGGAGCCTGGAATTATAATTCTGTTATATAGAATTACAGCCCATCCTGGAGCCTGGAATAATAATTCTGTTATGTAGAATTACAGACCATCCTGGACTGGAAGGATCATCGAGTCCAACTCCTGGTCCTGCACAGAACAACTTGATGTTCATGGGATTGTGACAGCTAAACAAAGTTCTCTGGGTTTTGCATTAAATTTTGTCTATGGCCTTAAACAAAGGTATCAAACCATATTTCACTGACTCTGATGTTCTTCTGCATTCCTGTCCCCATTTTACTGTTCTGTGTTTTTGCTGCAGTAACAAGTGTGAGACGTTGCCCTTGGCTACACGGCTCAATATTGTGTGCGTGGGGCTCTCTCCAGATGGAAGCCTTGCCATTCTAATTGATGAAGGTACTTGCACAAAGAGACATCTGTTTTGTAAAAGAATTCAGTAAAAATGCAGCCTTGAGGGGACGAAATCTGTATTGTTAGATGTTCGACCTTAACACAAAATTAGAAGTGATCTGCTTTAGAAATTGCATTATAATTTTTGGGTAAGGTATCTTTATCTACAGCACTTGTTTACAGACTTTGGATAGTGTCTCATAATTTGGACTGTATTTTTTTTATTTTAATAATATTAACCACACTGTCTTGAAAAGTTTTTCCCCTTCCTCTTTAAGAAAAGAATGTTTTCTATGGTTATGATTTCTTCGGGAGCTCAGTTATTCTCATGATCCTTTTTTCTGCCCTTACAGAGGGAGCTGCCTTGCTTGTGAGTTTGATTGGGAAATGTGTGATACATCAGTTTTATTTTCACAAGCCAGTTCACAGTGTCAGCTTTTCCCCTGATGGCAAGTAAGTAAAAGTGCATGCTTTAGAACAAAACACCAGGAATTGCCTCATAAACTAGTTGTGATTATGAAGACATCCTAACCAATCTGGAAATGTTTCCTATTCATGAGTGAAGGGAGATTTTGAGCTGATCAGGCTCAATTTGTAAAACCAAGAGGGGAAGAAAAGAAGGAAAGCAAAGCCTTGGAAATAGAATGTCCTGGTTTGAGTGTTTGAACTTTTCCTTCTGTTTTGGGGCTTTGAGAATAAGAATTTCATTATTCAACTTCAGTGATTTTTACTGAAGTCTTTATCTTCTATAATGCTTAAGTTGGGGGATAATATCAATCTGCAAGTACTTAGTTTTTCCTTCAAAAGCAATCCATTTTTATTGTTTCAGTAGTGCAGGAGCCTCTTTATTATTGTATTGCTTCATTGTATTGCAGTCTGTACTGAACAGTTGTTTGCTTTATCAGCTTTGTGTGCAATGATGTCTTTCCCCCCCATATGCCAGGAAATTTGTGGTTACAAAAGACAATCTTGCTTACCTGTACCATGCTCCTGGGAAGAAAAGAGAATTTAATGCATTTGTTCTGGACAAAACCTACTATGGCCCATATGATGAAACAACTTGTATTGACTGGACTGATGATTCCAAGTGAGTTGTTAAACTGAAACACTGTTTACCTGCACATGTTGATATTTCAATGCACATTGCATTTCTTCTGAAGTATTGTACTAGCTTTAAAAATTCTGTCTTTAATTAAAAAATACAATTAGGCAGACCAGAAAGTATTAAAAATGGGAATCAACAGTTTTCTTATTTGAAAATGCATAGTAATTCATAAAAGGAACAGATCTTAGGAATGTGAGCAGGGTTGACCTTTTGAATGTGTTTTAGCCCCTTCTACCTCTGCTACAGTCACCAATCACAGTTTACAACACTTGTTTGTAAAATTAAAGTATTGACTGCTGGATTTGAGCTCAGAACATTCTCCACCCAGGGAGGAGTTCTGCTGTCCAGTGTTCTAATTTTCTTTTCTTTTTGGTTTTTTTTTTTTTCAGGTGCTTTGCAGTGGGGAGCAAGGACATGTCTACGTGGGTGTTTGGAGCAGAACGATGGGCAAACCTGATCTACTACTCTCTTGGAGGCCATAAGGATGTCATAGTTGCCTGCTTTTTTGAAGAGAACAGCCTGGATGTATGTATAATCACAAAACATGAGAATTTTAATATTAAAATAGTGGAAACAGAACCTTATCTGTAGGTGACTATTTTGACAATATCTCAGAATTTAGAAAATGCAGAAGTGTCTCTTGATTGCTCTGCCATAATTATGTGTTTGAATTTGCTCGCCCAAAACATTATAGCTTTTAATATGAAAAAAATTATTTAGCTCTAGCTGTAATGCTGACTGGTTATCAAGTTGCCTGTGGTCCTTGCAAAATTTTTCTGGGGGCAGGCAAATAATTCACCAGTTCTCAGGACAAGTAAAACTCCCAGTTCAAAGCGCCTTGGATTCTATCCTGAGAATAGAATGCACTCTTGCTAACCCTTCTGCAAATCCATATTCATATTTTTGCAGAGCTCAGAGCATGGATATTGGACAATAATAATTTGTGTGTTTGTATTCTAGCTGTACACAATCAGCCAGGATGCAGCTCTGTGTGTGTGGCAGTGTGACACTGAGCTGGATGGTTTGAAGCCCATGCCCCCTAAAAATGCAGCAAAGGAAAAGAAGGCAGCAGAGGATGATGAGGAGCTGCTTGAAGAGCCCAAGGGTGAAGAAATTCATGGGAAAGCTGATCCAAGTGAAGAAGAGACTAGAAATAAAGTTAAATATTCACGTGTTGCGAAGTAAGTGGTTTTCAGTTAACAAAAATCAAAGTAGCAATGGGGATTTATTGTATTATTTTTGGGTTTTTTTTCCATCTGTTATAACTTATTCAAAGCAGTATAAAACTGTCCAGGATTTAGAAATTTACTGCAGATCCCATTTTAAGTAGTTCTGGTAGAACTCCTGTCTGTCTTACCTTGATTATATGATGGGCACTACCTTTCACCTTCAGAATGACAAGTGTAATTTTAACAATATAAGAAATACTGACTCATGGTGTGCTGTTGTTTGGAACTCAGAAATTGTAAATGGGATCTTTACTCCAGTACCTTATCTAAGTCTTGAGGCTTTGTTTTCTTGCCAGAAGGGGTTGGTTGTCTTCAGGAGATGACATAAAGGTGGCTCATCAGCCTTTGTGATGAGCTGCTTGGAGATGCAGCTCTGACAACATCTTGTTCTTCAACATTCAGCTTTTTTCTTGTTTCTTGGGTGCCAGGTATTTTTTCAATAAAGAGGGAGATTTTAATAACCTGACAGCTGCAGCCTATCACAAGAAGACACACCTTTTAGTCACTGGCTTTGCCTCTGGAGTCTTTCACCTCCATGAGCTTCCAGATTTCAATCTGATCCACTCCTTGAGGTGAGCCAAACGATTGTCATATATTTGGTTTGGTTTTTGTGGGGGAAGGGAATAGGTTTTTTTGCAGGGGTTTCATGTTTGTTTGATTGAGAACACATCATGTTAAACAGTGAAGGATGAATAAAAAAAGAGCACAAAAATCTTAAAACATGACTGTCTATTTAATACTGTAATTTCTGGAAAGGCAGAATCATAAATTTATGTAATAAATACCATATAATTCTACTGCTTATTCTGGAAAAGTGAGGTCTGAATAAGGAAACTGCTCAGGAGTTCCTGGTTGTTGACTAGACTTCTTTAACTCTGTCCATTTTAGTATTTTCAGTTTCTTTGTAGAAAATATTAGCTGGAAAGTTCTGCATATGGAAAACTATCTGTAAATTGTGTCTAAGTTGAGAAATCAAATCAGATTCTTTTCCATAACTGTAAACAATTTCCATGTACAAAAAAGTCCCTATTTTATTTTCTTAAACTTGGGAGTTTTACTGTGTTGGCAGGTACATTTTTGGGATGCAGATACTCTGCCTTCATTCTGAATAAGGAATGTTTGATGGTTTGGAGTGGAACAAAGGAATGAACTTTGTGGGTTTTGATGTTACAGTGGTACAGAAGTTCAGTAAAACAACCAAACAACTTTCTTGAACAGTGTTAATAAATATTAGACTTGAAGTTTTATCACACAAGTTTGTTTATTGGTTAATTCTCTTACTTCAGTATTTCAGACCAAAGGATAGCTTCTATTTCTATCAACTGCACTGGTGACTGGATTGCCTTTGGATGCTCAGGTTTGTCAGGTTTTTTTGGTCTATATTCATGGGAAAAATAAGGAATATGGTGGACATGAGGGCCAAATTCCTCTTGCTAGTTTTGACTCCAAATGTTAAATAATTGATAGTCTCATATCTGTGCTGTCTAGGTATAGTAAAGAAAATATCACTAATTAATCTCTCACAGAATGCTGATGATTCAGGAAAATATTTTGCTGATACAGGAAAAAATGAATATTTTATATAGGAAAGCTTTTAACAGAGTTAGGGAGACCCCAGATCCCCTGTAGGTAATTTCTGCTTTCATTCTGGGCTGTTCTTTCTTTGCCAAATGTTGCCCATGGCATTTTACAAACCTCCCTGAATGTTCCAGCACTCCTACCCTGTCCAAAATGGTTTGCATGAAACCCAAAATTTTACTTTTGTATTCAGTCCTGCTTTTCTTTCCAGTTCATTTGTCAACTGGTTGATAGCATTGCTGTTGTACTATTGAAAACATTATTCCATGTAATAGCTCATAGAGGAAATTTGGGGAAGTTGCCTTGAAGTTATAAAAGGAAAAAGCTCTTATTAGGACTGAACGATGCAGAATTCAACCTGTCTGCATTAATATTTGTTTTGTTTTTTTCTTTTTTCTGACATTGCTTGCCAGTGTGTGTTTAGTGGCCTGCATTTGCAGGGTCACTGTTGGTGGCTGTGGTTAATCCTGCTGTGCTTACAGGGCTGGGTCAGCTCCTGGTGTGGGAGTGGCAGAGCGAGTCCTACGTGCTGAAGCAGCAGGGCCATTTCAACAGCATGGTTTCCTTGGCATATTCTCCAGATGGACAGTACATAGTAACTGGAGGGGAGGATGGCAAAGTAAGTGAGGCAGTATTGCTGGAATGTGAACTTTTAATAATGTACTAAGCAGCTTGACTTTCCATTTTATGTAGAAAGTTCTGTTACTGTAATTGGTACGTATTTTTTTTACTATAAAGCCATAACTTTTTTTTCCTGTCTTTCCTTAAATGTTTTGATTTTTCTCTCTAGAGTATATATATTTTGCTTTGTTACTACCTGTGGCTGCAACTTGCATCACTTACACTTTCTAGCAGGTGATTTTTAATTATAACAGGTCCAGTCACCGTAAATGCAAAAGTAACAAATTCATAAGCGTTAATTTATTTATGGTCCCATGATATCTTGGGATGAATGAACCTCAGCTACCCACCTTCTTACCCTTTAAATATTGTTTTTTGACATGAAATGAATTTCAAATTTTTTATGCAAGTGCAATTTTTTTGTTTGAATGTGCCATTCCAGAAACTTGTTATTTAAAAGAAAAATTAACTTCTCATGGATGACTTGCATTGAAATGATAGCCTGTGTCTACAGGTACTTTTATTTTAAAAGGTGTTTTGCCATGATGTCTTGGCACATAAATGGGACAATAGTAGTAGCTGATTTCCTATCAAAACTTTTAAATGGCAGGAAAAGATCTGTCACTTTCTGCCATTCAGGATGGAAATTGGCCAAAACCAAGAAGTCTCAAACTGCAGAAAGCTAAATGCATAACATTTTTGTTCAGGGGAAAAAAACAAAAAACAACTGGAATATCATCTCAGTTGTAACTTTTGTAATGGCTTCAGAGTTGGTTTTGAATTTCACACCTGTCTTATTCGACAGTTTAAGCTTGGAAGCTCAAGATGCTCACCAAGTGTTACTTTCCTTTATTAACTTTGTTTCAACTTTGTTTGTGTCTGTCTCCACTTAGATTTTTATGTTGCAAATGTGTCTTAAGAGGTTTAATGATAAGCTGTGACCTCTTGACTGCTATTACTGAAAGTCTTTTATGCTGTTGCAGAGTTCTATAATTAGGTTTTCTTTACTCTGCTGCTCTGCTTATTTTCTCTCTTTACTGATGATGGTGATTCTAAGAAGTCTTTTCTTGTCTGTCCTGCAGGTGAAAGTGTGGAACACTTCAAGCAGCTTTTGTTTTGTCACCTTTACAGAACACAACAGTGGTGTAACTGCTGTAACTTTCACTTCCACTGGTTATGTTGTCCTGAGTGCTTCCCTGGATGGAACAGTGCGTGCCTTTGATCTGCACAGGTAACTCTGCATGAAAGCTTTCATGTCTCATTTAGTCCTCAGCTTTCACACTCCCCCCAAAATACAGCAAATTGCTGATTGCTTGTTTGAAGTCTCATAAAGGTGAGGAGTATTGCCTTACTGGTTTTTGGTTCAGCCTTTGATTTAAATTTAGATAGTTATTAGAAATGCTCTTACTCCATCCAGTTTCTGTAAAGAAAATTCTGGAAGAACTTTGATCAGAGAAGCTGGAAATCCAGGAAAATCAGTGTCTGGCTTTACTCAAATGGGGAGAAGGCACTTTCCATAGTATAATATAGCTGTGCACAGAACTGGTGTGTAAACAAGCCCATGTTTCTAAAAAATTGACACATGCTATTTAACAGAAGAAAGCTCCTCAGAGTATTTCTGTCTCCTATTTCTGCAGAGTTTTTCATTTTGAATCTTGTAGTCATGTTGAGGCATCACATCTAATTTTATAAAAATAATATTTTTTCTGTACATAGCTTAGAATTCTGTCTTTACAAAACAAATTAACTCATTTTGTAAATAAACTTGTTAAACATACATTTAAATCTACATAAAATGTTCTCATAATTTCTTCTCACCTCCTCAACAGGTACCGGAATTTCCGTACCTTTACCTCTCCACGACCCAGTCAGTTCTCCTGTTTAGCTGTGGACTCCAGTGGTGAGATTGTGGCAGCTGGTTCCCAGGATTCCTTTGAAATATTCATCTGGTCAATGCAGAGTGGGAGGCTGCTGGATGTAAGAACCCAGAGTGTTGGGAGGGCTTGAATTTAACCTTGTGTGGAGTATGGTGATATTCAGCAACTTTGGGATTTATGTTCAAAAACTGGAGCTACACTATGTTGCTCTCAGCATTTTTTTTATTTATTGCATGGAGCTCACCCTGAATTTGTGTGGGAAATAGTTGTTAAAATTTTTGAGTAATGAGCTCTTTCTAGTGATGAAGTAACACCAGTGTTGCTGAGCTAACACATGGGCATGAAGGTCCTTCCCTCCTTATTCAGAGATGTTCTTTTCCACATATTTTCTGCGGGTAATGAAGAAATTGTAGTTGCTGTATTAAAACTGATACAGATTTCATGAAGGGTTTTGCTGGAGCAGGGCAGGGGCATGACTTTTCAATTATTGTTTCAATTCTTAAGCATTCTTGTACATCTTGTACAAGTAGAAGACCTCAGTGATTCATTTATTTAATTTGGCACAGCCATGGAATACAGATCACTTCAGTAACTTGGGATATACTTGACTGGATCTCCAGAGTTTTGAGCTTAGTTTCTTTCCTTGATATTTTGTTTGAGGAGTAGGAACTCCACGAAATGAAAATCTCTTTTACTCTTATTGTCAGTTTTTTTTTATTTTTATTCTGAAGTGTTATCAGCTGCAGGAGATATTCTCAGAATAATAATATTCTCAGAATAATGAATTCTCAGAGCAATGACTTGGTTTTTCACAATTAGTCTGATTGTTTTGAAAGGAGGGAGGAAATTGGCACTCTGCATCCCTTAAGTGTGTGCATAGGAGTGCTTGTAGATGCCTATATCGTGGGAGCAGTTCAGGGAATTTTTTTAAAACTTCTAGAAAAAAAAGTTGAGAATCACTGGTGTGTATCATGCCCTGTGTCCAAAAGTGATCTCAGATGTATGTGGACAAGTCAGGCGTGGTTTATTGCCTGTATCTGGAGTTTACTGAATGCAGACTCCACAGATTTCAGTTTCTTTCACATAATTCCAGGTTATTTTTTTTTTCTCTTTTTAGGTCCTAGCAGGTCATGAGGGTCCCATCAGCAGCTTGTCCTTTAATCCAATGAAGTGTGTTCTAGCCAGTGCCTCTTGGGATAAGACTGTAAAATTATGGGATATGTTAGACAGCTGGAGAACTAAGGAGACATTCATAATAAACTCAGATGGTAATTTTTGTTTCATTTCTCATCTTTTCTCAACTATAAAAATACTGTGTAAAGTATGTTAATAACAGAACATGTCAAATACAGAGAGACTCTCATTCATGGAAATGGAAATCAAAAGTTCAGAGACTTCACTCTTATGCTTGGTTAACATTGCAATAAATACTTTAATTCTTGCTTAGTGTTAAAATTAGCGTTATAATTAAGAACATATAATTGTATGTTGTCCACAGAAAAAAGTACAGTCATACTTTTTACTCTTTTACTCTTAAACTTTTTACTCTTTTACTCTTAAATTTTTTCTAATAGCTCAGCAAAGATCCTAGAAAAATTAAGGGTATTTTCTTAGAAAAGCATCTGAGTGCATTTTTAACTGTTACGAAATTCTTTGCAGTTCTTGTTGTTGCTTTCCGTCCCGATGGCAAGGAGCTGGCAGTCGCTGCTTTGAACGGCCAGATAACGTTTTGGGATCATGACAGTGCAGTGCAGACTGGCTCCATTGAGGGCAGGCACGATCTGCAGATGGGGAGGAAGGAGCTGGATAAAATAACTGCCAAGCAGGCAGCCAAGGGCAAGTACGTCCAGGGGGCTGCGGTGACGAGAGGGTGCCACGCTGGGTTACTTTGGAGTTGTTTTTCCATTTGTTTTTTACATGAAGATTGCAGAGTGCATCTGCTGTTCAGATATTCCTGATTCTGATGCTGGATTTTAAAAGCCTGCCTGACATGTAGATCCCTCCCTTTTGTAGCTGGCTGTGTTCTCTCTCTGGTCAGCATCATTCTGAGCTCGTGTTCTTTCTTATCTGTTAGGAACTTGGGTTGCCAATGTAATATTAAGCTTCTCAGGCCAAGGTGTTAATTTGCTATGGGTTAGGTGTTTAGTAGATATCTTTCTGCAGAAATACTGGTGTACAACCATTAGTATGGAGAAGTTACTACATTTTTAAAAGAAGGTAATTAAAGTATGGGTCTTATTAATTGTTGCTATGTATGTGAAGTAGTGTTTAAAAGCAAGTTGAATTTGTGTGCTCCTTTTTTTTCCCTCCTTTCTTTCCATATTGCTTCCACTCAAAATAAATTTTAAAAAACCAAAACAATAACTTTTTGGAAAAAAGTTTTAGAAAAAAGCAGTATTTTTTGTTGGTGAGCTCTCAACCATGTCTTTCAAACATGCCATGGCATTGGTTTTTCTGTAGCTCTTCTGACTGTTTTTAGTGTCATGCACGATGTAGTTGAGCGCTCACTGACTGAGCTGTGACTCAGATTCAGAAGTATGGAAGTATTTTAAAAAGTTGTTGAAGTTCTAAATTGTCTGTGATTCATAGTAAAGCACCAAATGCTTTGTGGTAAATGTGTGTGTGAAGTACATACCCTGTGAATGAAGATCTCCACTTGTGGTTATTTTCTGAGTCTTCACATTGTATTCATGTCTTTTAGCTCAGATGTGGCAGTAAAATTAAACTGCTTTCTCTTTTTTTTTTACCAGATCTTTTACAACTCTGTGCTATTCAGCAGATGGTCAATCTATTCTGGCAGGTGGATTGTCAAAATTTGTCTGTATATATAATGTCAAGGAACAGATTCTTATGAAAAAATTTGAAATTTCATGCAACCATTCTTTAGATGCAATGGAGGTATGTGAACACAGGAGTCTTTTTTTAAATTTCCTCACCCCTGCAAGACTTTGGTTTTGATATAACATCTCATTAAGACTGATTCATGAATGGTTTTTAAAGAATGAGTTTATTTTTTGTGCTGGAGAGGGGGAAGGAAAAATTCCTCTTGGAACAGAATGAATTCCTGAAACTCTTTCCAGCTTTGTAGTGTGCTTGTGTTGAATGGGCAGAACTCTCAAGCATACTAAGTTAGTTGGCAGTAGACTTAAAGTGGAAGTGAAAATTTAAATTACCAACCTTTTGTACTAAGCTAACTCCCTGGATGTCAGTTTGTGTTAGCAAAGAAATGAAGGAATATTTTTGTGGACACAGAACAACATCACTGACCTTTATAAACTCTGTTTCTGAATATTGCTAAATGCCAAATTGAATTCCTTCAAAAGTAAAGTGAATTATGAAAAACATCAGAAGGAAAAAAATTCCAGTAACCCTTTTCACCATCCCCTTACCAGGAAGGATGATTATTTTTCATGTCAGGCTGTATCTGACTGTGGTTCCAAGTATTCTTTGTCTGCAGTGGTCTGTGAGCTGGTGTAGTTCAACAAGAAAGTGAATCAGCTGAAACAGAATTCTGGAGGGGATGGGTATTTAGAAAGGGGGACCAGGGAGGCCCTAAAATCTCACTTACATTGTGAAGTCCCTAAAATCTCATTTGCAGTGTTCTGGCCACACAGCCCTTGCATTAGCACAGTGCAGTTATGGAACCTGCAGGGCAGGAAGAGCAGGGCTGCAGCTGAGGAACCAAGCAGTGCATCTCTGGAGTAGAACAAAGTTATGATAATGTAAAAGCACAGTCTAAACTGAGCTCTGCTCTTTGAGAAAAGATTCAGTGCAGTGAATGGAACTTGCATGTTTTTCCAGGAGTACTTAGATCGGAGAAAAATGACTGAATTTGGCAGCATGGCTTTGATTGATGAAGGTGGTGGAGGTGACGAAGGTGTTGCCATCCCTCTTCCTGGAGTAAAAAGAGGTATGGCTTTGGCTTTACTCTCTTTGTTTCTGCTTTTGTGTGCATCAGAACCTTTGACACAGGTAAAAAGGGTTTGACTTGTTTAGCTCAGTTTTAACATCAGGACTGCAAAATTGGATCCCACCACTTAAGCTGTGATCTCTTGGATATGGACTGTGCCTTCCTTACCCAGTCTTTAATTCTGCCAGGTTTCACCATGCTGGACATTATTTAATGGTTACATCATAATCAGAGTTGATAACCAGACTGTGAACTTGTGGTGAATCTGTGAAATCACTTCTAAATTTCTCTTTTAGGTGACATGAGCTATCGACACTTTAAACCAGAAATAAGAGTGACTTGTGTGCGATTCTGTCCTACAGGTTAGTATCAACAGTTAATTTAGGATTTTTTTTTTATTCCATATAAAACATATCAAAGAATAGAGTACTGGAGGGTTATCATTACTCTTCTGTTTCCATTCTAGAACACATCTCTTTGTTGTTAAATATTATTTCTCTTTTAGGACGAAGTTGGGCAGCCACCACCACAGAGGGCCTCCTGCTCTATTCCCTGGACTCTGGGCTAATTTTTGATCCTTTTGAGCTGGATATTGATGTCACACCTAGCAATATCCACAAAACACTGAATCAGAAGGAATACACCATGGCTATTGTCATGGCCTTCAAGCTGAATGAAAAGAAATTAATTCAGGAGGTGATAGAGGCTGTCCCTAGCAGTGAAGGTGAGTGGATCTGCCATGAACCTGGGCTGAGCTAGCTGTAAACAGACGTGTGTGAACCAAGATAAGTTGGGGTATAAAGGCAGATGTTTTAGTGTTAATTTATGTTTTAATTTACCCATCTACTTCATGCTTATTTTGTGACTTCTCAGTATGGAATTTGATCAGGCCTAGAGGTGCAGGCAGAGTTTTTGGATGTCATTTCTTGGAAGCAGCTGGTGTTATGAGGGGCACATCAAGTTTAACCTGAGTTAATCACACATTGTGCCTGTGTGATGAAAACCATTAACCAGTAGCAAGAATGTAATCAGCTGTTGGAGGAAAGTGATGAATCTTGTCTGTTGAGCACTTGTGGCACCACATTAGGAGTACTGTGCCTGGTTCTGGGACTGACAGCACAAGAAAAGACAGTGATACTCCAGAATATCTGGTGGAGAGCTTAGAAAATGATTGGAAGGCCAGAGTACAACAGAGGAGAGGCTGTTGTAATCCACTGTTAACAGGATGACTGTGTGCCTTTTTCTTAAGCAAAAGCTGGTTTTGAGAGTGGGTTATATATAATGAGGTCATTTAGTTATATGTGAGATTATTTTAGATGCTTCTAAATAGTGTTTCTTTGTGCTCTGCTGTTGCTAACAGCATTGAGACACTTCCTGTGTGGGCAGGTGACTTTGCTGTCTTTTCAAGTATCAGTGCCTCTGATTGTTGTGCATAACTAGTTTCACTGAATACAGCAATTTGGGTGAAGTCAGAAGCAGTAAAAATAAAGTCTGTTACTTTAGAAAAGAGGAGAAAAGCGTGGAAGTAAAAATTCTGAAGGAGAGCTGCTGGGGAGAGTACTCTGCTAGGAGGAAGAACTTGGAGAGGGAGGAGTTAATTTCTTGCTTTTAAATACAGTAGTGTTTGGAAGGTTCAAACATTTGTCCCTTGAGAGATTGTGGTACCATACCCTGAAATACAGCACTAAATACCCACCACTTGCCAAAATGCTGCTTTCTTCTCCTTCCCCCTATGCTTTCCTGTGGTCTCCTTCACGTTATTCCAAGTAGTAACTCAACTCTATTGAATGTTTATGGGCTTTTTTTTTTCTTTTTGCACAGTTGATGTTGTCTGCTCATCACTGCCAGACCTGTATGTGGAGAAGTTACTGGAGTTCCTGGCCTCTGCATTTGAGACCTCTTGTCACTTGGAGTTCTATCTGATTTGGGCTCATAAGTTGCTTATGCTGCATGGACAGAAGCTGAAAACAAGGTGAGAGATCCTGTAAAAGTCAAAATGCTGACAGGGATATTAAAAATAAAAAACTGTCAGTGTAAGGCTTTTACTTAACATTTACTGATATTCTGGATAATGCATGCAACTACAATTAGAACACTTCAGTTTTACAAGTTCTGTGCTAATGATAAAAGTTACAGTTTGGACTCGATCCTAAAGGTCTGAAAAGATTCTAAAAAGTGTGTGTGACAGAATTGGAATATGTTACTGGATTTGTGAAGATGCATTGCAGAAACATTTTTCAAATACAACAGGTAAAACTTTGCTTGAGTTGCTTAGGCAATAACTGCATAACGATTTCAAGAGTGATAGCAAGATTTGGCAGTTGTGTTTTTAAACATTTATGCATCTTAAATATAACTGAAAGGTGATGTGTAGGTATTGATGGCATTTTTACAGATCTAGCTTGTGACTGTAGCTGGTAGTACTCTGCCTTCCTACAGAGTACTTCAGAACTACACAGGCCTGGTCTGTGAATTATATTCAACCTAACCATAATATGGAATTTTTAGACTTCTAGGAACAAAACCAGACAAATTTACAAATTTGAAATGGGGTGAGAAGTAATCTGAGGAGTCCTACAATTTAAAAAACAGTGCATTGTGTAACTCTTCCTTGCTTCAACATGGATATTAATGTTTTAGTTACTGAAATGACTGGAACAAAATCTCTCCTTTGTTTCTGCTAAAGTAGAAGAAGACAATTTATGACAAACTCCCCCTTGTTCAGAAAGTCTTGTAGTATCTGAAAGGAACTTGCTGCAGCAAGCAGAATTAGCTCTTCAAGATGCACTTGGTAAAAATACTTCTCACAATATATTACTTGTATTAAGTGTAACCATTGTGGGCAGAGTCAAAAGCAGAGAGCTTTTGTTTCTTTAGGATTATCTTAAAAGGTTGGCATTGAAGTTGTACGCTTGTGAGAATCTTGAGAGTATAGAAAAGTTCTAGATTTCCATATGTGAACATGAACTGCACTGCAAATTGCATGTTTTCTCCATCCAAGGTCAGTGAAGCTGCTCCCTGTGATTCAGTTCCTCCAGAAGAGCATCCAGCGTCACTTTGAAGATGTTTCAAAACTGTATGTATTGTTACACTTGAAAGTCCAGATCAAAAACCTGGAGTGATTTGGGGGATGACAGTATGGTGTTAAAGCTTTTGAAACAGCCTTCTTTTAGAGTTGTTTCTATTTTAGAAGGGAAAACAACGTTTTCCTATTTATTTTTACAGCTGTGAGTGGAACATTTACAACATCAAATACGCCTTGGCCATTTCCCAGCAGCGAGGCATGAAACGTGCAGCAGAGGAAACACCAGGAGATGAAGAAGAGTTGGATTCTGACAGTGATTATCTTATGCAAGAAGCTCATAAGGATAATTTGAGTTCCTAATTGCTCCTTGTGAGAGGGAGAAAACCTCAGACTGTATTTTTATGCAGTGGTATTCACTGAGAATGAGTGGCCCTCATAGTGGCATCAATTCCTAACAGTGTGATGGAATTCCATGATGGAAATGTAGGATATGCCTTGGATGGCACTTGGCCTATTTCCTGTACCATTTGTCTGTAAACTTGACAGCATTGATTTCTTGATTAACTGATTTCTTTTTTTTTAGTAATTCTGATTTCAAGTAAGAAAACAAAAAAGTGTTTTTAGGGAAATTAGAAGTACAACTGAAAGAAGTTTATTCTTTATTAAAAACGCCTTGGACATTAAGTATTGTGAATTTTATAGTGCAAGCTTATCCTGGACTGACTGAATTTTAAAAAGGATAAAAAAATTTTCTTGATTGGAAATATACTGGTCTCAACTTGTTTTAGATGTTGTTTTACTTGGATTTAATATGTACATATTTCTGGAACACTGTTTTCTTAGTTCTGTAACCTCCAAACCTGATGAGATTTCAATAATGAGGAGAAATGAGGACCCACAGCAGCAGCTACTGGAGAAAATTTATGGGGCTTTACAGCTTGTTTAGGTTTGACTGACAGCCTTGAGATACTGTAGTGAAAATTTTTTGGACATTACCAACCAAATAATGTAACTTAAACTGTAAGAGAATGTGTTACTAATGTCATGGCTTGTTGGATTTGTTTGAGTTTTTTTAAATTTTTTTCCTTTTTTTGATGAAAGCCCTTTTGTGTCTTTTTTTAAAATGTTGTTTATTAGCACATTAAAACCTGAAACTTTTCATCCCCTCTGGTTTTGTGAATTCATGGGAGAACTGGCTAATAAGAGCAGGGAACTGAATACAAATAATTGGGTTTCTCCTTGCAATACTTCGAAGCCACATGCTGAAAAGGCTTTTAATGAAGATACTACAAATATTACCAATAATCCAGAATTTATTTTCTCAGCATATTCTGCTCTTCTGGATTTGTTTTATGGGGCTTTAAATATTAAAGGTAACTGCAATGAGGTCTCCCCTCAGTCCAGGCTGTACAAACCAAGTGCTCTCCACACAGCATCTCCTCAAGGCCTTCCCATTCTTCACTGCCTTCCTCTGGACACTCTCCGATAGTTTAATACCTTTCTTTTCGGCCTTTCATTCCCCATTCTGTCCGTATATCCAGATTGTCCCATCGCAGGAGCAGAATCCAGCACTTTACCAATGTTCATACAGATGGTGATTGCCCATCTCTCTCATTAGGAAGGTCTCTCCGCAGACCCTCCGTGCCCTCAAGGGACCCAACAACTCCTCCCAGCTTTGCACCGTCTGCCAACTTGTTTATTTTTCCCCTGTAATTTCCGCACCGTTATCTTTTTACCCTCCGTTCCCTTCCCACCGCTGCCATTCCCGATACATGAGGGTCGGGAAGGGAACAGGGGCCCGCGGCTGCCGGCCCTGAGGTGGCCCCTCCCCGCCGCCAGGGGGCGCCGCCGCCGGTGCCGCCAAGGGCGCTGCGGCCTCCGGGCGCGTCTATCCCGGTTCCCGTGGGCCTCGCCGGCTCCCCTTCGCGGCTCCTCCGCTCCCGCTCCCCGGCTCCTCCGTCGCCGCTGCCCCCGCCCTCAGCCATGCTGACCTCCCGAGGCCCGGCCCTGTGCACGGCGCTGCGGCGAGCAGCGCCCGGCGGCCTCGCTTCCTTCCACTCCTCCGCTCGGCGCTGCCGCGCCGCCCGCGTCGCTGTGGTGAGTAATGGAGGAGCACGGGGGCCGGGGCAGCGCTGAGGAGAAGCGTTTGTCTGTCTCTCTGTCTGTTTGTTTGTTGTTTGTTTGTTTTTCCACTGTCTGGCTCTCCACAGCAACTCCCGGCCCTGCAGCCCGGGTCGCTCCGGCAGTGGGGCCGGTACAGGGGAGGGCTCGGCGGAGCGGCGGCCTGGGAAAGCCTCGTCTGGTGGCCGCGACAGCTGGAAACACTGGAGAGACGCTGAATTTGAGGAGAAAAGGCTGCTTGCAGCTCAGAAACTTGGAGGAAGCCAGACCAGGAGAGGGAGACGTGTAAAAATTGGCGTCTGTATACTTGTTGGCCTGGAGTAGATTTGGGAACCACAGAATGCCAGGATGGGTCAGGCTGGAAGGGAGCGCGGTGGTCACCAGGTCCAGCAGGGCCAGCCCAGAGCGCTGGTGCAGGGTTGTATCCAGACGGTTCTGGAATATTTTCAGTGAGGGACACTCCATAGCCTCCTTGTGGAAAACTCCAATCAGTTGTTTTTAAAATTTTAAAAGTTTAATAGTAAAAAAATGGTTATAAAAATAGTAATATAATTAGAGTAATAAAAATTTGAACAATTCAGATTACGACAGTACGAGACAATAAAAAAAAAAGTTATGGACGTCCGGGTACCTTTTTCTGGGCAAAATAAGCCCGAAAAAGGACACACGTTAACAGAGGATTAAACTTTAAAAGCAATAGCCTGTTGCATATTCATACACCTCATACATGCTACATAAATTCCATTCAAACAAAGGATTCTGTCTGGTCAGTGTCAGTTTCTTCCTCTGAATCCTAACGGTGTCTTCATGGCTGAGTGAGGCAGGAAGAAGTTAATTTCTTCTGATAATGGAGCAATAAATTCTCTTTCTCTGAAAAATTTAGGTGTCCTGTGGCTGCTATCTTGGTGTGAGTCCTTTCTTGAAAAAAGTATCTTACAAAGCATAGTTTCTATTTTAACATGTTATAACCTAAAACTATATTTAACACACTACTTAAAAAAATTAATACAGCATAACTTTCTAACATAATACATATAATATTAATTTTAATATTTGCGAAAAGCCAATCATAAAATACACATTTTTCACACTTGTCAGTCTGACCCAGTGCTCAGTCACTGCATAGGAAAGAAATTCTTCCTCATGTTCAGGTGGAACTTTGCATTAGTTTATGCCCATTCCTCTTGTCCCGTTGCTGGGAGCTTCCAGGCAGAGTCCGGTCCATCCTCTGACACCCCCATTTAGATATTTGTACACATTAATGAAGTCTCATAATCTCTTCTTGAAGCTGAACAGCTCCCTCAGCCTTTCCTTGCAAGAGAGGATTCCTCACTCATCCTCACTGCCCTCCACTGAATCCACTCCAGGAGCTCCATCAATCCTTTGTACTGAGGAACCCAGGAGGATTTAACTTGAAATAGTTTATATTATTACTGGTGAGGTACTGGCAGTGAATATATTTAAACTGGGTTATGCTTTTTGGCAGGAAGGGGGTAAAACATGTTACAAACATAGCAGAAAGCAAGGAGGTGGCTACAGACTGCTAAAGGAAAATCCAGGCTGTAGATGGTGTCACAGATGGATACACAGTTTTGGAACTCAGCGGACAATCTTTGAAGCTTGAGCTTTGCATAGTCTAGACAGCATTAACATAAAAGAATAAGAAGGCATTACGTGTGTAAAGAAATATTTGTGGCAGAATTGGTTTGGGAAAGGACAGAATGCTGGTCCAAATGGCTAAAAAAATAACCCAACAGCAATGCTGTCATTTTAGCAAGTCACTAAATAAAAGTGACTGAAATAAATAGTCGCTTTTTAAAATAGAGCTGGGGAAACAAATGTGATTTTTGACATTAGTGATGTAAATTTTTGACTGTGGTAAAAGACAGATCTATTATCAAGCAGGTACTGAAATAACAGAGGAGTTTATATTTAGAAGAGTTTACAATAATAATGTTACAGTATTTTGGTTTCACTGAGTTTCAAAAACATTTTCGAAGTGCTGCTCACAGAGCATAGCCCTAGCACAGTTGCTTGTCTCTTTATTCAGTCTAAATTAAATGAAAGATAAGACAAAGAAGTTACAAAGCAAAAGGCAGCTCTTAAATATCAGAAGAGGATTAACATGGACAGAAGAACATTCATGTGTCTTGCTCATTTGGTGAAGTGATGGTGAGATTTGGTGAAGTGCTGCCCACGATAGCAGACACCTGGGTATTGTGACCAGAAAGTCCCTTCAAAGTCTAACATTACTAGATAAGACTTTTTCAGCTGTGAGTTTCCTTTCAGTTGTGAGTTTCTGTTCATGTGTCTGTGTTTAAAAACTCTCAAGCTTCAAAAAAAAACTGAGGGAAACCAGGAAGGAAGAGATTAAAGTAAAAAAAAAAAAAAATAAAAAGAGAAAAGAAAATTTACTTCCTAACAGGATTTTTTTTCCTTTCAGAACAAAGAGCCAAACAAAAAACCCCAAAAGAGTTCATCTATATACTTTCAGGATTTAGATAAACCTTTGGATTTTTTTGATTTTGTTTCATTCTTACAATGGCTTTTGGGGAAAAAAAAAGTTTTTAACCTTCTACTTTGTCAGATTCTCCACCCACACAAGGGTAGCTGGCTGCTTTGTGCTTTTTGTTCTCTGGGGTATATAAACAAATTAAAAGTATTATTTCCACATAGTTAAAGAGAAGTATGGCTAATATGGCATAACTGTATTACTGCATTAAAAGTGATTTAGCTGTTGATCTCTGATGCTCAGGTAAAATGCAGCAGCAGGTAAAGTAGTTTATTTTAGGTGCCACCTCAGTGCATTTCTGTCCCTCTTCTGGTGGATGTGCACCTGGATGAGGAAGTGTTTCACATGGATGTGGGCACTACATTAGAAAGATGAATGACACTCAAAGCAACCCACGGTGTGCACAATAAAAACATTCCTAAGGGTAACATGTCAGTTTGTTAACTTTGGTATAAATAAATACTACGTATAAGCCAGGAAATAAATAGTGGTTATTTCTAAGCCCTGTGATGGGTTGCTATAAATAGGAAATGCCATTTCTGCAGTGTGTCAGGTGGTGACACCAGTGCTAATAGCATGGTGTTCACTGGCATTGTAAGAGCTTGCTTTTAAATTGTTGTTAACTATTTTTTAAAATCTTACCTTAGGTGAAAGATCCTGTGGGGAGTTTTGTGTCACCTGCAATACTCTGTTAATTTCTCACTAAATACTCTGTTGTTTCTCACAATACTCTGTTAATTTCTCACTAAATACTCTGTTGTTTCTCACAATACTCTGTTAATTTCTCACTAAATGCTCTGTTGTTTCTCACAATGCTGTGTTAATTTCTCACTAAATACTCTGTTGTTTCTCACAATACTCTGTTAATTTCTCACTAAATACTCTGTTGTTTCTCACTGCAGGTCCTGTCTGGCTGTGGTGTCTATGATGGCACAGAAATCCACGAGGCATCAGCGTAAGTTTCTTTTTGGGACTGTGGGCTCCACAAAAGTCTCCATTACATTGCAGCAGTTTGTTTAATTTAGTTTTGCTGTCTCTGGTTGCCAGAATTACCCTGAGAGATGAATGATGAAGCTTTCTCACGTTTTTGTCACAGCCTAATTGTGAGCTCAGGCTGCATTTTTGTAGAACTCAGTGGCTGTCCAAAGGTGCAGCACCATGCATGTGATGCCAGAACAATGAGTCTGAGAGAGACTCTCTTCAGAAACAGGAATTCAGAGTTCCAGATTCAGTCTCAAGAGGGTCAAATACAGACTTAATTTCAGAACCACTAGAGTTTCCATTCCTGGGGCTAAATCTAACAGCAGAATTGTTAATGCTTAAATAGAATTAATTCTTACTGTGAATTAATGAGAGATGTGTCACCTAGACCTAGATTAAATGTTAATGACTATGTTAATTGTGAGATTCTTCCATAACACCTGGGGATTTGGAGAAAGGAAGCTTTTGTTCTTCCTGGTTGCCTGCTTTGGTAGGATATGTATTTTTTCTCATCATTTCAAATTCAAATTCCACCACCAGTTGGTGGAATATTTGTAGCAGGTTTAGGGGTCAGATAAAGCTTCTCCCTTGAAGTTTTCTGCATGTTGTATCTCCATGTTTGCAGTGTCCTGGTTCACCTGAGCCGTTGGGGAGCTGAGGTTCAGATGTATGCTCCAGATGTTCCTCAGATGCACGTCATTGACCACAGTAAAGGGCAGCCAGCTGAAGCTGAGTCAAGGTAAGTCTGTGATGTGTTGGGCTCTCTTCAGATGCAGCAGCCTGTAATGGCTCTTGTAGCACTTGGCTGAATGCCTTCTGTAGCTTTATGCCAGCTGTGGTGGTTTTCTTGGAGGGAAGATATTACATGAGTGTTCTGGACTTGATTATATACAGTCTGTCAGTGCCTGTGTTTCCCAGCAGTAGCATTTCAGAGCCTTCAATAGCTTCAGTTATTAAATACCAATGTTCTTGCTTCCTCCCTTCCTCACCCTCCTCTTCCTCTGCAAAACTTTATTTACTCTGTTCTGTGTGCAAATGCTGAATTAATCACATTGTTTTATTTCTGGTTCTTCAAGGAATGTTTTAGTGGAATCTGCCAGAATTGCTCGTGGTAAAATCACAAGCCTGGCTAAGCTCACTACAGCAGACCACGATGCTGTGATATTCCCGGGTGGATTCGGAGCTGCCAAAAACTTGTGAGTACCAACTAAACATGAGATTTACTGAATATTCATAATTAACTATGCATAATCAGCCTGGCAAAGAGAAGGCTTTGGGGTAGTCCAATTGCAGCCTTTCAGTACCTGAAGGAAACATGCAGAAAAGATGGAAGGACACTTTCTACAGGGGTCTGGTGTGATGGCACAAGGGGCAATGGCTTCAAACTGAAAGAGAGTAGGTTTAGATGAGATACTAAGCAGCAGCTGCTTGCTGTGAGGATGGTGAGGCACTGGAACAGGTTGTCCAGAGAAGCTGTGGATGCCCCATGCCTGGCAGTGTTCAAAGCCAGGTTGAATGGAGCTCAGTGCAACCTGGCCTAGAGGGAGTTGTCCCTGCTTGTGGCAGAGAGGTTGGAATGAGCTGATCTTTAAAGTCCCTTCCAGCACAAACCATTCTGTCATTCTATGAACTAAGATTCACACAATGAAATCCATAAATGGCCTTATTTACTACAAATGTAACTCCTAATTAATAAAGATAACTCCTTTCAAAGTCTTGTCATTGCCTTGTTTTAAATTCTTTGAAGAATGTTGATGAGAACTCAAGAGTTCAGATAATTAATAAGTCCTTTTTCCTCCCCCTAGTGGTGGTTTTTTTTTTGGATCTGAGGGAAGTGAAGGTAAAACTTAAATGGTTTCAAGTGCTTGTAGTGTTATTATTCTGTTTTTTCCTCTGCCTACCAAAAATGCCCTATGCTTTATAATTATAAATTAACAGCTGACTGGGGGGAAGAAGAGGAAACAAAAAGTGTTAGCCATGTGGGATATTGGTTATCTTGCTCTTGAGATGCTTTTTTGTGTGCTTGGAGAAACGTGAATGTTACTTCCCTTTTCTTCTTACATATTTTTCTTCTTTGAAAATACTGCTGTTCAGCTTCTCAGTAATCCTAGAAAGCTGATTTGATGATTCTCATTTTAAGATGTTTTTATTAAGTAAGAGACTTTCTGGCAGGACAAAGCCTTAGAAAAGAGACATTTTGGTTGAAGCATTGGTGGTCATCTACAGAGAGTTTTTAACCAGTTTTTTAGTAGCTGTTTTTGGTATGACCCTTTGGAGCCAGTTTCACAGCAGACAGGCAAATACCTCTGTTTGTAGGTTTAAACTGAACTTTGTGTAAGTTTCTTGTTGTGACAGATCTACCTTTGCTGTTGATGGGAAGGACTTCAGGGTGAACAGAGAAGTTGAGCGAGTCCTGAAAGACTTCCACAAAGCAGGCAAACCTATTGGGTACGTATGTGAGTTGGATGGCATTTGTTTGAAAGTGAGAGCATGGAGACAACCTGTGTCTTGTTGAAATGTGCAGCTGTTGTTGTTAGAACTGGAAAAAGGATCTTCTATTTTGTATCATTTGCAGCCTATTTTTTATATTTGTTTTTCAAGATTTTTGTATGTTGGTGTTTGTCAAAGGAGAAGCTGGGGAAATGCTGAGAGGAAATTGCCCTGTGATGTATTTCAGACTTTCAAGGCTGTGTTCATTTGAATTATGTCAGTTGTGAGCAAGTTCTGGACTAGTGGTGTTGTAGAATTGCTCTTACAGTTCCTTCTGTTGCAGCCTGTGCTGCATTTCCCCAGTGCTGGCAGCAAAGGTGCTCTCTGGTGCTGAGGTAACTGTGGGCCATGAAGAGGAGGAAGGGGGCAAGTGGCCTTATGCTGGGACTGCAGGAGCCATCAAAGAGCTGGGAGCAAAACACTGTGTGAAAGAAGTAACCATATCCTTTCCTGGTGATTTCCATGTTGGGAGACAGTTCAGAAATGTGGCATTAAAGGAATGAACACATGTAAAATCTGTGCTTTTCCACATAGATTTTCTTGGGAATGTGCAGTGGGTAGCAGATAGCAGTGATGCAGTGCAGGATTAGAAACTCTTCTGTACACAGCTGTGTAAGCACTGCTGTGTAACTGCACACTGGGAGGCAGAATTTGTTCTCAGTCAGCTCCCTTGGGCACCCAGTAATACACCAAGTGCTGAATGAATTTACACATAAAACTGACTGGTCAGTTCTCTTTCAGATTTTTATTCTTTTCCTGAAGTTTAATGCTGCAGACTGTACTTAGAGACATTTTACTACCATCAGTGAATTTTGTAGATTTTCTTGTGTTTGTGGGTGTTTCCACAGGTTTCTCATGCAGCATTGGTATTTCTGGCAAAAAATACCTTGTCATAGCTTAGATTATAGGTTGCAGCTGTCTTCACAGCTGGATGGTGTAGCATATTTGGAGGAAGTTTTATAGGATAGTGAAGCTGTGAAGTTTTCTCAGTGCTGTTTCATTTTGCAGGCAGCATCTGCAAGTGCTGTGTTTTCCTTAACTCCTTTTTACGAAGCTCATGTGGATACAAAGAATAAGGTGGTGACCACCCCAGCATTTATGTGTGAAACAGCATTACACCATATCTTTGATGGCATTGGGGCAATGGTGAAGAATGTGCTAAAATTTACTGGCAAATAAAATCAGAAATTTAGGGTGTGGTATCAAACATACCATGGACCAATGGAGATCTTTGCACCTGCTTGTCCTGCTCACACTCTAGTGAATGCTGATACAAAGCTGATTGATTCCCAGCTGCAGGATTTTCCATGCCTTTTTGAGAGAGGGGCATTGCAGAGGACAAGGAACCTGGCCTGAGACACAGAGGATTTTCTTGAGCTTTTCCATCTGGAGAGAGCTGACTGGATGTGTTCTGAAACAAAAGTCTTCCCAACACACCAATGTCAAACCAGTTTTAAGGGAGGAAAAAGAGACTCAAGGCCCTTCCAGAAGCTGAGGGCAGATGCGTTGTAGGGATTTGTCACATGGCAACTTATCTAGTGGATGAAGAATGGGAGTAGAGGAATGAATGCATGGTTCATGGTGTCTAAGGTCAGGCCTGTGTCTGGGAACTAACAGCCAGGGTCATCTGTTGAGGGAAAAGACATCTTCCACATCTTAATTTAACTCAGTATTAATGAAAAGATTTTGTTTTCCATTTCAAAGAATCTCACTTTCACAAAGTCATTCTGAACACCAATCAGCAGCAGGACACAACTGCCACAACAGCAGCACTTTGAAAAACTCATCCATTGGCCCATTATAGTTTTAAAAGGTTTTGAAATGAGGAAGAAAATAATATCTGCTGACATGACGCACAACTCTTAAGGACAGCACCCCTGTTAAAGCAGTTGTATGACAAGTAGTGAATGGAAAAAACAATCTCAAAATATCCTAACTTTCTCTGCTTTAGGGCAATAAAGCTTTTTCCAAAGAAGTATTATTGAATGTCTGGAATAATGATGTATAAATAAATTAATTTCTGCCTTTATCTTATCCTTGTCCTTTCACTTTTGTTCGGGTACTACCTTTGATAACTTACACTGGTCGGTACATTTTAGGATTTCTTCTGCTTTTCAGTTCACCAATTTTGTATATTTTTTCCATATAGAATCCAGCAGAATCTTCTCCACCTCTTCCAATTTTTTTGTCACCTTTCTATTGAGCAGGACACAGCATTTCTCAAATTCAAATAAACAAAAAAGCAAAATGACATCCCTTACCTTGGATTACAGTTTCTCTTCCATGAGAGAGACTTGCTTAAGTGAACCTATATTTTCAAGGGAGAATTGTATGTTTCATAAATGAATCTACAAGCCTTAGACTGAGTTGGTGTATGGCAAATGCCATTTGTGGCTGAACACTTGCCAGGGGTGTGGGGTGACATTTTTTTATTGAGGTGAGTGAAAAGACGCTTGAGAGTGAGTGTTGGGCATGCTCAGCTTGCTCAGTCAGGGTTCAGAAAATAAGCATTTTTGCTTCTGGGTCCTCCTAATGATTAATTTTTTGTCACTAGAAGGAAAAAAATCACATCTGGATTTAGAAGATTTGGATTTGTACTTCAGTGCTGGCACTGATTTCTTGGGGCATTTCAGAGGTTGCCTGAGCAGATCAACTCCAGTGAGGTTACAAAGGAATCATACACAGACACCAAGTCATTGTGGGAGTAGGCATGGTTCATAAAGTGGAGTTTGGACATTTCTCTGAAACCTTTTTTGCTTATACATCAGATTCTTAATGAAATTTTCAGCATCAAGTTGGTAAAAAATAGAATTTAAAACACTGCCTGTATATAATTCGGTGCAAAAACACCCCTTCATGAGCTTTGCTTGTACAAAGTGGATGTTTTTAGGATCAATTTTATAGAGAGAAGCTTAGCAGAGGACAGGAGGTCATTGTGCATATAAAATGCAATAACCTTTTAAAGTGCATGTGTTTCTCACATCTGCAGGAGATTTAAAAGAAACTTGGTAACAGAAAATCACACAACAGAAATGGTATTGAAATCCCCAGGGTGGAGGAGCAGCTGTTGTGCCTGTGTTAACATCACCTCCCTCTGCTGCAAGAGCTCAGCTCTGGGTTAAACCTTCCCATGAACTCCCTGCCCACAGCAGGGCTGAGGGCTGCAGGAATTCAAGATTTCTCATACCTACAGTTCCTAGTAAGTGAAGCTGTGGTGGCACAAAGCTTCCTTAGATGCTGAATCTTCAGATTCAGGTGCCCTGAGAAAAAAGATGATCTTTTGAAGAAATTGCTGTTGCTATCAGTGAGCAGCTGTGGAAGTTGGTGGTTGGGTCATCCAGATGGTGCCTCTTTACAGTTCTCAACTCTCTTTACCCTTTTTAAATTTCTCTGAATTTAGAGACAATGGGGTTTTTTAAGGGAAAAGAATCATGCACCAGAATTGCCTTTCATTTTTTAAATTCTCTCTAATTTCCCAGTAATATGCTGACCAGAAACCTCTGATACACACATTTTTCAAGGATTTGGTGGTGTGGGTTTTTTTGGTTGTGTTTATTTTTTAAGTGTGTTTTGTTTTGGTTTTCATTTTTGTTATCAGAAGAAAGTTGTTTAACTTTGGTGGAAGATGTAGGATTGTCATCTTGGCCTTCAGCCTGTGTAAATTTTGAGGGAAATTCCATGTGCATTTAGAGATTATTATTACAGATTTGTCTGCAAAATTGGGATTTTCCTTTCCTTCACTAGGGCAGATTGGAGCTGGTGAGGGGTTTGCTGCTTTCAGCCAAAGGGACAGGAGTTTATGATTAATATGTTTTGCTAAATGCTACCAGAAATAAGAAGTGAAAGAGGCTTCTTGAAGCCTCCACCAGGAGTCATGCAATACCTGGCTTATGGATTCCTGACATTTTTTGTCTTTGGGAAGCATTTGAGAGCTTTGTGCTGCTGAAAGGGAGTTGTAATAACTGTGTTCCTGCTTGGGTTGCTTTTCTAGTGCTTGCAGGATTAACTTGCAGGGGTGGGAGGAGCTGCTGCCTCTCAGCTGTGATTCTGTTTGTCCCTTTTGCCTCATTGAAGGTTACACACAAACCCCGTTTTGTGAAAGGTTTCTCTGCTGGTGGTTGCAGCATTCACAGATTTGGCAGTCGTGTTTTTCTCTTCTAAAAGCAGAAATGAGAGTCGGGGTTTGAGAAGCCCGTTTTGTTTTTTAGCCTTTGGTTTGTGGCTGCAAGAGACACTTGTTTTTGGGGAATAAAAAGCCAGCAGAGGGCACTTGGTGAACAACGTTCTGTGCAGGGTTCCACTTACCCAGGGATATTCCAGCTGTGTGACATCTGGAATGTGGGACAGTTCTGTAGGGCAGATTTTTGACATTTTGGATCCATATGGAGAATAAAACCAATATTTCTTCCTCCTAGCTTCACAATAATAGATAGAACATCCAATTCCATTGCAATGAATGCATTTGTCCTGCTGTGTTGTTAAAATTAATTTCTTCAGCACAGTTTTTTATCCCCCTAAAAATATAGTACCAAATAAACATCAGTTAAGCTCTAACTCCTTCCTGTGATATAGATATCTTGGAAAAAAATTAAGAAAAGTGTAGTATTAAGTCATAAAGGTACATAGTGAAGTTTTGGTTTTTTTAATAGGAATGGGGTGGTTTTTTTTGTTTTCTCGTTTGGGTTTTATTTAAACACTAGTGGTGTTATGGCCAATGTTTCTGAAAATGAAGTTTTGTCAGGAAGGACTTTTTATCAGGCCTAGAGATATCCCTGGGAGGAAACACACAGTTTCTTTAGGTGTCTGTGTCTTTGCAAGCTAGCAGTACTTTATATGTGTGAATATGCACTTACTTATAATTTTTTTCAGAGCAGGAACTTAGATAAACCTCCACCTGCAAATAATTAAGAGTTGCCTTAATTCCAGGGCTTGAGTCTTTTGTTTGACTGGATTTCTTCTTCCTATGGCTTCAAATGCCTGAGGGGAAGCTTGCTTATTGAATGGGTGAGCCTTAGCCCTCAGGAGAATTGAGGAGCTGATATTTGGTTATTTTCTCCAGGGTGATTCCAGTGGTGGCCAACATCTCTGCAGAAAGAGAGAGAAGGGGGAAAGGAAGGGACTAAACTGGGACCATCCCAAAACTGAAACAGAAGTTGCAGTGAGGATTGCAGCACCGATAGCCACGTCATTTCCTGCTGCATATTTAAAAATAGTCACCTTCCTTGCTTGTTTTCAGTATTTTTCAGTGCTCTGTTCAACTTCTGAGTGTCAGGCTATGGAATGACTGCCCTCAGGCTTAGCTGAACTAATGGTCAAAATTCCAGTCTAGTGGAAGGTGTTCCTGCCCATGACAAGGGGTTGGAACTGGAAGATCTTTAAGGCTCCTTCCAACCCAAACCATTGTAAGGTTTTATGATTCTGCATCAAATGTGTCCCCATTCATTTCTTGCTTGTGTTCTCTATAGGCCATTTCTCCCTCCTCATGAAAGTAAAGGGAGCTGACAGAGGAAAGCATTAACCAGTTAATCTGGCCTTGCTGTAAACTTAGAAAACCATGATCAAGCTAACTCCTGCTTGTCTCTTACCAAATATTGAAAAAAAGATTAATTGGCTTTTACAGCCATTCTTTGGCAATAATAACTTCTAAAGACCTCTAAAAATTTCTTTAATATAACACATTATCAGCCATATGCTCCTGCCATAAGGAATATGGAGGTGTGGGCCACCAAGGTGGTACTGCAAGTGAGAGAAGTGAAGATTACTCCTTAAATGTGTGAATTGAATTTTTGTGCTCCTTAATTTTCAAAGCAATCCCTCTCATTCCCAATGAAGCTCTGGAAGGCACAAGAACTGTGTGCTCCTCACATTCTGCACAGTGAGGGAACTTTCAGAACAGACACCTCCTGTGTCATCACCCAGACAAGGAAGGACAACTCGAGGTCAGCTGGTCACTCAAACCTCCACTTGCAGGAAATCAGAGTGGTGGTTGTAGATAAGCACTGGGAATGGCATGAAGTACAGCTCTGGGAAAATATAATAAACAGGGACAATTAAACATCTCAAGTGCTGCTGCAAATCTGAGTGATAAGAAAGGAGAGTTGTAAACAACATTTAGAGGTCACCCAGGCCCTTCTGTAGTCACACAGCCCACACCTGTCAGTGGAGGTGCTCACACAGCACAGAGAAGCACACAGCAATAATTAAATTTAAAAACAGATGGATGATACAGCAAAGAAATAAATGTTATTTCCCCAGCAATAGCACAGTATGTGGACTCAAGTGTAAAAAGTTTATGCCACATAAAGCATTTTAAAAAACATAAAAGCATCAGAGTCTTATTCATGTCATGGCTTTACAAATCAGTTTTAATGGGCTTGATTTATGAGTGATAATCTATTAACACCAATTACTTTCAGTAACTTTTCACAGCAGCCATAAAATTTGAGTTCTACAATTTTTTTGAGTAAAGTTGTTAGAAATTAAATAGTATATAATCTAGCTCATATGTTTATACTGGGCCTATTACTAACACCTTCTAGTTCCATGTATTACACTGGATGTGTCTGTGTTCTTGTGCAGTTTTTACAAGAGTTTTATTTTAAAAATACACTCTGAGAATGAATACAGTAGTCCATTTACATGATTGGACTTCTATATTTTTTCAGTTTATGACCAAGAAATTATGGTGCTGATAGAATAAATGCCCAATACTGTGTAAAGCAGTAGCTAGGAAGTTCCTCCTGCTTTTGGCACAAAACCTGAAACAAAGTGAGGAATCTTGACTCAGGTTTCTGATCTGTCAACAATGTCAGCTGGAAAAGATTGCACTGTTTCAGCTTTCTCCCCCTAAACCAGGGATGACTCTTTTCCATCAATGCACAGGTGTTGGGGAGCTCCCTGAATTTATAGAAATAGTTTGAGCTGCCTGCATCAAAAGGACTTTGTATGGCTGATAAGTCACTGGGAAAATGAGATTTCTGCATTAGTGTCTTCTGTGCTTAAAGCAATTGGGAACTTTCCCTCCCTTCTGTGACATAAAGGGATTCCTGTAAAAGACTCTGGTTTGGGGATGAAATTGCAAGGTTGCTTTAGCCATGCAGGTGTTACTGAAATTGATTTCCTTGTGTTTTAATTTTCTTCTCCTTTGTTGGAGGGTACTGTGAAAAAAAGGCAGCAGAAGTCCTCTCTTTATTCCAGCAATAAAGGTGCATCTGGGCTGGAGCACAAGAAAGACCCTGTGCTACCACTCTGGATTCCTTAAATGCAGTTTTAAGATTATTTGCATATTTGCTTTTGCAATTTACAGAACCTATTTACATAACAGTTTACATTACAAAACCTATTAATATTACATCTTCCATACCTATCAGTACCTGATTGGTCCTTGCAACTCAGTTCTTGCTGCTGCCCTTGCACCACTCCTGCTCTGGCTTGGTCTCTCTCATCTCTGGCCAAGAAGCCCACAATTTTGGCAGGCAATTTTGGCAGGCAAAAAAGATTGCCATCAGTAAGTGTAATCATTTGGAAAATTCCATGAATCTCCTTCTCCTTTTACCCCCTCATATTAATTTGTTTGCTCCAGATCCTCATTCTTAAAATTCTTGCTATTAAGGAAACAGGAACTGCTTGGCCTGTGTTCTTATGCCATATCCTGAGTGTATCATATATAGTGATACATTTCTGATAGTCCTTTCTTCTCAAAGGGTGAGATAGAAAAAGAATTTAGAAAAAAAGAAGAGAAAAAGTAATTAAAAACTAGATATGGAAAGTTTTTTGTTCTGGTTGGGGGGTTTTTTGTTTGTTTGTTTTTTGCCATTTCAACTTTCTTTTGTGACTCTTGTCAAATGTCTTTCCATACTCAAAAAGTACAGAAACACCTTTTTAATTCCATGTAAAAGTGGAGAAAAATGCTGTTCTTAGTACAGGCTAAATCAGCATTCACACAGTGCCTGTTGATCTAGAAGGGATGAAAGGCAGAGCTGTGTGATTGATGTGGGGAGGGGAAAGGGAGAGGTTTTAGATGTCTTAGATGTGTAACTGGAAGGCACTTGGGATGAGATAAACCCAAAATCTGGCCATAGTTTAGAAGAGAAAGGCTAAGAGAAAAGGTTTAAGGAAAAGTCTAAAGGGAAAGGAGAAGAGAAGGGAAATGAGGGAAGGATATTGTTAAAGGAAGAAGCCCAAGTTCCACCAACATCTCAAAAAAAAAAAAAAATCCATCTGCATTGGCTAAAAGATGTGACCTTGTCTTTTTTGATGTGGCCATCAGTGCTATGATTAAGGAATTTTATAATTCCAGTCTGGATTGTTGCTACATACAGCACTATGTGGGAATGCAATTAGCACAGCTAGAGCAAATTATTCCAGGATGTGCTGTTTCAACATCCATTGCCTTGTGACACCCTTTGCAAAGAGGAAAGTTTGCTTCTAAAATGCACTGGCTCCTGGTTTGTTTTCAAGTGTGACACAAAACATGGAGTTTAGTTTATAAATTACACATGGTTTGAAGTCCTGGCTCCTGACAGACTGCCAGGTTTTTTCCTGGCAGTTCTCTGGGCAGGGCCACTGCTGGCAAGGGAATTTGTCTCTAGTCTCTGTCTGGACACGTGTCCTCACACACAGCTGACACCAAAATGTTGAGATTGTTTAACTGAACTTCCACCCCTGGGTGGATCTAAAAGATGTGTAGATGTGGCTTTGAGGGTTTAATAGTGGACGTGGCAGTGCTGAGTTAATTGTTGGACTCAATGATCTTATCCAGCCTCAACTATTCTGGGATTCTACAATTCCTGAGAAGTGCTGGGCTGTTTAAGTGGCTATCAGATTTTTAGAGGTCATGGAGTCCTTGAGATGAGGCAAGCAGTCCAGACTTTTAGGGACAACAAAACCACACAGATGTTACCTTTTAAACTTTCTAATTGCAGAGGAACCTCTCTAACTGTAGGGAACAACTGGAATACAAATAAAGAACTCTTACAGACCAAGCGATTGCTCTCATCAGGGTTTTTGGTTTTATTTCAGGTTTTTATTTGTAATCAAATTGTGTCTTGAAAAATATACAAACTCTGAGACAAACACTTGGAGGATGGGACACAAAATGACAGTCACAGTATGTACAATTATTACAATCAAATCTCTCTGTGCACTTGGACCCCAGCTGTTCCACTGAGCTGCTCTGTACTCAGGGTAGCCAAATATCAGCTGAGCTTCACTGCAGCACCAGCACAGGCCATGGGTGGGATTTTGTTTCTCTTCCCCACCATGGGGAAAGAGCCTTTAATTAAGAAATTCAAAGGTGACTGTCTCCTCCACGTCCATTTTCAGCTCTGATTTATTCTGTCCCTTCCTTGCAAAAACAATCTTGTCTCTCCAATGGAAAAAAAAAAAAAAGGTGCAACTGTTCCAAATCAGAGTGACTTTGTGCATCCTCATGAATCATTCCCCCTGCCCGAGGGCTCAGTGTGTTCAGTCTCAGCTCTGTTCTCTGGATGCTTTTTGGTTGTGAAACAGGGTAGTTGCAGTTCTGGCCTGAAAAAAACTTCTGCACTTCCTTGACATTGTTTGTGTGCAGGATCTTTTGGACCTAAGTTTTGCACAGGACACCTCTGCTATCTGAATTGAACGTTTCTAGAAATAAACCCATTTACTTTGCATAGGTATCAGTTACAAGTATTCTGATGAGTTTTTAAATGTTTTTTTGCCCTTCCAAAGGTACTGTTTTTAAAGAAGTAACATTGTCACAGTAACAATTTCTCATTGCACAGTTCCAGCTAAAGAATCCAGCTTTGCCATATTTCATGACAGAAAAAAATAATGCTGAATTCAGCCTTCTGAATTTTTTGGCACATTTAGCTGTGGATTTTATAGTAATACATCACTTCCTTCCTCTATATGGATACTTTATGAACTTCTACCTTCTTTCTCAGTCAGCTTCACCCTTCTGCTGAAGAAATACTACATTTCTTGTGGAAAAAAAGGGTTCTTCCTCATAGCCCATGACGCTTAGGAGTGAAAACAGAAGCTGAAGTTCCACATAATCATGTTTCACAAGTTTTCCATCCTCACATTTCAGACAATGGGAGTGTTTTCCTACTTCCAGTTTTTGTCTGACACAGAGAGTAGTTACCCCCACTCCTCCTTTCAGTTGTCTTGAAGGGCAGCAGATGAAAGGCAAAAGATCTTACTGGGATCAGCTAAAATCTGAACCTGGAGTTTTGTGAGCCTTTTCTCCTGTCATTAAAGCAAACCCACACAATCCAAAATAAATTGTATATCCTGGCAGCACTAAAACTGGACTCCGAGAAACAAATGCAAAAGCAGATTTGCCACCTCAGAGTTTTGCTGCCCTTGGTTTTGTGGAACACCAGAATGTGGGACATAAAGACCTAATAATGCTTGGTCTGTTCCCAGCTCTTGGAGCAGGTGCCACACTGACCCCACAGACCTGTCCTGCCCAGAAAGGTCCTCTGGTGAGGAGAACTTCCCAAAGACAAGGTTGGATTCCCCTGTTACAAGTGCCAGAGCCCCAGGGGGACCAGGAGGAGGAGCAAAGAGAGGGGAAGCACAGCCAGACTTGGCACATCCATGGGGCTTCCAGAGGGAATCTGATTCTGCTCTGAAAAATTGAAAAAGAGAAAGTCAGCATGTAAGTGATGGCTTGGCAAAAAAAGTGCATTAGAAGTTTGCATGACACATTTTACATGAATGGATAGATGGAGGATTGTTTTTAAAACAATGGATTTTACCTCATTTTCATAATTCTCCTTTTTTTGTCTGTACAGAGTCCAGACAAAAAGGTCTCAAGTTACTGGGACAAATAAATTTTTCTTTTGCACTGAAAGTTGCAGAAACTCAGCAACAATGATTGCAACTTTTCCGGACGACTGAGAGTCTTTGTTTAAAATCCTGACAGAAAGCAACAATCAGCCAGGAGTTTACTGGGAGCTGTCCCTGCCCATGGCAGGGGGGTGGGAGCTGTGGGATCTCTGAGATGCCTTCCAGCCCAAGCCACTCTATGATTTTAGGATGAAAATACATTTTCATTCTTCCTACTCAGGACCCGAGGGAGGTGTTTTGATTAAGAGTCCATAAATAATGGTAATAAATATTAAAAATCTAGGTCACACACTTTAGGTGGGAGCAGTGCTGTGGCCACTCTTGGTACAAACCCCACAACACTGACAAAGGGCACAAATTACCCTTGGCACAGGTGGTACCTTCAACCTCTGCTGGATGTAGTACACAATTAAAAGGAGATTTTCAACCCCGGACTTAAAAAGAAGAGAATTTTTTCCTATAAGTGTTCCAAGTCCTTCTCTGTGAGGAGCAGGCTGTATATTGGTTTTTATATACTGAGGGCTGTTCCTTTTGCTGTGGGATCAGCTGTCAGTATCTCACTGGAGTTAATTTATCTCTAACCAGGGTGCTTCCCCCCTGTTCCTGGAAGGAGTTTGTGATATTTATGTGCAAAGAACAAGTAAACCTCAGGTAATCCTCAGTAATGCTTTGAAATAAATGTAAGGTTAAAACAACAATCCTGGCCTTTTGTGTGTTCTCCCAGGCCCAGGCCCTTTCATTTTTCCCAGAAAAAGTGTTAAACTAGTAGTTGGGAAAAATAACCCCTGCAGCAAACAAACAGATATGTAGCCATAGTGAAACAGATGAAAATTGTTTCTGCTTGACGTAAAAATAGCATTTGTTGATCTGGTTGACTGTGAAATGTGAGAACTGTTTCTGTATATGATGCCTTTGTTCCCAGCAGGTCATTTTTTAATTTTCCTAAGTCCCTTCTGAAATAACAGCTAATATAAAACAGATTCCCTTTCTCTCTCGCTTAAGAAATTGCTGAAAATTAAAAAAAAAAGGGGGGGAGCTGTGGCTGATGATTTTCTTTAAAAGAGGTTAACAACAGGAAATATATTTTCCCTTTTTGCAAAAAATTACACTTAAAAAGTTAGGCTTTTGTTCTTTCCTCCTCCCCAAGTCCCTCAAAATCCTGCAGTACAAGAACCACCAGGTGTCAAAGGTGTGTGTTTCAGTTTGTACTCCTAAAGTGAAACACTCCCCTTTTGTTTCAATAATTTATTTGTTTTCTTACTCAATGAAAATGCCTTTCCATTATTAGAAATAGTTTATATTCAGGGGTAGTTGCCAGGAAGGTTTTGGCTGAGTCAAACATACATACAACTCTCTCATTTAAATATAACACACATTTGGTTTTGAGAATCTTCCACTGCTTCTGCATTAAGAAGTTTGACCCTCAATAATTTCTGATTTCTTGTGGAAGGTAACACAGATATTCTGGAGATATTCTAATTCCTATTCTATTTGCATTTATAAAGTTATGTGAAAGCACATTATACCATCTTGAATTTAACTTCATGTTTTTTAAAGACCTTCAGGCCAGCTAGACTACCTAGATTAGGTCTAAAAATTAATATTTCCTGTATTTTTTCAAGCTGTTTTTTGTTTGTCAGGCACGAGAACTGTTTGGGTTGGGTTTTTTTCCTTCTGTGTGATCATGAGATAAAACACTGGAACATTTCTCTTTCTTAGTTTCTGTTTGAGTTTATAGCAGCTTAATCTGTCTGTAATGTAATAGTGTGGCTGAATTTACCACATTAAATGTAATATAATAATTACAATGTAAAGGATCATATCTTCCATTCCCCACTGAGTAAAATAAAAACTGCTGCTGTTGATTTAATATGACAAAGTGTTACAGGTTTAATGCCAATTTAAGATTTTGAAGCACTAATAAGAATCATTTGACTTGCAAGGAAGATTTTTAGGGAAGGACTTACTGACAATGGTATCTAGAAGCTGGACATCCCTTCTGCATTGAATTCACTCAAGAAGTCTTTACAAATGACCTTTGTGTGGTTTCTGTAATGACCTTTGTGTATTCTCTGTAATGAGTAAAGCTAGATAATAACATCTGCATTATATTGCAATATTGCCTTTGGATTAAATCTACCTTAATTTCCCTGAAGAGCTTATGTGGGGTCATTAATGATGTGTTTGTTTTTAATATTTATTACCAAAGGACCCCCCAGATCTCTTGACCTGGTAGTGTAACTTCAGAACTACCTGAGAGGAAGTGGTATTGGGTGGGAGTTGGTCTCTTCTGCTATGTCTCAAATGAAAGGATGAGAGGAAATGGCCTTAAATTATGTCAGGGAACATTCAGATCAGATATTAGAAAAAAAATCACTGACAGAGTGGTTGGAGGCATTGGAATACATTGCCCAGGGAGGTGGTGGAATCTCTATCTCTGGAACTGCTCAAGAGCCCCCTGGATGTGGCACTTGGGGACGTGGATTAGGGTTGATGATGGTGGGGCTGGATGACCTTGCAGGTGTCTCACAGCCTTGATGATCCTGTGGTTTATCCACAGCCAGGCAATTTACAGAGGCCTTCACTCCCAGAAAGGAGTGGCTTCTGTGTCCCTTGCTTTTTAGTGCTTTTATGATGCCCATATGGATGAGTGTCTATGGGCTCGAGACTCCTGGCCCTTCAGCCTCCTTCTCCCTGCAGCCCAGGTCTGTCTCAGTGCTGCAGATGTTTTTCCCTGTCTGGGACAACTTAGTGAGGGAGAACAAGCACCCCAAATTTATTGGACTTTCTCTATTCAGCACATTTTGCCAATCTTGCAAATACAAAAGAAAGCACAGGATAATCACCCAGACACTTGCAATTTAAGGAGTGTTGCCTTACCAGAAGGGGAAGGTGGCTCCTCAATCCTAGGTGCAGCTGGGAAAAAAACCCCACAATAATCAAGGTTAATTGTTTGAACCTAGAACTTTTTTTCTGATTATTGATCTAAGGGTCAATGTTATTTTTTTCCCTACTTTTGTCAAACAAACTGAAAGTTTGAGTACGATCACAGAATAATATCAAAGACACCTTACTGCTCCCAAAATTTAGACGATTGAAACATTTTGATTCTGCATTTTCAAAACATCTTTTTTTTTAATTTTGAAAACTGCAGAACATCTCACTTAAAATTTTTTAAAACAAATGTTATTTAACGTTACATTTTGAAAACATTTTTCTCCTGAGAATTATGTGCATTAAAAGAAAGCTATTAAAAGGTTTATATTATTTGAAAACAATTTTTTTCTATTTTAAGCAGAAGTAAATCTATGTGGTTGAGCATAATGAAAGTTTCCAGCTGATTTATTCAAGCAAGACACCTTAAAAATTTGTTTTTATGTATATCCCTTATTTTTATTTATTTTCTTTTTCAGTTGGCCAGCTGGTCAAACGCAATGCCTCATCCTTCTGGTCGCTATGCTTGTAGGTATCTCAAACATGTTTGGCATTATTCAAACATGTGTTATGGTGTCACTCATTTTCCTGAGGAAAAATAAAAATTCTTGTTGCATCCGTCCAACCATGCCACCAGATTCACATCTTCCAGCTGCAAGGGGAAGGGAAAGCAGCAAGTGGCTGTCATTCCTCTGAAAGGGTCTGTGACCTGGACCTTGGGTCCAATTGCCAGGATTAAACTTCTGCTTCACAGACCCACGTGCAAACAGTGAAATTAACTCTGCTGTTCCTCAGGGGCAAAGTGGATCAGGGACAGTACAAACCCATAAATAACCAGATGCTTAAATTTGGGGACATTATTCTTTAATGTCTCCTCAAAGGGAGGATGAAGAGGCAGGTGCCTTGCCTTTAGAAGTCCTGAAGTGCTACAGCTTAACAAAAAGGATTTATCTTTTTTTTCTCATATATTCTTTTAACAAAAGCAAGGAACAGAATGAAACTGAGTGAAAAATTGCTTTAAAAATTGAAGTAATCCCTCTCAATGGCTGCATATGGCTTATCAACAAAAAATGGTGCCCTCGACTCCCTCCTCTGTACTAGAAAAAAAATCTTACCTGATACATTGAGTTTAATTGTAGATTTCTTTGTTTGGTGGCTCTCAGTCTGTCTGTAGATGCAGGAATATTCAGCATCATCCTCTAACTGGACATTGGAGAGCTTTAAGGAAAAATTGCCATACTTCATCTGGTCCAGAAAAAGACTGGTTCTGTCATGGAACTTTTCATCCTGGCCCTCCAGTGAATCCTGCCCATTCTGATTGAAGTGCACCAGCTGCTTGGTGCCAATCTGCCAGTAGAGCATGGACTTGGAAAGGGCCAGCTCTCCAGGAGGGGTGGTGGTGCAGGGCAGAACCACAGTTTCTCCAACAAATGCATGGCACGTGGTGTCCAGCTGACCTGGAATAAAGCCCAGACAGTTCCATCAGCATGCAGCAGAGACAGGGGCACCACGTTTCCTGGAATTTGGCTTCACCACATCATTATTGCCACTCTCCCTCTCAAATTCTCCTGTTTCCAGCCAGGAGGGCCATGTGTGCTCAGAGCCGAGCCAGCTGTGCAGCAGTGTGGAAACCCAGGGCACTGGGAATATTTCTCTGTCTGCTCTGGGGTGCCCTGACCCCCAGGGGAGCACTGACTTTGACCCTCATTCATGGAGAAAGTTTCACAGACTTCAAGATAGACCAGAATCCACAAAAGTGTGAAATAGATTATAGAGAGCAGTGTAGGTGTATCACTTGGTGAGAAATTTAGGTTTTGGGATTTTTAGTATGCTGTGGATGGAAGCAAGATGGAGGGCACAGGGGGTTGTCCTGGGTTTGTTATTCGTGCTGCTTCTTCCTCCTTCTCCATGGGTTTGGGTGGCATTTTGTAATTGGGAGAAAAGTCCCCATTGCAGCTCTTTGGGATCAGTTATTGGGTTAAAAGGGAAAATAATCCAGGTGTCAGTTCTTCATTGGATAGTTTAGTCTTAAAAGACCTTGTACCAAGAGATTGTTGGCCATTTTGTGCCTTCTAATGAAAAGCTGCAGAACTCACAGTAGTGAGACTGTTTTACTGATCAGAAATAATAAACACCTGAGTCTGAACATGAAACACCATCTCAAGTGCCTTCAATCCAGACCCAGAAAAACCCACAGCTGGTACCCCCACACAGCAGGACAGATGTTGATATGTGCAAGTTGCCTCCACTTTGGAAGTCTGGCTTTTGCTTGAGTTTGTTTCCCCTTAGCTGGTGATTTTTCTTCCAGCTTTTGGCAATGTCAGTCTGTGGGATTAGGTGTCTGATTTGACTTTAATTAATAGGTCAGGTCACAAGAGGAAAAGGGGATGCAGGGAAGTGGGGGTGGGCAGATATGATGAAACAAGTTCTAGTTTTGTAGGAAGTCTGTCTGAAAGAAAGGAGAAGTGTGAAAACAGTGCTAGACCAGGAGAAAAATCCTGCATGAGTTTGGGCTCCCACAACTCCCATTATTTGGCTACCAGATCCCAATTCCCAACTTTTAAGCAATGTGTGCTGGGGGCTCCCATCCCCCTTCCCCTGCAAAACCTTGCAGAGAGTCTGACAGAAAAGAGCTTTTTTCTGCAGGCCTGGCTTGGTGCACTCTTGCTGATCCCTGTCTGGTGGTCTCACACTCTTAATTTCCAGCAGCCAGAAAGAAGAGTCTGTCATTCCCACTTTAGAGAAATGGTTTTTCCAAGACCTTGGAGAGACTTGGTGCATGTCCCTGACATCAGGCAGAATTGTTACCAACCTTCCCAACCAATTTTAGCACATGCAAGAGCCAGGATGAAGGAATCCTGCAGGTGGGCAAACAGGGGCACAGGCAAGCAGCCAGCTGCACCCCATTTACACACTCTGTTCATTTAATAACTTTGGTGCCAATTATTTCTATAAATCCTTCCAAGTTAGCTGAAATCATACTAAAACTTGCAAAAATGGGTGAGTCTGCCACTATCAGGTAGGACAATTCCTATCAGATTGTAGTGCCACATTTTCTAGGGTAGACTGGGTAATTTAGAAGGTTTTTATGTATTTATAAAGCATGAACAACTAGGTATTTCCAGCACAGAATGTGGGCTTAAATTAGCACTCTGACCAAACCTGTTGCACAAAATAATATTATAAATTAAACGCAGATTAATTAATTTGGATGAAAAAGTTGGTCCCAGCATGGAGCAGAACAAAAGCAGTGTGAGTCTGTGACTGCACCAAAAAGAAAAGCTAAAATTCACTGTGAAACAACTCCATCTGCTTCCATGGCCAAAGTTTTGTGAAGCACAAGGGGCAAGTAATTGGACTCAATATTGAAATAAATATTCTTGGTTGCAGTGGGGTCACTCCTGTGTTCCTGGCTTGCATCAGCTCTCTGCATGTGTCAGGCTAAAGACCAAAGAGAGTCCCAGTTTCCCCTTGAAGGCAGTGACATCAGCCATGGCTCAGCTTGTCACATGCTCAGGCCTCTGTTTCCATATCAATCAGCCTTTTTTGGTGTCACACTGTGTTTATCCAGGCATGAAAGCAGAAGGAAAAGCACGATCCAGACAGCTGAAACTGGGAGCCAAGTAAATGTCTTCAGTAATAACTCTATCACCACACATCTGCTTTTCTTTGGTTTTCAGAGTTTTCAGCTGAAAATCCCAGCCCAGTTTGCCCAACAATGTCAGCTTTTAGGTGAAAAAAACACATATCCCAAGACTTTTTCTGGTTAGTGGTGGAAGGAGAATCCCCTTGTTGTGGGGAGAGCTGAGCCATTTGGTCATTATGCTTTGGCAATTTTGACAATAAATTCTTCACAGGGTGATCAGACCTGGGACCAGGCTGCCCAGGGAGGTGGTGGGATCACCACCCCTGGAAGTATTTAAGGAAAGACTGGACATGGCACTCAGTGCCATGATCTGGTTGACACGGTGGTGTTTGGTCACAGGTTGGACTTGATGATCTCAGAGATCTTTTCCAACCTAATTGATTCTGTGGTTCTGCAATTTTCAGAATGTATCAGTTGCTGGCCAGGGTTTGTTTCTCAAAGGACACTTGAATTATAACAAAGCCCAGCCTCCCCTGTGCTGTGCCCTTCCTACCCCAGCATCATGTGTCACCCTGCAATCAGTGACACACCCAGGCAGGGCCATCAGCTGTCCCCAGCACATCCCAAGGGGCCACTCCTGGATGAAGGAGGGGATGGAGGATCCTGAACCCCTTCCCTGAGCTGTTGGGGCCTGGGGAATTGTTGGAACCCTGGATGCTGTGAATTTAAAACTTTCTCTGCTGAAAGGACAGACCCCCAAGAGAACACTGCATTTGACCTGAGACCATGGAGAAAGCTTCCAAAATGGAATGACAGAACTGGGATCATGGGTGTGGAGTTTGAATAGAAGTGTGTAATATCACAGGGTGGAAAATTTAGGGTTTCAGGGTTTAGAATATAGTAATAGATATTGTGGTGCTTGCTGAGGTCCCCAAGACAAGGTGAGATGAGAAGTCTGACTCCATGTTCTCAGAAGGCTATATTATATTATATTGTATTATATTATATTATATTATATTATATTATATTATATTATATTATATTATATTATATTATATTATATTAATTATATTATATTACATTATATTATATTACATTATATTATATTATATTGCTATTCTAAAACTATACTAAAGAAAGGATACATCAGAAGGCTTAACAAGAATGAATAATAAAAACTTGTGACTGACTCAGAGAGTCCACACAGCTGATGGTGATTGGTCATTAAGTTAAAACAAATCACATTGAACCAAACATTCACCTGTTGGTAAACAATGTCCGGACCACATTCCAAAGCAGCAAACACAGGAGAAGCAATCAGATAATTATTATTTACATTCATCTCTGAGGCTTCTCAGCTTTGCAGGGGGAGAGATCCTGGCGAAGGGATTTTTCAGAAAATATGACAGTGACAATATATAAAGCTAAGTTGGAGGTTTTAGGGCAGAGCCTGGTCCTTCTTTACCTTCTTCTGCATGAGTTTGGGGGTATTTTGTAACTGGACAGAAAAGTCTGCATTGTGGGACGTTAGTAATTAGTTATTGGTTAAAAGTAAAAATAATTTAGGTGTCATTTCTTAATTGGACAATTTTTCCTTAAAAGACCTTATAGAGAGATAGATATGGGGCCATTTTTTAGCTTGTTAGTAGGATGCTGTAGAACTCACAGCTTGTAAAATTCTAATATAGATAAGAAATAATAAACATTTGAGCCAGAACACAAAATACCATCTCTAGCACTTTCATCCTGATCCTGACAGGGAAAGGCCTGCTCAGCAGTGTCCCCAGGGCATGGCCATGTGTGAAAGCAGATTGTGGTTCTGGCTGACCCTGACCATGGTCAGGAAACCACAGAGGGAGAGGAGCGTGCCCGAGGCTGCTGCAGGGGATTGGCAGAGGGAAGAAAGGAGCCTCCAGAGGAGGAGGGAATGAGACATTCCTGGTGGGAAAAGTCCTGTGTGCAGGGTGCTCTGAGGAGACACAGTGCTTGCAATGCATGGGGTTGCATTTGGATGAAGAGAAGATGATAAGCAGAGCTTGTAGGTCTGTTTAGAAAAATGGACAATAAAGATTTTCCCAATGAGCAAAGGAGGGAGGATGGGTGTGGGTCCCACCTCCTGGATGTGGACACTGTACATTTGATACTGGTTTTGGAAGTGCACATATTCCCTCTTGACTCTTTTCCTGCAGGTGGAGGACAGCAGTATTTAGCACATCTGAGCTGAGCCATACCCATTCCCTCTCCTCCATGACACGGTGGACAAACCTTGTAACCCTCATGAGGACCCTGCAAGCACCCACAGGGCTCAGCCCACCCTGCCCTCGCTGCTGCCCGCTGGTAAAATCAGGGCAGAAGGAGGCAGAAAAGGAGGCACTGCTGAAGCTGGCTGGGATGAGAGCAGGTGACTGAAATCTGCTGGAAGGAGTTACTTGATCAGCCCACAGCTGCAAGAGGTTTTTTGCAGATGAGGAGAACAGACTTCTGGGGGCAAGTCAAGTACGAGTCCCTATAGAAACCAGTCTTGAGAAGAAGAGTAAAGTCCTGCTGAAGGCTGGTGGTGCTGGTAGAGCTTCCCACTGAAGCTGTTGCTGCAGCAGGAGATGTTGAACAGGGAACTTTCTGGCCAAAAAACTGAAGTAGTTGTGGTGGCAGTTGTTGCTGAGGTATGTAAATCAGAATTAATAATGCTCGTCTTCCCTATCAAGAAAGCTTTGCACGTAGAAGGGGCAGTTCTCCATCTTGGAGATGAATGTTGCCACACAGCTTTCACTTGCAGTTGTAAGGAAAGTGGGATGAGTTTATTTTGTGGATATAAAAAAAATGTTGTAAATATTGCTGAAATATTTAAGCCTGTTAAGATGAAGTTGAATGTTACAATTTAGCCAATCTGTAAGATTCCTCTGTAAGAGAAAACACTCCTGCTTCAGCAATTGAAGTGTGGTGCAGGGAAGCTCATGAAGATTGGGCTTTTTTTTGTTCCCCCCTTGTTTTCCAGGTGAAGTGTAGCATCCTTAACCACCACAGTGTCTGGGAAATGTGAGGCACTTGTGGGCAAACAGAGGAGTCCTGACCACACACAGAGGCCTTACTACTGCTGTCTTTAAACATCAATAAGGAAACTGCATCTTGTATAAAGTTCTCTCAACAACATGTACTGATTTATCCTTTCCATAGGGTAGATGGTATCTAATTCATGCAATGTCAGAAATCAACTCTGCTAGAGCTAAGCAGATGCAAGATGGTTTGGGGTTGCAAAGGATGAGATTCCAAGTAATCTTTAATATTATTAAAATGATGGGGTACTTTTAAGGATGTGGCAGGATAAACTTTATAGGTAAAGGTTTATGGGTCTGAAACAGCTTAAATTTGAAAACCACTTCTTTTGGATACAGAAGTTTATCTGAGGGTTACGACCTGTACTTGCAAACCTTGGATTGTGATGAAATATATGCAAAGCAATGCATTCATTTGTTCTGTTTTGCTCCAAGGTTCTGCTTGCAGCTACTGTGTCTGCATGTAAATGCCTCTGCAAATTCCTGGGTGTGCACTATGGAATATTTACCTCTGGGCAGAGAAGCAAGCAGTAAGCAGGCAACCATCCAGAGAGCAGTCTCCCTAATGAAGGAGAGAGAAGAGAGAAAGGTCAAATGCTTTGTTAGGTTGCTAGAGCAGAGATCAAAGACCTTTCCTCTGGTGTAATTTATGCCATCTTTCCCAGCTCCCTCCTCTGTGAAGGTAATTTGGATATGAAGATGGGTGGGTTAGAAACCCTGGCTTGTTCTGCCATCCAGTCTTGGTGTGGGTTTTATCTGCTGCCTGTAGAACTGAGGTTTCTCAGTGTTCATAATGGGACAAGGCTTCATTTGCCAGCTCCAGACCTGTACTTCCCTCTTGCCTTCACATACAGACAATGTTATTTACATCTATATAGTCATAGTTTGATCTTGAAATTATTTTCTGTTGGTAATTAAATGAAATTCCTTCTGCTCCCAAACTTCAGCTCCTTCACAGCCCAAGGAAAAGCATAACTTACCATTTCATTTTTGTGCCTCCCAGCCCTTGGGAATCCGTCAGGAGCTTCACCAGACACTTCAGCTGCCACTTGTGTCTCTGCAAAAGAGTGAGAGGCTCTTAATTTTTGTGAGAAGTGTTCCTTATACGAGAGAATAGGTTATTTACTGATGCTTCATTTGCTGTTTTCTTCACTTTGAGTATGTAAAACACAGGGTGTTATATAATTTCTGGGTATATATCATTTACAGTCTGTGTTTGTGGATTCACTATGTGTTTTTCTGGTTTTTTTTTTTTTTTTTTTTGCATACACTCTTGCAATACCAAGAATGTATTTTCCTGTGTAGGACGGATGTGAGTCACAAGCCCTGCACTGACTAGCCCTCAGCTCTCAGCCCACTGAAGGGATTTTTGTTCTGCAGCCAGCTGAGAGCAAAGAAAGTGGAGAAACCTGATGGGTGTTGTATTTATCAGGAGGTGTAGGCACCATCCTACAAAGTGCTGAATACCACCAAAGCTGCACATTTCCCAACAAAATAATGACCCTGTAAGGAAAATGAAGAGAAAGGAGTTTCTTTGAGGAGGCTTTTAAATCTGGTACATTCTCAGGAAAAAATCCAAAATGGAGCAGGAGTGGAGATGGGAATGAATGTGGAGTTTGGGCTTCCTTTTGCCACCCTCATAGGATCTCACAGATTAAGGAGTACAAATATCAGAGTGATTGTTCCTCTCTGTGTGCTCAGAGATGATGCTGATGGTGGAAGCAGTGGTTTATCCAGGATTCTCTTCCCGCTGAGGAAGCTCTGTGTGGGGAAGGTGCTGGTGCTGTTTCTCTGCCTGTTGCTCTTGCCACAGTGTGGTTTCCTGGGGAGAGCAAAATCTGGATTTGTGTTTTTCCCTCTCTCCTCATGGCCAAGCCCTGCTCATGAATTGTTCAGCAGCCCCATCCTGATACTCTGTGCAAACCATCTGCCATCCTTGGCTTCTTTGACATTAACAGTGTCCTGCCTGTCTCTGCTGGACTCCCATGGCTGCCTCGCTCCCCACTGAGGAGATTTTGGGCAAGGGTGTACATTTATGGAAGATTATTCCATATTTGTTTCCTTCCTGCCTACCTGTTGTCAGTGAAACAGAGGCACTGATGGTTGCTCCTATCACAGAATCATTGAGGTTGGGAGAGGCCTCTGAGATAGAATAACCTTTGTCAGCCACACCAGAGTGCCAAGTCCAGTTCTTTCTTGAACATCTGCAGACTCCACCACCTCCCTGTGCAGCCCACTCCACTGCTTAACACCCTTCCTGTAAAAAAATTCTCCCTGATGTCCAACCTGAACCTCTCCAGGTGCAGTCTGGGGCTGTGTCCTCTCATCGTGGTTGCCTGTGACAAGAGAAGAGTTCATCTGCCCTCTCAGAGTTGTGCAGATGTTCCATTCCACGTAAAGCTGCCAAAATACCAGGAGCAAACTTGTTCTGCTGGACAAGGGCTCCCCAGCAGCCTCTCCTGTCAGGCAGCAGTAAGGTCTGGCCAAGCAGCCCCTGCTCTGTGGTACTGTGGCCACGTCCACTCTCTCTCTCTCTACATACAGGTGGTTCTTATGATAATCTCCTTATTCAAAAACAGCTAAACATTTTGGCATGTGTGGCCAAAACAGGCATTTTTAAAGGTACAGTGGCAGCAGATAGGAATGACCCACAAGGCAGAGCTCCTGAAAGTTGTATTATTCTGCTGGAAGGTCAGTAATTTTCTGACAGTTTTCATTCTGACTCCAGGAAAACCAGGGTGCCTCCTGAAAGTTGTATTATTCTGCTGGAGCATCAGTTTTTTTCTGTCAGTTTTGACTCTAACTCCAGGAAAAGCAGGGTGGTTGTTCCAGCATAGCTGGTTTGTTTGTGTCCCTGCCTCTGGCTGGCTTCCTCCCACGGAGTCCCTGTGGAGTTTCTGCTTCTCAGAAATGCCTCCTTGGAAGTTTTGGATTGAGGAGTGACTGAGATCAGAATTAAGATAAACAATTCGGACACAATTTGGGATGCTGAGCTCTCTTGCCATCCACGTGCTGGTGTTACTTCCCTACTGGAGTTAAGCTTGTGCATAAAGAGAGCAATGCAGGTCTTTTTTAAGGAAGCAGAATCGAACCACAGGAATGCTTCAGATGATCTAGCTGGAGCACCTGACCCTTAATTTAGCTTAATTCAGTGCTGTTTAGTTGAAATAACATTTCTTTCTGGTTTGAGCTGACTTAACTTGATGCTCCTACTACCCCAAAGGAGAGATCTTCTCCTGTCTGTTCAGCTGAGCTGGTTTAAGAGGTTTCAGGCACCATATGGATAAGCACTTAAAACAGTTTCTATTTGATATTTCATTTTTCTTGTTTTCTATTTCTTGTTTAAATTAAATGGAAGCTTGGAAACTTACAGTTTTTTCTTTCTATTTTTTTTTTCAAATTTAAAATTTGACCCATTTATTGATCATTTAAATCAGCTGTAGGAATTATTTAGGACTTTTTCTTTTTCCAGCGGTTAAAATAATTAACAGAGTAAGCCTTTGCAATGAATAATCACTTCATGAAGAATTCAAATGCTAATTAGTAACTCTTTAACATGCTAAGCTACCTGAAATAACTAAGACATTGGGTGCAATTAAAATATATTATTAATTTGTAAAATGTATGATTAACTTGTAAAGCATATGATTAAATTGTAAAATTATGATCTTCTTGACAATCTTTGTCACCCAGCTTTTGTGTCATAGGTGCAAGGCCATGTATTGAGCATGCTAGCTCACCCTGCATTAAAATTAAATTAATCAAGTAGTGAAGTAACCAAATGTTCCCAGTAGAACAGCAGGGCTTTGTGTCCCAGGGCAAATGGATTCCAGTTGTCCCTTTCCAGTGCAGCAGGGATGGGGTGGAAAAGGATCTAAATGCTGCTGTTGAAAGCTTAATGCTGTTGGAGCACTGAAACTCTTCCTGTGTGGTGACCTCAGAGTGTGCCACTGATATCAAAGTGGTTGTGAACTAAGTGGGCAGGACAAACTGAAGGAACTGCTTTGCTTTTTCAGCTTTTCCACCTCAGCTGGCACCACCCAGCACTGGGCACTGAACGAGTGGCTGTGCAAGGCGGAGCAGACACCAGCTGCAGAAGGCAGCAGCCATTCTGAAAGGATTAGCCAAAATCACCCAGCAGATGAATGAAGGCCCCTGCCAAGGTGGAAACTTCTCATTGTGCACCTGGCAAGGCTCGGTAGCTTAATAATTGGTAATTTTTTCAAGCATGTTTTTTATTCCCCTCCCTCCCTTGCATACCTTTGGCTTTTGGGAGCAGATTTATGCAAAGTGACTGTTGTTACTGGGGCTTGTAGGAGGGTTGGGGAGGCACCTTTCTCCATGACTTTGTGAAATCCTGAGTGTACCCTGAGCTGAAAAATGCCACCTTGCTATTCCTTACCCACATCAAGGCAATTTTCTGTCATTTCTTTAAAAGCTCTCCTCTCGTGTAACCACAGTAACAGTCCTATTACGTTTAGGTAAAAGCCATTAGTTAATAGAAAGCTAATGAGTGAGTTTGCAAGTGGAAATTACACTCTGGTTTCTTAGAGAAAGTTTTATGATGCAACAGCCTGTACCGAAACTGGGTAATTACTTCTGGTCTCATCTGAAAGCAGCCTATAAACAACATGAGGCACCATTTACAGGCCTGTCCTGTAATTAGTCAAAGGAGAGAGATTTAAGACCTCTTGGAGAGGGATACGTGCTGATACATAGTCAAAAACAACAGTGGCTTTGTCTTCAATGATTCTAGGTTCTGATATTGCCCTAATTGGAAAGCAATCTTCTGGAAGTTTGAGTGGTGGCAGTGTTTCTGTAGCCACCCTTGTGGCTCAAGGCAGTGGGAAGGAAGGAATGTCCTCTGCTTCCCTGGGGGACTGTCTGGGGCTTCAGGCTGCAAAATGTGCTGTGATGACAGCTGGGTCCTGGATCGGGATCCTGATCTTCAGGTGCCCTGCTGTGGGTGGCTGGCCTGGTTTTCATGTTTGTTTGTTTTAGCAAACTTTATGCAGTTGTAATTCTCTGAATTTCCCTTATCTGCTGAGCACTGGGGTTCTGTGTGCTCTGTGCTGCAGTCACACCAGCCCAGCTGTGGAGGTGGTGGGTGGGGTGCTGCCTTTGGGCTTTCCTGTGTTTCCCCATGCTGCTGGAATTTCCCATTGCTCGTTTAAGGCTTGTTGTGGGCCACAAACAGGCTCTGGGGACTGAAAGGTTAGCAAAGGCATTTCTGATCTGAAAAGATTTTCCTTCTGGGAACAACGAATGAATGAGTGATGGTGCATGGTTTGCTCCTGGTGGAAAGCTGTAGAATCAAAGAATCACTAAAGTTGGAAAAGTCCTTTAAGATCATCAAGTCCACCTGTCGACCCAGCACCACTGCTGTGTTCACCACTAAACCATGCCCTCAAGTGCCACCTCTACACATTTTCTGACCACTTCCACAGATAGTAACTCCATCATTTGCCTGGGCAGCCTGTTCCCAGTGCTTTACAACCCTTAATTTTTTCCTGATATCTAATCTAAACCTCTCCTGGTGCAACTTGAGGCCACTTCTGGTCCTGTCACTTGTTGTCTGGGAGAAGAGGCTGACCCCCACCTGGCTACAGCCTGCTTCAAATAATTGTACAGTGATAAGGCTTTCCCTGAGCCTTCTGTTCTTCAGGCTGAACATCCTCAGCTGCTCCTCACCAGAATTGTGCTCCAGACCCTTCCCACCCCTGTTGTCCCTTGTTTGCTCCACTGCTCCACATACAGGTCCTGCAGCAGGAACTTGGAGCCTCCCTGGCTTTTAAATAATCAGCTTTGGTAAAGAGGAATTTATCTCTGTGAATGGAAATAAAATGCATAGGGAAAACAGAAATTTCAGTTTATAATGGATCAGTTTCCAGAACTCAAACATAAATAAACATCTTCCTAAGGGTTTGAAGGAAAATCGCAAAACTCTAGAGGTGTCTGGCAAAAAACAGACTGTGTGTGACCTTGCACACTTGGCAGGCTGGAAGCCTTGGGAAACTAGACTGTGTTCTTGATTTCAGAACAGCCATTCTAAATAGCTCTCAGACTGAGCTGAAGTAGTCTGTGGCTTTGTAAAATGGGAAGAGTTTGATGGCTCAGGGGACTGATGCTAAAAGCAGCACGTTTCATTTCAAGTTTCAGAGGGAAGGAAGCACGCTCTTGGTATGCAAGCGAACAGAATTCAACCCCAAGCAAATGAAGCTACAGTCTTGTGGCTATTTGGTGGTTTCATGTTAAGTCTGGTCTGATTAAATTCTCAGACAGTCAAGATCCATGGCATCCATATTTCTGGCTGTTATTTCTGAGGAATGTGTCTCCCATCTGCTTGATCGCCTTGCGTGAAGGCAAATCCAAGAACAAGAAGGACTTTTGTGCTCATTTCAGAGGGATGTCGTGTCTCTGCTGCCTTTGGGTGTGGGAACCCAGGACATCCCTCTGGCTGTTCAGGATGGCCAAGACCCCTGCCAGGGGGCTCAGAGACCCTGGCACAGAGCCCAAAACACCTGTGGGTTTAATTATGATCCATGGAGCAAATTACCAACCTTAGATGAAGATCAGCAAGCCACAACAGTTTAGTTAGAATAATAGTGAAGTTATCACAGGGTGGAAAAGTAGATTTTGGGGTTTCTGGTATGGGGGTTCAGGGGGCAAGATGGAGGAATCTGGGCATGTCCAGCCTTTCTCCTTCTACTTCTTGGCCTCCATCTTCTGCTGTGATGTTGGCACTTTTGGATTGGTTTAGAGTAGAAGCTCACTGTCTAACATAGGTGATAGGTATTGGGAAGTAATTGTAAACATTGTACACATAGTTTTTAGTATAAAGACATAACACTGCCCTGGGGGCAGGCAGAGTGCCTGGAGCTGTCCTGCTGGATGGACCTCAGCAGGGCAGGAGAAAATTTTTTATCGATAAGATACAATAAACAACCTTGAGACTGAGAACTGAAGAGCCCTGACTCCTTCTTCAAGCGCCAGGCTGGGAAAAGAGACTTTGGAACTTTTCTCAGCGTCGGTCTGACAAGCTGGAGATCCCAACATTTGGGGTCAGTGTTAGGCAGTTTGGCATGACATCTGTCATTTTCAGTAGAGGGCCCTCATCCCATTTTCTTAAGACAAGCTTTATTCTGTGTGAGATAACTTTTGATCATTTAGCTGTTCAAGAGCATGCTGCTGCTGCATAACAGAGCAGTGCCTTCCATTTGCTTTCTTCCTGTTGCAAAGATTCTTGGCATAGGGAGGGATTTCTTCCCTCTAAATCCCTAGGAAATGTTCCCAGCCCCACCTATCCCTGTCTTGTGTGTCCTAAGCCCTCCTGGGACAGAGTTCTGCAGATATGTGACAGCTCAGGAAGCACAGCCTAAGCAATGGAAGTGTATGTGTGTGTATATACATATATATGTGTGTGTATGTATATGAATATAAGTATGTGTATCTATGTAGATAAATATATGTGTGTGTGTGTATATATATGTGTGTGTGTATGTATAAAAATATAAGTAAGTGTATCTATGTATACAAATATATGTGTATATATATATGTGTGTGTATATATATATATATGTATATATATCCCCTCCTTGACCCTTGTGCTCATGGGTGGGATTTATTCCTTGTGACTAGTGGTCTGTGGTGGTATCATGCCCTTTGATGAAGCTTCTGGAATGAGACAAAAAAGCCATGGTTCCTGTTTGTAAAGTCCTTCAGACAGCTCCTACAAAAGTTCTTCTTTTTCTCAATTCCTTTTTGCCTGTCTGAGAGTTTCCACTGCTCTTTACCTTCCAGTTCCAACAAAATATATTTTTTTCCTCTTTTGGTGAATAAATTATTCTTCTCAAGAATAAAGATTTATTGCAAGAGATTAGTTATGTGAAAAAGGCACAGGAGTGTGAGGCTTTACCTTTTAGGAAACTGTAGCCTTAAAGAAGTAGCTCCTAAGTGACAATGGAAAAAGAGAAAGGGATTCATTCAGCTGAATCTATGTTATGTATTTTTTCTTATTTTGGAGGTAGTTCCTGCCTGAACATCTGCTTCTAGTACTCTCTCTATAATGTTTTTTTTTTTGTGTTGTTGAACCTAGAGAGGTATTGTAGGCTAGAATGTTAACATGGAAATTAGGTTTTTTTTTCTCACTGGGGCCTTTTTTTTCCTCTGGCATCTGCTCAAACTAACCCTTGAATCAGTGATATTGCCTGACTCTGGAGTACTCAACAACCAACCAGCTAAGCTGATTCTTAGATTAAATTATGTGAAGAATTCTGGAGGCATTATTAGTTTAACTAACATAATTGAAAATGTTTGGATTGATACAACACTGACCAATACTAATATTTCTAAAGTGGATGATCTGAGATGTAAAAATGAGACTTGGTTTGGAAGAGTGATGATCCAGTCTGGGTTACTAGCATCACTTTGGAACAGAGAGCTCAACTTCTGTGCAAGTGTGCCATCATCTCTTTAATGATTACTGAGCCTTACTGACTGCATGTGTGTGAGGTTCCTGCTAGATACAAACTGGGGAGAAACTTACTGGAGTAGGAGAGAAGATAGGTGAAATAAAAATACCTCACTATCCTTCCTCTGGCCTTCCACACATTAATTATGTATTAATTATGTCAAATGGTAGGAATTCTGGAATACACCTCCTCATAAGACAGATACAGGCAAGAAGGACCAAAATGGATTGAAATATGTGGGAAGTTCTTGCATAGTATGGGTGTGGTTGGCAGATATTTTGCCTTGCCTTTTCTCATGGCCTTTCCCTCCCTTTGTAGTTACTGCTTGCCTGAAAGGGCTTCATGCCACCTGGATTAGAGATTCTCTAAGTGAAACAATTCTATCTTGTTAAAAATGAGGATGGAGGCCTAATCCTTCTGTTAGTCTGTTACATGTAGAAACCTCCCTACAATGAAATATCTCCACCTAGTTTAAATTTCTGCAAGTAGTTTGCAGCTCCAATATTCAATGGGCTGAGCTCCTCTGCTTGTGTGGAAATCACAGAATTATTTGAGCTCTTCCTTTGTCACTAGGCTCCCACAAAGGGACAAGGTACACGCACAGCTAGATGTGTACAAGACTTGTTCAGGCTTCTTGGAAAAAGAGAGTCAAGAGGGTATTGCTGCCTGAAATGATGGAAAGGGCAAGGAAAACTCAGAGAGGATGTAACTTGACAATAATGGAGTTACTGAACACTAAGTAAGAGCCCAAGGCTGGGATGGATGAGGCTCTGAGCAACCCAGTCTAATGGAAGATGTTCCTGCCCAAGGAGAGGGGGTGGAATGAGATGATCTTAAAGATCCCTTAAAACCCAGTTATGTGAAAAAGCATATGAGCAGACCATCCTGTGAACAGTATTGAGCTGTTAAGATTGTAAAGCTCCACAAGGATCCATTTTAAAAGTGTGGGGTTTTTTCCTGTCCAGTCTGCAGCTATCTTTCACACAGAGCTAGGATTATAAAACCCCCTTGGTAAATGTTATCAGCCCAAGGAAGGAAAGAGGAAAACTCCCTCCCTTGGAAGTTTTGTATCCAGGTAGTGGATATAGCCTAATCAAAAGGGAGAGGGAGAAAGGGAAATTCTTGGGGAATTTTTTAGGAAGCAGAAGAGAAACTATTTCAGGCTCAAGAGACTGCTTTGAGCTGATAGAATAGTCAATAAAATGCCTTTATTACTTTTGTTTGATGCCTTATATAGAAGGAAGTGTAACACACAACTGCCAGAGAATTTCTCTTCTCCAAAATGACTTTCCAGCCCAATACTGTGAGAGCAGGGAAAATCCTGACATACAGATGTTTATTTTTGCTAGCAAGAAGCTCCAGGATTAGCAGTTTCTTTTCCTTATTGTGATTCTTCTCTTCCCTCAGCTATTTTTATTTTATAATATCTCAAAAAGAGGTTCTTTCTACAAGATGTGGTTGTTAGTGATACCTATAACAATCCCACCAAGGCTCAGTAGTCAATTTATTTATTCCCTCTATCAGACCTGTTAGGACAATGTATCTCATCCCTGACTTGTAATGCCAAAATAATTGTAATTATATTTCCTATCAGACAAGAAGAGGAAGAAACTTGGACCAAGTTCAGAAAGTGTTTTTGTTCTACAGGAGGGAGTTAAGTATTCATCAACAAATTGATGAACCTGACAGGTAAATGAGGCTAATTGGCAGCCTATGCACTGGATTTGGAAATCCTGTGAATGGTGGGTCTGAAAATGGAAGTTCAGAGTGCCAGGGTGAGAGGAGAGAAAGAAACTGAAATTAATCAAGGCAGGTGTGACTTTTGTTGGCTCTTCCCTGGAGGATCATGTTCCCTTTATGGGGACTGAGGTGACAGAGTCCTTGCTGAAGGTTTGTACACCTGGAAGATGAACCCTGAGAACAGCTCCTCTGAACAGCAGAAACCACCTGAGTCACAGCCAGTGTTTTTCAGCTACCAAATGCAGCTGTTTGAACATGTTTATGAGCAACTGTTCATCATAAAGATTTTACAGACCTGGAACAAATCCTGGGGCCAATCAATGATAATAATTATCTCACTGATGTCAGAGCTTAGGTACCAAAAGCAGCTGGTCTCTGCCTGAGCTGGTCTCTCAAGGAGCATTGCTCTCTTAAAGTAAAAGTGAAGGTGTCTGGGTTTTATTTCAGGTTTGTTTTCTCACAGTTCTTGTAAACTGACCTGCAACTGCAGTTTGTGAGAACTTTTCAAGGAGAGAGGAGCTGTTTATAGAAGAACATTTCCCAAGTCATTCATAGCATGTCCCCAGTACCTCTGGTGTGCTGCTAAATTATCTCTGACACTTCTGCAGGTTCCAATGGCACCTTTTCTTATGCAAGGAAAAAAACAGATGTGTAAATAATTAAGAAATGGAAAAGTTTTTCCCTTCTCCAGGAGCCCAACTTGGCTTTTTCCATAGATGCCCACTGTAAAGCACAAAGTATTAATGGAATATTTTGTACTAGTAAAAAGATGGACTCCTAGTGGTTCAAGGGCTCTTGAATCAGTGACAAAAATAAGACTGAGAGTTGCCAAATATGGCAGGCTTAAACCTGACCCCCTCTTCCCCATGGAATTGCTTTCCCAACCCCTGCTTTTTGAAAATATTTATGAAGCTGAAGCCTACACAGTCTTTTAAATCTAGCTGCTCTGGTGTTGGAGCAGAAAGCTTCCAGTTGTATGGCTGTGTTACAATCATGGTAATATTAATGTCCAATTAACTTCTGTTTGAGATATGAACAGGATCCTAAGCACAGGCCCTTACCACTGTAAGCACAAGCTTACAGTGCTTGTAAGCACTTCATCCTTCTTTTGCTAACCTGCAAATAATTTTTCCAAGTGCAAAACTGCCATACAGAGATATTTTTCCCAGGTGCTGAAGGACTGTGGGCTTTTGGTTTCATAGTTGAGGTGGAGGTATTTTTTTTGTCTGAAGAAAATGTCTGTAACAAATTGTGTAAAAAGGAGAAGAAAGAGTGGGGATCATAAGCACTTCCTGCAGGCCCCATGCTCTGGAATGTTTCCTCAATGTTCTTAAAGCTTTCAGATCTTTTTAATGCCTGGTTCAGATTTAGTTCAGCCAAATGATTTTCTATCTGGAGCACCCATCTCTCAAGCACTGTGTAAGCATGATCAGATCTTGTCTCATTCTTGTCCCATCAGCAAAAGAGCAATTTCTGTTATTAGTGCAACAGCATTAATAGCATTTTTTTACCCCTGACTATGATCACAGCCACACTGGGAGGTGCTGGCTGCTTTTCAAAGTAAAAAGCTTGGGATTTGGAAGCAAAGCAAGGAACTCCTTTCTTTTGAACCTCTCTGAAAGACCACTTGTGTTTGCTTCTGCTTATGCCTTTCTGCTCAGAACCATGGCATGAGAATGAGGTGGCATCTCCCCTCCTACCCTCTTCTGACAACAGTGCCCTGTTCTTCCCATGGCTGTGTGCATGTAAATTAATTTTCATATTACCTGCTCTCTCCTTTTGGTCTATATGGGAAATCTGTTTCATTATTGCCATCTGTGCATGTGTCTTGGTGGGGAAAGGCTGTGTGCTACTTTTCCTTTTTCTGTGGTGGTTCAGTGCCTTGGTTTTCCTGTTGGAGACTGTAGGACTTCAGCAGAAACTTTTTTTTGTGAATGATCTTTTAAATTAAAGCCATACTTGGTTAAAGTGTTTCTCTTCTAGAATTGGCAGATGAACAGTAGCTCTGGTTTTAAAAATCCAAACCAGCTCCTCCCATTCCAGCTCTCCCCTTTCCCCCAGTGGACAGTAAAAGGTCTCTTCCCTCAGGAGAAAGCAAAGGAACAGTGTAAGATGGAAGCCACAATTTCTTATGCTGTAGCACTTCTTATTGCAATTTCTTTCTGTGTCTTCCCTTTTCTATTGCAAATCAGCTCTTGCAAGCCCTTATCTGGGGAAACTAGGAGAGAGAATAGAAAATCCAGCTACAGAAGCATTACAGATGGTCTTACAAAGGATAAATTTAGAACTGAGACATAGCAGCAGCTGGCATAGAAATGTTTTGCTTTGGGTGTTGCATTCCCTGACAGGCTGTCTTGAGGGAAGGCAAAATGTTGTTCATAACTGCTGTGAGAAAAGTGCACAGAAGTGCATGGAAAGGGCAGATGAATTCTGGTATGGGTTCTCTGATGTCTCCTGATGTTAATGCATCTGCCCTCTAACACAAATTCCATGGACTCAAGAGCTGACTTTACAGAACTGTCTTAGTTTTGTCTTTTCTCTTGCCTTGAGAAGAGAATCTCTTTGGAGTTTTTAAATTTTTTTGTTTTTTTAATTTTTGCAAGATTTGTTAAAGGGCTAGAAGGGATGTTGGGGGGAAGAGGGAGGAATTAAGCAGGTGTTTTGCTTTGTCCCACAGACCTCACTGTTTTTAAGAAACCAAGTTGTGAACTGTTAATTATATCTTTTTGCAACTGGCTGGTGCTGATCTTTGAGTTGGGATAGAGTAGGAAAAGTTAAGTCAGTCCTTGAACTTAACAACCGAAGATTGCAACCCAATATGTAAATTTATTATATCTTCCAAGAAATAGGGGAGGATATAATCCTAAAAGTTACTGACTTTTAAAAAAGTTTTTAGTTTGCTCTTCTAAGGTGAAATGGTTTAGTGAGAAGGGAGCTCTGGTAATGAACAGTCTTATTGCTTCAGAGGATGCTTATTTTGGTTGTAGCCACATAACCCTCTCACCAGTGAGTATGTTTAATACCAGAGAGTCCTGAAAGTAGGACACAGCTGAAAATAGGCTGGAGAATGAATATCTGAAATCATCCAGATGGTATAAGGCTAATAAATTCTGCCCAGATGTCTTGTGTTGCAATAGCATCTGGTGGTCACTTGGTAGTGGGTGGTAGGGTCATCCTTGGGGGCCATAGGGTCATCCTGTGGGCTGTGCTAGAGGTCCCTTTAGATATGGCCCTGGGCCCAAACAAATTACCTTAGCAGTGAGTCACTGGATCAGCTGTGTGAGATTGTTTTCTAAAGGAAACTTGCTGGCCATGCAGGCAGCTGCATCTACAGCAGGGGAGCAGCGCATGGGTTGCTGCTCTCTTGTCTATTTTGCAGTCTAGAGTGCACCAAATGAAATCTTTCTCAGCATCAGAGATGCCAAACAGCATCTCTTTTAGATGCTTATGCTGTTTGGAGCATGTTGGTAAGCAATGACTTGGAAAGAAAAAGCAGCAGTTTGTGCAGAACCACAAGGTTTCATGCCATCAAAGATCAGCCCGACCTCTTTGTGGTTCTACACTTTCAGTGCAGGAAATCCCCCTATGAAAGTTTTAGGTGAACTTTGTTTTGCAGTCTATTTTCAACTAGCCCTGAAGTGGAAGTTGAAGGTGTGAAATACACGACCCACATAAGGCTTGAAAATTCAGCAGAGCATTGCACTGACCCACAGCTGGGTCATTAGGACTTGCCTTCCCCCAAATGACTGAGCCCTTTCCTTTCCAAAACAGCAACATTTACCTTCACCAGTGATGTTGAGAGGTCTTGACAGTGCTCTGACTGAAGCACTTCTTGTGTGACATCTCCTGCTCCCAAAACTCATCCTTACTTCCCTTGAACTCTTTTCTCAGTGCTCTTTTCTTTCCACTGATCAGCACCCTGTGAAATATCTTCTGATGCTATCTCACACCAGGTGGGTTTTCCCCTAGGATGATCCAGTACCTGCTTCTGCAATGGCAGGAACAGGCTGTAGCTCCACAGTTGTAATCTGGTGTCTCTGGGTAGCTCCAGGAGCTGTTTCAGTGCTACAGACACAAATCTCTGCCACAGTAGCCTGTGGCACATCTGCTTTAGCACCCTCTGAACCCTTGGCTGGAGTTTTGCACAAGTCATGAGGTTTTGCATCACCTAGATAACAACTGTTCTTTGGAAATCCAGGAAAAAGTGGGTTGGAGCACTACAGTGATTGTGTCTGTGCCAGTGATTTTGGAAATGCTGTTAAATACTTGCATTATATGGCTGCTAATTTCTGGTTGGGTGGATGATGTGCCTTGCAGCATAAAGGGCAGAAGGATGCACTGGTTGTTCTAGCCATGTCAAAAATCAAGGGAGTGTGTGAGTGGAAATCTCTAATATCACCTAAGAACTCTGAATCCTTGGATATCTTCTCCTGGAATACCAGAGAAGCAGTGTCATTCATGAGGCCATCCATAACTAGCAGGAGGTTATGGCTGTGTAGTCAGGGCCAGCCTTCTCAAATGTTTCTGTGCTTACATTTCCCAGAGTCGAAACAAAAACACTGAGTGTCCACGTGTGAAAACTGGGTTTAGACTGGTTACTTTCAAGCTCCTCTGATACTCTCTACTTTAGTAATCTCCTAAGGTGCAAATGGACCTAAATCAGAGACAGGATCTGAGCTTTCTCTCATATCATTCTCACTGAGAACTGTAAACACCAGTGGATTGCCCTGTTCTCTGGGAAAGTAAGATGTGTTAAGAACTGTGTTCCTTCACATTCACTTCACATTCTACAATTTTTTTGTACACAGAATGAGATATATGTGAGATCATTGTTTATATCTGGGTTTCTCTAGTTAAGAATGCCTGCTGCACTTTCCTTAGAAAGGACTACCTTCCTTTGTTTTGTTCTTGCAAAAAATGTTTAAAATCATAGGCCAAATACTTTATTATTTATCCACATGCAGAATAGAGGCAGGACCATGTCTGGCTGGGCTCTTTTGGCATCTCGTAGTATGCTGTGGATGTTTTGTTTGGATGGAAGGGATGTCCTTATTTGCATGTCTTAAATTACTTTTCAGTGTGTTTCCAATACACTGAAAGTGTATGAGAGTCAAACTCTCATAAAACAAAAATATTATTCAATGCACAGCTGTTGCTACTAAAGTAAACAACTGATTTTTCTGCTTTGCCATCAGATTCTGGGGAAGCAGGCACTTCTGGGAGATGTCTAACAAAGCTGTAGCCTGGAGGATTTTTGTCATTGCAATGTAGTAGACAGATGTAGCAACTATTATTATAGACAGATGTAGCAACTGAGTGGATCTTCCTATGGGTGGGAAGAGATGTTTTCCCTGATGTTTTCCACAGTTGGACTGTCTGAATTCACATCCTCTCTTGCTATCAGCTCTTCATGAAACCTCATTTTTTCTATCAGCCCAAAACTTGAGTTCTGAGTATTTGTGGTAAGAGATGGCCAGACTTGGGCCTTTAGAATTGACTAAATTTGAGGTGAAAACCGCACAGAAACTTTGATTTGGAGAGGCAAGACTTCTTCTCCAAATTGTCTTTGCTTATTGGTAAAAAGAGCTGATGCATTCAATGGGATCTTGAGTTGATTGATCCTTGATAAGAATGTGACAATTGCCTACTTCTTACCCAATGCATCACTCCCCTGCACTGCCCCAGCTGAAGTTATGCATCTCATAACTTCAGCTGGGGCAGTGCAGGGGAGTGTTGGGTGGGACTTCTGTGCAACCTACTGCATCCCTAACTCTCGAGGGAAAAGGATGTGATGTCCTCAGATGGGAAAGTACCAAGTGCCTAATTGATTAGCTATGGCATTTTGCATATTTTACAGGCTGCTGCCAAACATCTGGAGGCCTCATTATAATGCAGGCAAACAAAGAACTGTGTTTGGAGCTTTAGAGCACTATGGAATGGCATTAAACACTACAGCTGCCCTTTCTGCAGACACAAATGTCCATTTGTGAGAATATATAATGGAGCAAGATGGGGGTTTTTTCCTCCCCTTGCTGACACATTTGTGGGAAGTTATCTAGTAGTTATTTGGTGTGATTTGTCCTGTGTTTTAACTGTCATCTGTTAAAGTAATAACTTTTGGGTTCAACCCAAGGGAGAAATGATTTGTAGGAAGTACGCCAGGTATATAAAGTTTACATGACCTATGTTTGAAGCACTTCCTCAGAGCACTCACAGAAATCTTCTCTAGATGTTAACATGCTGATCCCATATTTGTGGTTCAGAGCCCTTACATTCCTGTCTTGCTACCAGATGGGATTTGAAGAGCCTTGTTAAGTTTGTCTCTTTCAATGCCCCAGATTGTGAGGAAATCAAAGCTGACCTTGCTGCTTCTAGGACTGTTTATTTAGAGGACTGAACTAAGAGTGTTACATGTTGGCCTTTTTATAAGCACTCAAGCTGTAAACCATCATTTGAGAGATTGAATTGGCAGCTGAAGGACAGCGAACACCTCAGAGCAGCTCTGAAACATAACACAGATTTCAGAAATTGAAGCTAATCCTATTTCTAATCCTATGCAGTTTTTCAGGGATGGCAAAATGTCTGGGCCTTGCAGGCCTGTTCAGGAGCCACCCAAGATGAAATACCGGCCCTGGCCTAACCAGAGCAAGACGTGGGGCGTCTCTGGTCCAAGATGAAATACCTGCCCTGGCCTAACCAGGGCAAGACGTGGGGTGTCTCTGATCCACACCTTCTGGCAGGGAGTCAGCGGTGGCCTTGCCATGATTTGTGTTACCTTCCTGAGCTCTGTCTCTTGCAGCTGCTTCATTCCCAAATCCCTGCATTTTATGGCCTGCAAATGCAAGGCACACTGGAGCTGAAGTTTCCATTTACCCTTGACGTGAGGGCTATTTCTGAGTGAGAACTTTTTTATGCATCTCTCAACACAGAACAGTAGGAGAAAGTAAGAGCCAAGCTAATAAAACTATATTTTAACCAAGGCTATCTTAAGTTAGATCCTTCTCTCCCTTCTGAGGTGTGGGGCACATCTGTGGCTGGGCTTTGTCACACATGTCAAGCCAACAAATCTGCAGTGACTGTGGATCAGCTCCTGCAAGTCACTCTGCATCTGAATTGAGTGGTTCAGCTTCAGTGAAAGCAGTATTTGGAAAACACCTGTAATAAAATGGTTTCTTTCCGTGACCACCATGAAAATTATAGCCACAGTGAGGTTCTCAAAAGGTGAAATGAACTGTGTGGAGGATCATCTTTGAGGACAGAAGTTTCCCATGAGGAAATTCAAAGATCCCCTAGGATCCCCTAGGCCTACCATACAACCCTGCTAGCTCTTTAATTAGGTGTTTTGCTTTTTTGGTTTGAGACTCTGAAGGTTTCATCCAGGTACTCATGCAGCTCTATTCTGGTGGAATAAAAGGAATTTGTCCTCAGCAAGGCACTGCTGCTTTCCTTGACTTTAATAGATCTCAAGTGTGGGCCCAAGCAATGTTTATGGAATTAGGCTTCCCCAGGGTACACTTACTGGATGGATGACAACACTCTAGTACAAATCAACACACTCTTTTCTGCTTCATTCCTCTGTGCTGAGCGAAGAAATGGGGGAGGAGGTAGTAAAATGTGTTACAGCACAGGGACTTACATGGGTCCTAGGGATGAAATGAAATTAAATTCTGACCCCTGACTCTCTGGTTTGGCATAGCTGTCCTGTAGAGGGGACCTTTCCAGGAAAACCTTTTAGCCCTAAAGCTTTTAATTCCATGCCCCTGCTCCCTTTCCCAGCAGAGGATTTAAAAAGTACAAGAGATGCAACACAACATGGGGACCCCAGGGAGCTTTCACTCCCATCCTCACATGTCATTGCAGAATTTCTTGTTGAGAAAAAAATCCTTCCTCATCTTAAACAAATAATTCTGTAAAAGAAGATTGATTTTGTTATAGAAGACAGTTGAAGCTCTGATAGATTCTACTCTATTGATCCTATCACTATGGGCCTTTAGATTCATACAGGGTTATGCTTTGCTTTCAAAAATCTCTGTGAAGTATAAATATAGTGCTACCTATAGTGCTGCCAGAAAACTTGACTTGCAGCCTGAGTCTTCAGAAACATCACTGTGGGTGACTGAGTGAGGAGTGTATGGGAGTGAATTACCTGTGGAATGACCCTTGCTGGATCTGTGATAGAGCTGGAAAAGTGGTGACACTCCTGTCCCCATTTCTTCTCACAGTGTGGGTTTCTCAAATGCTACTGGGCATCTCCTTTTTTCCCTTCATTGTTGCTATTACTAATTAAAGAAAATGTCATCCTCTGGATAGTACATTGCATTTGGGTAGAGAAGAACAACCACATTTAAGCTGATCTACCTCAAAGAAGTAGTATATGGAGCTCTGTATGCTCTTCCCTTTCCTGATGTCAAAATTAATCACTCCTCTTTGGAGATACAATGGGAAGGATCTGCTTGGCTCTAGCTCTGATCTTTCTCTGTGGTGGCATCAATCATTGGCCTGGAAAGACTATTGATAAAGAAGCTGAAAGCAATTTTGCTTTTAAAAAAAAATTCTGGTTCAGAGCTTAAGCACATGCCAATGTAGAACATGGGGTGCTCAAATGTTAGAAGAGAAGCCAGAGTTGGAGATTACACTTAAATGCACTTAAGTTGAGAAATGTGTTTGGACTGTACAATTAATTAACTATATTCATAAACTGATGAGAGGCCAAAAAAAAAAAAAAATTCAAGCAAGCAGCAGTCTCCTTAGTATCATTTAGTGTGCTCTTTTCAGCAGCCTTCAGCAGCAAGGAAATTGTAAGTGGAATAAAATAATATGGAAAATGGCATTATAACATATGCATGAAGTGGCGTGAGAGGAAAATACATGCAAAACTAAGGTGTGGAAATAATTTTAAAAATTAGAACCCTATAGGTTATAACCCATAATAGTTATCTAGATCAATAATTCATCTTTTTTCTCCATCCTTCCCATTCTCTAATAAAGTTGCATTCTTCAAGTACACCAAGCAAAAGCTGGATTACACCACTCACCAGTGTTCTTTTTGTATAGAACAGAACTGAATTTGGAGTGAAACTTTGAGTATTGGAGTGATGCAATGAATAACTGCCCTTCAGCACGTGGAGCTCATGCCCATGCAATGCTCCAGCACTTCTCCAGCTCCTGTTAGCACAGACACCTCTGCACCACACCTTGCTCTGGGGTGAAGATTTGCCTCAAGGTATTGAGGTGCTGTTTTAAAAACATGTGAGCAGATGTGACCTGAAATCAATGAATGGAAGTCTCTGAAGCTCACTCTGCTTTGAAAAATATGACAGCAGGTACACTCACAATCTGTACATATCCCCAAATGCCCCTGAAAATTATCAGTGCTCAATGAGACACACTCACTGAGGTATGTTCAAGTGTGTGTGTGTATTTAATGGACTTTTTAATGTAGCAGAAAAGTATCTCATTGCTCAGAGGACAGTTTATATGCATTTTCCTCTCCTCCCTTATTTCTCTCACCTGTTGTTGAACCAAAGTTCAGTCATGGATATGTCCCAGCTCCTGGACTGTCACCTTTGGTGGCTGTTCAGGGATGCTCAGCTTCCATTGGAGGCTTTGTCCTGACAGGGAGGGAGGGCTGTAACACAGTTCAGAAAAGGAAAGTGAGAAGGGTGTGAAAGAAAAACCAGCTAAACTCTTTCAAAGGATTCTAAGTTCTCATCATAGAATGATTTGGAAGTGACCCTGAAAGATCATCTTGCTCTGATGCCCCCTGCCATGGGCAAGGACATCTTCTACTATACCAGAGCCACATCCAATCTCAGCTGGATGCTTCCAAGGATGGGGCATCCACAACTTCTCTGGGAAACCCATTTTAGTGCCTCACCACTCTCACAGTAAAGAATTTTTTCCTTATGTGCAACCTGCATCTACCCTTTTTCAGTTTAAAATCATTGTCCTTTGTCCTGTCACTACAGGCCTTGGTAAAAATTCTCTTTTTTAGCAGCCCCTGGAAGGCCCCTCGGAGATCTCCACAGAGCCCTGTCCAGGCTGAACAACCTCAACTCTCTCTGTCTGTGTTCAGAGGAGAGGTGTTCCAGCACTGACTGGTTTTGTGGACTTCTTCTGGATCTGCTCCACCAGGTCTCTGTTTTATGTGAGCAGAAAAGTGTAGATAAGTGATAAGGTGGGAAAATCCAAGAAGCCCCCAAAGAATTGACTGCACCTGTGTATTGGCTTCTTTTCTTTTTTCCTTAAAGGTTATATATGTTTTTTCTTTTGCAGAGTGAGATGTTCTTCTCCCATCCATCCCTCACCTCCCACCAAACACTGAGTGGCTTTTTTTTCTGGAGATAAAATGTGCAGAACTGGTGGCTTTTCTACCAAAAGATCAGTCTCCTGAGTGGAGTATATACCCACGCAATCTTTTTTTAGGGCATTCCCAACTGGGGAAAGCTTAACAGAATTTTTTTGTAATACTCATCTTGCCAAATATTCCAATAACCTGGTCTGTATTACAAGAAGAGCACTTGGAGCTGAAAACTTCCTGTCATCTCCTTTCCCTTTCCAGAAATAGATGAATAATGAAATGAATGAAAAATCTGTGCTGATTTCCACCTTTGCACTACTTACACTTGTGTTACCAAGATAAACTCCAAAAAATGGCAAGTTTTTTTAATTTAATGAGAACTGAAATCTGTAGCTCTGTCATTTCACTTCTTCCTCAGGATTCACTTTTAGTCAACTGGTGAAACATTTCTATTTAGCTTTCAAAAAGGCAAGATTATCTAGCATGAGCTGGGTCTTGAGGGGGTCTGAGTTCCAGGTTCACATGGAGGAGGTGTGAGAAATTGATCTTTGTGGCATTTGTTGCTCTGTACTTCTCCCAGGTGTCTTTCTCCTACCTTCCTCTGTCCCTGCATTAATTTGGTGGGTACAGACAGTCCCCTCTAAAGGCCACAACGAGCTACCAAGAATAAAATTAGATTTTAAGATAGGGAAGCTGTTTTAAATGCCTTGTTATAGGGATTGGCTTGTACATCTATTGCTATGTAGGTTTTATGGTTTGTTTTTTAATTAATCCAATATAAATCTGTCAAAATCAAGGCACCAGGTTTCTCTGGAGCTTATTTGTACAACAGAATTTGGTTCTTTCTATTTTTTATTTTTTTTCCAAACTCCACCACCACTTGTAATAGAAACCACAGTAATTCAGTTTGGGAAAACCCTCCTGTGCAGCTGTTTAGCCTCTTTCTAGTCTTGTCACTCTTACACTTGACTTCTTCACTACCTGCAGCCTGCACCCTGGGACCTCTTGCCTTCCTTTTTAGCTGCTGTTATTCTCTGCAGTTTGTGATCAGAGACCATTCAGAACCTGAGGAGTCACCCAGAGCTCCCTTTCTGCCTGGCTGCTGAATGTCTTGAGCCTTTGCCCTTGCTCAGGTGTCATTTTGAGGCAGCAAGTGTGATTTGATTGTTTTAAGCCTAGTGATTGTCCTCTGAATTTCACCAAACTGAGACTCCCTGTTCAGTCACTTCTGTCAGCGTGCCACTTTCATGGTTAAGGAAAAGCAAAAAGATAAGAGCAGAATAAAGGCAAAGTGGTGCTCAGTGAGAAAATTAGTTGGAAATGCCTTTTGTTTTAGTGGTAGCCTCAGTTTCCATTTTGCAGTCTGAGCACACCCCAGCTGGGAGCCAGCACAGGGGAGAGCAGTTACACAACTGGGAACCCCCTCAATCTGGAGTTTTCCTCTCTGGAAAACTGTTGCTTATGACAAAGAAAAATAAAACAAACCCCCAAGCCTAATCCACATGGTTTCTTTTTCATTTTTACCCATGGAAACATCATCTGCTGAAGCAAGTGTAAAAGACTTTAGCCAAACCCCATAGCCCAAATACTGCAATTTTAGCACTTTCTCATCCAATATAGAAAACTTGATCTCTTGCTTACCTCTGTGGAATCTCCCTGTGTCCCCTCTGCATGTGCTGAGATCCAAACGTGCTGCTGCAAGGAGCTTCAGCTGTGAATGAGGAAGTGCTGGAGCAGGGCAGGACGTGAGCAGTGACTCAGAGAAATCAGGGGCTGTTTCTCCAGCCAAGCTGAGGAATAAATGGAAATATTGTCAGCTCTCACCATAGCCTGTGCAGCTGACACAGGCTCTTGCAAACTACCAATAGAAAAACCTCAGGAGCTGCCACTTTACCAATAGAAAAAGCTCAGGATCCACCTTTGATCTTTTCCCAGAATTTAGCTATTTATGATAATGCAGCCTTCAGGTATTGCAGTTCCTTCTAGGAGGACTGCCTACCTTTTGTCTCATAGTTAAACATTTCTTTGCATGAATGTGCTACTTGAAAATGTTCAGAACAAGGATTTTGCCAATGTTTCTGGAGCAACTCTTGTCTCAGCTTTAGCAGGCACTTGAGACTTTGCTTAGTTCTTTCTACTGAGGAAAAAAAAAATTAAAAAACTTTTATCTTACATTAACATCAGTAAAACTAATTGTATTTGGTTTCCTTTACAGCTGAGCACTGACACTGCCCCTTGCAGTTTCTAAGCATTTCTTTCCAAACTCTACAATGCTAAAAAAACCTGTTTCTTTTATTTGCTCTGCAATCAAGCACTGCTTTTTCCCTGGCTCTCTGCTTCTGATGTGCAGGTTCTGAGCAATATTTACCCCTTATGTTTTCAGCCAGCCATGGCAGAAGCCTTTCTTTTTCTCCTTGAGAGCTCTTACATCTCGCTGAGCTGTGAGTCTGGCATGGTCTGCTGTTGTATTTCATAAAGAAATTTATGTTTTCCTTCCAATTTATATTTTCCTTCCATTTGCTGCCAAGGGCATTTCTTCACTAGGGTGGTTAGGTGGTTTTTTTGGCACATATTTGCATAATTGCACAATTCAGTAATTGTGGAAAAATATGTTTGGTGTATTCTGTTCAACACTTATTCAAACTCTGGTTTCTGGGTAGTCTCTCTTGAGTTGAATTGAATCCTCTGACACCTCCCTTTGTTTACTTTACAGCTGTATACACACACTTCTTAATTCACTATTAGTGTTGAACTTTACATTATAGAAACATGCCATAAAATGCATACCCATTGATTTGAATTATTATTAAAAAGTATTAAATAATATTTGCTCTTAAAAAGAAATAATAGTAATACAACCACTGTTCTCATTTGTCTCAGCTCCTTTTCTGCTTGGATTAAGTAGAGAGCTTGCTATTTAATCATGCTAGAAGAATTTAAATATTAACACGTAACACTCATACAAAAAAATACTTAAACTTTAGAATAAGCCTGTTTGGTTTTTGTTTCTTGTTTTTAATTTTTGAGATTTTTTTTGCGGGTTTTTTTTTGGTATTGAGCCAGAAGTTAAGTAATTGAAAAAAAGCTAAGAAAATCATCTTTCTTTATACTAGAAAACAAACAAAGCCACCCACACTCTATTTAACTGTTTTAAAAGTAAGACTTAGCAAATCAGTCAGCTTCATAGTAGTATTTGAGCAATATGTAATTTCTCACTCAAATAGGATTGTAATGGAGTTGCTCATTCTCCCCTGTGGCAGTGATAATCCAGAGTATTTCCTGAGGCACTTCACTTTTGGAAAGCTTTGAATGTCTGATGCAACTCATATTTAGATGTGTGGAAGACAGAGCAGGGGAATAAACTTGTGAGTTTTTAGAAGTCATTTTGTCTCTAGCACTGAAAGACAGAAGTGGAAGTCTTCCAATACTAGAATTCATGATTAAGTACCAAAACCATCTATGGCTGCACTAATGTCAAGAGAAAGTTGTATTTGTGGTTTTTCCCCCTCATACTCTTCTGAGTGCTACTCTTCTGGAAGATCCTGATCCTACTCTGAGACCTCCTCTCACAACAGCAGAAGTATTGTCCAAGTTAACTCAGTTGCTGGAATCTGACTCAGAGGTGCCATGTCCTGCACCAGATAAAAGAAAATCACTCCATAACAAAGATTAAGGATGTGACTTAATGCTTCATAGGCTAATTCCTTCTTTACGTGCTTTGAACAAGCCTAAATTTAAACTATCAGCTGAAGTAATTCCCCTGTGTGTCCGGTGATTCCAACAGCCTTTTCCACTACATCCCTTTAAAGTCCTGTGTCTTTAAAGACAAGTTTTGCTTGTGTTTTGTCTTCCAAGTGCCCTGCCTGGTGATTAAGTGCCACCTAGCAAAAAACCTCATGAGGATGGAAAGGCCGCTGTGTTCCAGCTTTGTGCTTTGATACCCTCCGTGCCTTCCATTCTTTTCTCACAATATTGCTGTCCTCCCATCTGGCAGGAGGAGGTAGCAGGTGTGGATCACCAATCCATTCTTTCAAAACCTCTCAGCTGTGGGGATACCAGCTATGGGTTTCTCTGGGTCTGGATTGAAGGAACTTGAGATGGTGTTTCATGTTTGGACTCAGGTGTTTATTATTTCTTATCAGCAAAACAGTCTCACTACTGTGAGTTCTGCAGCTTTTCATTAGAAGGCACAAAATGGCTAACTATATCTTGTTACAAGGACTTTTAAGACTATCCAATGAAGAACTGACACCTGCATTATTTTCCCTTTTAACCCAATAACTGATCCCAAAGAGCTGCAATGGGGACTTTTCTGCCCAATTACAAAATGCCACCCAAACCCATGGAGAAGGAGGAAGAAGCAGCATGAAGAAGAAACCCAGGACAACCCCCTGTGCCCTCCATCTTGCTTCCATCCACAACATACTAAAAATCCCAAAACCTCAATTTCTCACCAAGTGATTTCACCTACACTGCTCTCTGTAATCTATTTCACACTTTTGTGGATTCCAGTCTATCTTGAGGTCTGTGAAACTTTCTCCATGAATGAGGGTCAAAGTCAGTGCTGCCCTGGGGGTCAGGGCACCCCAGAGCAGACAGGGAAATATTCCCAGTGCCCTGGGTTTCCACACTCAGCATACAAAAATACAGGAGCCACAGACACTTGTGGTCATTTAATGGTCTGGATGAAGGCTGTGTGTCTAGTGGGCCATACAGATTTTACTCTATTTGATTTTCAGTGATAAATACAAAGGAGTCATACAGATCTGTGGTGACTGCTCACCAGGATAAACCTTTCCAGTGTGTGGTTGTGTGGCTGAGCTTTGGTTTGGAGTTGGTTTTTGTTGGGGATGATTTTTTCCCAGGCTCATCAATGCCTCATGTGACAGAAGAGGTGCTGTGATTGCTGAGTGTTCCACTGAGCTACACCGAGTGTAGTCAAACTTGGAAGAAAGTTAAGACCTGGCAGCAGTGCAATACTGCCTTATAATTGTTTATCTTGACAGAAAGAAAATACTGAAAGAAATATTTTTCTCTTCCTAACCTTCCTGTTCTTCCAACATTATCCTATTAAACTTAGCATGGGTTGAGCGACCTGAAGGAGAGTGCTGTTATGGCTGTATGCTTTCAAAATCCAGTCATAATTTTTCCACAGAGTGGTTGAGCTTGGAAGGGACCTCTGTAAGTGATCTGCTTCTGCTCCCCTGCTCAAGCCAGGCCACCTACTTGATCTTCAGACAGAACCTTCTGTGTGGGCCCATTTCCTCTGAAGAGAGCCTGGCTCTGTCCTCTTTGCACCCTCCCTGGAGGTTTTTCCATACACTGATGAAATCCCACCTGAGCCTCCTCTGGCCCAGGCAGGACAGCCCCAGCTCTCTCAGCCTTTCCTCACAGAAAGCATACTCCAGTCACTTCAGCATCTTTGTGGCCCTTCACTCTCTCCCCTTTAGACTGATATATTTATTGTATGGGGGAGCCCAGAACTCCAGAAGTTCCCCTCATTAGTGCTGAGGAGAGGGAAGGGATCACCTCCCTCGGCCTGCAGGCAATATTTTGCCTAGTGCAGCTCAGGATGCCTTTAACCTTCTTTGCCACAAGGCTACAATGCTGACTTCTGCCTGACGTGGATCCTTTTTTTTCTCTTCTTGAAGACAGGGGTGATGTTTGCTCTCCTCTACCTCTCTGGCACTGCTCACAATTGCCATCATCCATCAAGGACTATCCAGAGTGGCCTTGCAATGGTATCTGCCAGCTCCCTCAGCACTCATTGGTGCATCTCATCAAAACCTTGAATGGATCAAAATCCAGGTGGATTTTGGGTTTTTTAAACCGCCTTTCTGCATGCTCAGACAGTGTCTCTGTTCCTTACATGTTATCCACCCCTGCTCCACCCTCTGTACTCTTTCTTTTGTGCCTGAGTTTTGTCAGGATCTCCTTGTTAATCCATGCAGGCCTCTTGGTATGTTTTTGCTTCTTCGTTTTTGGTTTTTTTTCTGGCTTCCTACACATTGCAATGAAACAAGCACAGAACAAAACCTTGTTGAGATGAGCTACCAAGCCAACACAAATCCTTAAGCTGGCTCACTTACTACAGGCCATTGTCTAATGTCTTGTTGGTTTTCAGTCCCTGGGGCTTCTCACTTCAGTGTTTGGAGATGTTCACATGATCAGTGCCTTTGTCATGCTGCTTTTAGGGTGCATAAATGTGCTTTCTTCCCTCTATTTGCTATATCCTGCATATTTGATAAAAGATTTCCAACTAAAGCAAAATACAGCCTGCTTTTCCACAGAACACAACTCCTTTTTTTATACCAAACACAGTTGGCCACACATCTGCTAATTCAAACACTGTGAATCAGATCCTTTCCAAAATCAGAGCCAGACTGTTTTCATCACCTATAAGTGAATTGATGAAAGAATGAATAGCTTATATATTTTAATTTCCTGTATCTGGAATTTAAACTTGCATTCAGCTAAGTACTGGTGCAGACTGGTCAAGGGACTTGTGTATTTTCACTTGGTGCTATGTTGTAACCTTGCAATATTCCTTTTTCTAGTTATTTCCTCTCTGTTTGTTATCCAAATGGCTCCTAAGCCTGCTGGCAGAGTTCTCCAAAAAAGTGATCTTTTTTTGGCTATTGTTCATCTCATATTGGTGATCGTAGCTGGTATAACTGATAAATGTGAGTTTTTATCTTTGCCCTGCTCCCCATTTTGTTATCAGATTAACCAAATAATACAGACAATCTCAACCAAGCCCTCCTCAGAAGGAAAATGCAAACTCCATTTGTCATTCTGAGCAGAAGACAGCAAGGTCGTTTGGGTAAGGCAGTACAAACCAGCTGTATCTCATCCTGCTCACCTTCTCTACTTCCTGTTGATAAACCTTAATCCTTCTCCAGTTCAGATGGAAACCAAAAGACTGTTCAAATGAAGCTAGTGAGCACCTGAATCTGTGTGCTTTATTTGTCATTTTGGATTTGGCTGCAGAGTGGGGCTTTCCAGCCCTGGTTGTGCCTGGTTTCCACATATTTAGCTAATACCTTATGTGGTTAGGACTCTTATCCCAGGGTGAGGGCAAATGCAGACATATGAAAAATTAATGAGTTTTCATGCTGGCTTTTGAACAACTTGAGCAACAGTGGAAGACCTTTCATGGTGCAGCCATAGCAGCAAAATTGAAGCAGTGTGTTCAATTGCAAAGGAGGGGGTGACAGCCAGCAGCATTCTGTCCAAGAGATGTGTAAGTCCTGGCAATGGGAGATACTTGGCAAGAAATGTGCATCTGTTACTGAGGCCTAATGACCTGAACATCCAGCAGGGATGGGAACAAAAATTCAGTTTGACTGTGAGAAAGGAACGAATGTGAAGCTGATTTTTGCTACTACTTTTGTCACTCTGATCCTTTAAATGATAAAGCTTTTGGGCCAATCAATTAGCTGTTTGTTTCTCTCTGAAGTCAATTCCCCCCTTTTTTCAGGTTACCCTGCCGTGGGTGGCTGCCTGAGGGCTCAGGATCTCAGACACTCAAGGGAGGATTTGTACTTTTTCTCTAAAGCTGTTGATGGTTGTATTTGCCACAAGGCTTCTGGATTTTCCTAGGGAATAGCAGCAAGCACTGGGAGGTGTTGGAAATGTAATTTTATCCATGTATGGTTGCTTTTCTACCAGCATAAGCAAGACATAAAATAGACTATTTCAGTTGGGCAGGACCTGCTTTAATCAGGTGGGGGAAGGCTCTGCTCAGCCTAGAAATGTGCAGGGAGCTCACCCACCTTTTGAAAGGTATTTAATGTTCCAACCAGCTTATTTGCAACTATAATAGTATTTGGAGGTGTAACTGGGTTCCTCTCTGGGCCTGTGATTTGTGGAAGGCAGGAACTGAGCAGAGGCACCTGGGGGAGGTTCAGCACAGTCCCAGTGTGAAAAATGCATGTATTTTGTGATTGGCTTTTCTCAAATATTAAAGTGAATATTATGTGTGTTGTGTTAGAAAGTAATGCCATGTTGATTCTCTTAAGTAGTGTGTTAAATACAGTTTTAGGTTTTAAAAAATGTAAAAATAGAAACTATGCTATGTAAGATACTTTTATCAAGAAAGAACTTGCACCGAGATAGCAGCCACAGGACACCTAAATCTTTCTGAGAAAAAGATTTTATTGCTCTCTTATCAGAAGAAATGAACTTCTTCCCACCTTGAAGGTACTGTCAGGATTCAGAGGAAGAAGTTGACACTGACCAGACAGAATCCTGTATTTGAATGGAATTTATGCATCATGTATGAGGTGTATGAATATGCAACAGGCTGTTGCTTTTAAGGGTTAGTCCTTTGTTAATGGGTGTCCTTTTTCGGGCTCGTGCTGCCCAGAAAAATGTACCCAGATATCCGTAACTCTTTGTCTCTATTGTCTCATATTGTCCTAATTCAAATTGTCCAAATTATTATTACTCTAATTGTATTACTATTTTTATAATCATTTTATTACTATTCAACTTTTAAAATTTTAAAAACAAGTGATTGGCATTTTTCACACCCAGCAATGCCATCTGCAGTCCTCCAGTGATGCAACTGCTTAGTAAGGCTAATTATAGGAGTGGTTCTTTCATTTCATGGCAGGGATACCATGAGATCCAAGAGCAAAAAAATCCTACAGCTTGGTTTATGCTGTCAGAGCTGTTCTCTGTGCTGTCCTGTGTGAGCTTTGTCAAGCCTGATGTGTTCATTTCTGAACATGACTGCAGATCCAGCCACTCTTGTTTTTTTTTGTAGAGGGTTTTCTGTCTCTGAAGGGTTATGTGTCAATGTAAATGTTAGCAAGCAATGAAAGTGCCCATTCTGCAGTTGTTATCTGCAATCCTTTACCCCTGGCCTATCAGAAGTTGGTCTAATAGTGGGGAAATTGTTTAATTCAGCAACACCTGCTGTGCTGTGTGTCCAAAGGCCCTTAAGGCAACACCTTCCCCGTGGCTGTGACCCACAGGGACAGCAAGGTGAGCAGGGACTTTGTGATGGGAGAGGTATATAGCAGCAACTCTTCAGATCTTGGACTCACCTTAGCTAAAAATCAAAATTTATTTCTAAATTTAATGAGAGAAAGCACAATTTTTCCTAGTGTGAAAATTTAGGCAGGCCCTAATAGCTGTCTGTAATTAACTTGCTGGTATTCTGCCAACCTGTGGGGAGCAGCTCCTCAAGAGGGCAAAAAATAGTCTGTGCTGTCTTGGCAGTGAGCAGGGACATGAGCTTTGACATGTTGGTGTGCAGGGGAGACAGGAATATCAATCTTCCCTCCCTGTGGCAGTACCAGTCATTGGTTTTTCTGGGTCTGGATTGAAGGCACTTGAGACACTAATTCATGATCTGACTCAGGTGTTTATTATTTCTGATCAGTAAAACAGTCTCACTACTGTGAGTTCTGCAGCTTTTCATTAGAGGGCACAAAATGGCAACAATCTCTTGTTACAAGGTCTTTTAAGACTAAACTATCCAATGAAGAACTGACACCTGCATTATTTTCCCTTTTTACCCAATAACTGATCCCAAAGAGCTGCAATGGGGACTTTTCTGCCCAATTACAGAGTGACACCCAACCCCATGGAGAAGAAGAAAGAAGGAGCAGCATGAAGAAGAAGCCCAGGACAACCCCCTGTGCCCTCCATCTTGCTTCCATCCACAACATACTAAAAACCCCAAAACCTCAATTTCTCACCAAGTGATACACCTACACTGCTCTCTATAATCTATTTCACTTTTGTGGATTCTGGTCTATCTTGAAGTCTGGGAAACTTTCTCCATGAATGAGGGTAAAAGTCAGTGCTGCCCTGGGGGTCAGGGCACCCCAGAGCAGACATGGAAGTATTCCTGGTGCCCTGGGTTTCCACACCTCCCCAAAAAACAAACAGTCTGACTGAAAGCAGTGATGTTCTCGTTGTGTTTGCATCCAGCAGTGACAGTCCTGCCACTCACACAAGGATGTTTTGGGAGCCATGTGCTTTCTTGTTTATCTCCTTTCAAAATTTGACCAGCATTTGGCACACTTAGCATTTGGCACACTTTGACTTTCACTTTATCTCTGCTCAAATACACTTTTGCATGTGGCTGCTTTGTGCTCACCTCTCAGCTGTGCTGAGTGCTTGCCTGGAGCTTCCAGCTGAGATAGGATAGATCAGAGATATGATATACAAGTGTTTATTGCCAGGCTGGGTGCTCTGTCCCATCATCTGAGAGTGCAGAGATTGAGATTATAGCTTGCTTTAGATTACAGCTATAAAATTATAGCTTGCTTTGTAAAAGGTGTAGTGAGAGATCAGTAGAATTGCTGGGCTGTAAAGCCAGGCCTGTGTAGGAGGGGTTTAGGGTCCATTGCTAGCTTCTCACCTGATTTCTGCCTAGGTGCAAAAGGTCAGTGGGTCCCTCCTTGCTGTTTGCTGCAGCATTGCCTGGAGACTAAACCAAACAATTCCTTTCCTGTCCTGCCCTTGAACCACACCCCAAATCTTCTGAAAAATGTTCAGGCACGGGCACACCTCTTGTGCCTGGGATCCCTCGTGGCTGTAGAATGCTTGAGCCTCAGCACCTGTGACCTGGGAACAATAAAACCAGTTTTAATGCAGAGGTTGATAAAGTATAAAATGGAGGAGGTGTTTGACACATGGATTATCTACTACTGTTTCCCAAGACTTGAAGGTCTATTGATGCAATAAATGCAGCCACAGACTCTGGTGGATTCCTTTGGCCAAGTTTTCTGTTTCTGAGGAATATTTTTTTTTACTTTATTTAGAAATCATTTTCTACCCAGATTATGTTGTGATTCATTAGGAATTGCTCAAAAATGAAGCTGAGACACATTATATGAAGCTGGTCTGCAGTTGCCACATTGCCAAAAATGCTGATGAAAGGCACTGGCTCACTCTGTGCATGCCTCATACTCTTGGTTAATCATTCCAGCTGGCCAGAGTGTATGTTTGGTAGCTCTTATGGCCTATTTTAAATAAAAATAAATTAAAAACCAATCAACTTCCCCCACAAGCCTTCATCTCCTGAGGACTGACAAATTGTCCCTGGGCTGGAGCAGACTAAAATATTTTATTTTTTTCCCTCTTGCTTTCTTGTTCCTCCTCTCAACTGGATCAAACTGTCCCATACAAAACAGCACGGGCAGGCAGCTGTCTGCCCCATGGTAGTCATGAAAAGTGCAACTTCAAAAAATAAACACATAATCTGAAGTTAAACAGAACAGTTGCACAAAGTTTGGGGGTTATTTATTTATTTATGTGTTTAATTATGTATTCTTTTAATTTTTCCTGCTCAGAGGCACTTACCCCTCAGCACTGGGTTGTGCCCAGGACTCCCAATGGGATCCCCACCTGATGAGAAGAGACCTGGCACCAAGGCTCACCCTGCCAGGGACCCCTGGAGACCTCCCTGTCTCCAAAGCCACTTCCTCAGCTTCTCCATTTCTGGGCATGCTTTCTGTGCCAGCTGGCACCAGGAGTGCAGGGACCTTCCTGGGGTGGTGTCCCTCTGCCTCACCCTGTGTAGAATTCTCCTGGCACTATCTGGCCAGCCCTCCTGCATTGTGCAGTAGGTCAGGAACAAGCACAGAGCTCGATTTTTCTCATGGTTTTGATAAGAGAATTCAATAACATATCATGAATAAGATAGCAGCTTTTGTGCTGCAGATTCAGCCAGATGGAAATATGGGCATACCCAGACTTAGTTCATGAGGGCAGGGAAAACCAAAACAAAGGCTTTGAAAGACCTGGTTTGTGATAGGACTTGTAGTCCTTTTCTGACACAGAGTTTAATTGCACTGATCTGAGCTGGTTAATAAAATTTCCAACAAGGTGATAAAGACATTTCATGTTTGCCTACTGTTATAAAATTAGCTACAATTCAGGCATTTTGCACCTTTATTCCATGACCTATTTTTAGTTATAGTAAGTGTGATAACTGCAGTGGTGATGCATTTTAGAAGCTAGGTAGCACAATAATGGTAAGTCTGATTGACAGAGAGATGAATTGAGAGGTGTAGAGTTGCTTCTAGTCCAACATGATGCCATGGAAAATTAATTTTTACAGGAAAATCTGATCTTGTTTCAAAACTGCAGTCTCAGCCCTGTAAGAGGGATAACATGTGACAGCACAGATCTGGCAAAAGAAATCAAGAAAACATTTGCAGTCACTCCCTGTCCACATTATGGCTGTGTTACTGTTGCTTCTTACTGACACATTATTTAAAGATTTCCAGCTTGAATGAGCGATATCTTTTTCCTCTTTCTAAATTTTTTTAGAGGTGTTTTTTTTTTGTGCAGTGTAATCCCATGCAAAATTAGCAAACATCTCCTGTTGGCTTATGATGTCTGCTGGGGTGGAAGCTGCAAAGAAGTAGACTTTCCAGTCCAGCAAGTGGAATAAAGGTCTCTGCAAGCTGGAGATAGGAGAGTAAGCACCAAGTCAGCTACAGACAGCCTTGTGTGACTCTGAGCATGACTCTGTGTCCAATTGTCCTTAGCAGCTCTTCTTGGAATTACAGAAAAACAAATAAGTAATTTATTAGTAAATTGTTGGGACCTATTTTGGGCGAGTTCAAATGTCAGCCTAAGCATCCTTGATATGTGAGCATCTATCCCTACACAGCAGTTTTCTGTGCCAGACTGAAATGAGAGACAGGCTCTCTCCTAACAATATGCAAACAAAGAGTTTGTGATTAACAGCAATGTCACAAGCAGCTGCCAAGGGCTTGCATTTGACATCAAGGGAGCATGGTTCAGATGCAGTAATTATGCTAAGTGGTGCTGATAACACAGGAAATGTTGGAAGCATTTTTCCTGTGTTGGAAGGTAATTGTACAAACTGACCTGTTGTCACCTAAGTGCATCCTGAGAGATGAATGGCATAGAAGTCACTGCTCTGTAATTCCCTGGGGTGCCAGATGCAGAGGAGATCACCTCCAAGGACATATGGGGTGCCCTTTATAAACCCAGAATGGGTAAGCTGGGAAGGGATCACTGTCATCCAGCCCAACCTCTCTGCTGATGCAGAGTGCCCCAGAATGTGTTACTCAGGGTTGTGTCCAGACAGCTTTTGAGCATCTCCAGGGGAGATCTCCACAGTCTCTCTGGGTCTCCTGTTCCAGGCTCAGCCACCCTCAACAAAAGGTTCTTCCTCATCTTCTGGTGGAACTTTCTATCCACCGGTTCTGCCCATTCCTCTTGTCCCATGTCTCAGCTGCTCCCTGCTCTGTCCCCTCCCTGCAGACAATGACAGACATGGCTCAAGTCCCCTCTCAGTTGTCTCTTCTTGGGGCTGAGCAGACCCTCCTCCCTCAGGGTTTCCTCATCACTGAGGATCTCCAGTCCCCCCCTCATCTTTGTAGTCTTGTTCCAGACTTGCTCCAGGAGCTCCACAGTAATCCTCAGGGGGAGATCAGATTACAATGATTCTATCCCATGTCATATCATAGAGGAAGTGAAGGCCCTAATTCACATATTGAGAGGAAAAGTCCCAAGAGCCTGACAGCTGTGGGGGTGTGTTCTCCCTGTGGAGTTAGGCTGTACTCAATTGTTCTTCAGAGAAGTTTCTGCTCCTCTGGAAATGAGAGAAGTTAGAGAAATTACACTTGGGGGTAACGTTACCTTTTGTACATGTTTGCTACAAATATAATAAAGATTCATTTTGCAAGTTGGGAAAGCAACAAATAACTTTTCTTTGACACAGCCCAACAGCTACTGAGAACAGATGTTGGAGTCAGGGTAGCTCCATTCCAAAAGGGAATGCTTTTTTGAGCAAAAGAGACACTTCAGCTCTCTCAGGTAAAAAGATTTAAATAGTGAATCTCACAACAGGACAGATGGATCCAGATCACTAAGTAGCAACACATGTTTTCTCTTGGGACTTTCCACTTGTGGTTTACCAGCCATGCCACAACAAAAAGTCTTTCACTTTTCTGTGAAAATGAGTCCATTTATTAGTATTCCTCCAAAGCTGCATCAACTGTTGCTTTCCTGTGCATGTGTTTAAGTGAGCTGCTGTCTTCAGTGAAGGCAAACAGAGCTGGTGCTCCTGAGCAAGACTGGTCTGGGGGAGTGCAATGAGCTGGTTTCAGTTCTGGAAGCAGGAGTGTGTGCTGTGCCTTTGCTCTGCTTGGGGTTGTGAAGTTGGGTGAGAAAGGGATGAATCAGCCCAGGCTTAGTGCTGCCCTCAGGCTACTGCCTGCCTTTCCTGGAGTTTGTTGTGTTGTTCGAGGGATTTTGTTGTGTGAGCCAAAATAAAGCAAAGGTGGTCAGCTCTATGTTGTGTTTTCTCCCCTAATCTGAGGCCTTTGAAAAGGAGCATTGAGGCATGTGGCTAAAAGTAAAACTCACTTTGGGTAGAGGCAATGGCTTGGATTGACTTGGCTCTGTGTGTTGATAGATTTAGTCAAACATCCAGAAGAATGAATAGACTTTATTTAAAACATAAACATGGCAAGTGAAGACAAAAACTGTTATTACTAAATTCCCAAGTCCTTTTGAATGGTAGCAACAATCATCTAAGATTTACTGACCTCTAAGAATAGATGGAACCCTAAGCTAAATGAAAGCACAGATTTTTCAAGAAAAGGTTTTTGCATTTAGGTGTATCCATGAAGTAGCCCAGAAGTAAGAAAATCCAACCAGTCTAAATTTGTTCTAATGCCATATTGCAGAGTGACTGCTAGGTCACATCTTAGATCTCTGAACCATTACAGGTGCAGAACATAAAAGTGGAAACTACTTGTAGGAAAGGCTTTTGTCAGGTACAGCAGCACCACAGGTTGCACAAAACATCTTCATGTGACAGATAAGAGGGAAATGTCTGCAGGACTTTTTACTGAACCACTAAGAAATGGTTGCCCTGCACATCTGCACAGATGTTGTTCACATTTTTGAGGTGTCTGCAAGCTTTCTTCAAGCAAGTTCCCTTTAGGGTACACTGAAGACAAGATTTGGATTCAGAAAATATCTGATATCTGGATTTATGGAGATGAGAGAAGCACAGCTACTCAGCTGGGAGCCTCCCTGGGGGTATTGCTTTGACAAAAGATAACTGCTGCACTATTGCCAAATGGCCCTGCTTCCAGTGATGTGAGTAAAACAGAATTTTCACTCAGCTGGGACTTGAAAGCTGATCTTGATATGAAAAATCAGGGTCTGAGCTCAGAGTTGATACTGGAGTGCCTCTTATACACAAAGCAAAAACAAACAAGACTTATTCATAAAAATCATACAGATTTAGTCTAGCAACTGGTGCAGGAGAGGTCAAGTGTTTCCAGAGCTCAGTTTAAAAAAACAATCTTCATCCCCCCATGACAAGATGGGGAAACTGTCCCATCTGGGAAAGAGAGCTAGTAAAAATTCCTCCTCCTTCAGAATTTCATATATCAGCAAAATTTGCTCTTTTGCTATTTTCAGCCAGTCAGTTTGGCTGACTTGGGGCTGAAACAGCAAGACACATGCACTGGAACAAGGAAAATGCAGCTCTTGGCTTTCTGGACATTCATGGACAACACACTGATACAATTTGGTTTTTGTTCTTTTTTGTTTTGTTGGGAGTTTAAAATCCTCCCTGGAAGCCACAGGAAGGTGCTTAAATAAAGATTCAGTTGAATCAGGCAGAGCTCAACCACAGTTTTTTTTCCACCCTGAGAAAGGTAAGTCCAGGTAACATGACATTCACATGGCAGAGAGCAGGTTTTAATTTCTGATTTCCACAGCCTGGTTTTTTTCTCACAGCTGGCTCCTGTTGAAAGTGGAAGTCCCCTTTTTGGTGGAATATTTGGTAAAAACTGAAATATTGCTATCAAGGCTTAAAGAAGGCACCTTCCCTTATGATAACAAAATCAGTATTTGACCCCATTAGAGCAACTCCTGTTTTTGGAGGACGGGGTCAAAGTGCTCTGCCTGGTTCTCTACAGAGTAGCAGCTGGGAAAAAGAGACAATGAAAGAATTGTATTTTAGAGAGGAGAAACATAGAAGAGGTCACAAATCTCACTCTGCAGAGCCCTTCAGTTTCTTTCTTTGTTTTAGCTGCCTTTCTTCACATGCAGTAGCCATCCTCAGGGTAAGGTGACAGGAAGAACATCCCATGCTCCTGAAGGTGGCTGCTTCTGCTCCTGAGAGTCCTCAAGGATCCTGATGAGAGACTGGACAGTCACCAGCTTCCAGTGGTCTGGCACAGAGCAGCTGAGTCCAGGCTTCCTGCTTTCCCCAGTGCAGGTGCCCAAATCACTGACAATCACAGAGGACTGTCCAAAGTGCTGATCTGGAGTGGTGACACGACTGTTCTGTGGACACAGTCAGTGGCTGGAAGGAAAATTTTGCAGATTTTCCTCTGTATTGTGTTCTAGAAGCTTTTTTTTGTTTTCTTTGCCATCTCTCTTGGCAGAAATCTGTCACTTGTATTACAAACAATGCTGCCACTGAGGGAGTGATGCTTCTCTTGACATGTCTCCAGCTGCCCAAATTGTGTTCCATTTAGACAGGTGCTGTAAGAACAAAATAACTTATTTTTACAAAAAAATAGACAAAAAGCTTCTCCAGAAATAATCATTCCTATGTAACCAGTGGAACAAGGTGCAAAGCTATGGAAAAGGCATATTCATGCTGCTGAGAGAGAACTGACTGGGGAGAAGTCCTGCCTGGATACCCAGGACACTGGGGACTTTCTGTCCTCATGCCACAGCCTGGAAGTTCTTCTCTGTGCAAATGGAAAAAGTGGTCTGTCCTCCCTCATGAAGGGATATCAGTATTACCTTGGGCTCATTTAAAAGTATTTCAGAGAATGAGATGTACAAATCCTCTCTGTGACAAAGAGAAAACAGCTTCCTCTGGGTCCTCTCAGGAAATGAAGGAATTCCTTCATGTAATAGTTCAGAATTGCTCCAGCTCTGAGTTTCTCCTCACCAGAGCTTCCTCCCCCACTGCCTGGAGTGAGTGGCTGGAGAGACTAATCCCACCAGGATGGAGTTACTCTTCCTTGCAATCTGCCTTCCTCCCAGTTTCCAAACTCATTTTTGCCTTTGTAACAGCAAAGTTAGTTTCAGTAATCTCACTTTGGTTTGCAGTATTCAGGATTCTCACTGCCATGAAACAACCTGGCCTTCTTCATAAGGTGCCAGAAGCAGAAGTGCATTTACAGCAGTACTGAAAAGCAAAATGCTGTGGCAGAACATCCCCCTGGATGCACCTCTCCAGGGCTTTACCCCCCATCTACCACCCACAACAGGATTGAAAATACCAAGTCATGATTGAATTAGGCTAGAATTTCTCCTAGAGCTCATCTTTTGTACTAAGGTAGTACCAGCTTTATTTCTAAATAATTCCTGACAGATACTGGTTTCCCCTTTTGTTAAGAAATCACAAAGCAGCAAACCTGGACTGGTGGAGGCTTGATAGCCTGGACAAACTCTGCCTCAGTGCTCAACTACCATTACCCTTAGACAATTTCTTCTAACATCTGCCTTAAATCTCTTTTGTTTAAGTCTGCTGTGCCTTAATTGCAGTGTCAGCTGGGTTAGCACAATAAATAACTTCTTCCATCCTCTCAAAAGACACTCTGAAGAAGGTTGTTATTGTGTCCTTAATCAGCCTGGCCTTCTCCAGCCTAAACAGACATAACCCATCTCTCACCAGAGATCACATTCCCTGGACCATTTTCATGTCTCTGGTATTGATCCAAGTTGCCCTTAAACTGGAATGTCCAAAACACAGCCCTCAGAGGTGGGACAGCTTCTGTCACCAGTGAGCCACCAAAGCTGCTGTCCCACCTCCTCTTCCACACGTGGAGTGGAGAAATGACAATGAAAAGACAACATCTGGAAGGTGCCCTTGTTCTGTCCTCAATGAACAAATCATGCTACAGCAGCCTTCAATACAAACACGATAAATATTTACTCTTATTTATGCCACAGAGGTTTTTTTTACTAATGGGCTAAGGCCAGGGATCAAACCAAGAAGGGCCTGCTATAAGTCAGTCTGGAAAAGAAAAAGTTGACCTTAAATGAGCTGCTTGTGTTACGTCAATGCAGTTCCTAGGAACAAAAAGATAAAATGTCTCTTTATTTTAAGGAGAAAATCCATCCTCCTCCATAGATTATGCTCTGCAGGAGGGAATGCAACAGCTGTTGATGTTTAGCAACCACAAATGTTGGGGATCAGGCTGTGGTCTGAAAAATAACTGACCATTAACCCAGTTCCCATGGCTGTCAAAGAAATTGCAGGAAAAGTAAAAGCTTTTTTTATAGGTTTACTTATTTAAGGGTTATTTTGGTTCTGCTTGATACTATGCATTGTGTACATTCACAGCATCTGCTACAGCAAACTATGCTTTAACTAGTACAGTTTTAGTGAAACCACAGTATTTTCTGCCTGTTCTGCAGACACACAGGCAACAGTCATTAGATTCAGTAGAAACCACCAAGTGAGATATCAAATAGGCAGATTTTTCACCCTGTACTCTTGCAAGTCCTCTGTCCAACTTTTTTTTCCTAAATCTGTTTTCATTTTCTTCACCCAATTTTCATTTTTTCCCTACTGTAAATAACAAATGAATTTGTAAACCAGCTGGCCTGCAATATTGTGTGGCAATAAAAATATGAACATGGTGAAGGCCTGAAGAGCATGTTTCTTCTAGCTAAGGATGGGTTTTTTTAAAAATTGTGTGTATATAGGCTCAGGTTCACAGACATGATGCAAATGATGTCCCTGTATCCCAGTTAAAGATCACCTAGGATGCAGTGCACTAAAAAAGGTTTCAGTTTGTATCCTCCAGCAAGTCTAATCTAAAGGCTTGTGCTGAACTTGAGTACTGAAGCTGTGAAGTTACGTCATTCAAGACAAACAAAATAATATATTTCTAATACTTACAGCTGTGTCCTTCTTGGTCTTCTCTTTGCTGGACATCTGTTGAAACAAATGCATGGCTTTCAGCATGTAGGATAGATAACCACAGACTTCAGAAAAATGAGATTCATATTAAGCAACATCCACCAAAGCTGAGGTTTCAATGTGCTAAATGTTCTGTAAAATGCAATCCAATATTCCATTTGCTTACAACCCAGGCTACCATTTCAGAAAGGAGAGATTTTGGGATTGAAGTGAAAGCCCTGCTCCCTGTCTTGGGACAGAGCCCTGCCTCATTCTTGGGTTGTTTCTGTAGGAAGGACATGACTTCTACAAGAGCTGCTGCAGACCCTGGACAATCATGACCCTGCTTTCCCCTGATCTTTTCTGAGGCACCCAGGGTTGCTAACATTGAGACTGAAAATACGGATTGTCCTTGTCCATGAAAAGTGTGGTTGTTCCTGCTCTGTCCCTTAGAGGTTGGCTCCTGGATAGGGGCTTAGAGCAAGTGCTCAGCTACACTGGCAGACTCAGTCTGGCCCACAAGATGTCTTTTAGAGCTTTTTTAGAGTCACACACGTGGGCAAATCCAGCTACACAAGGGTATCCATGTGAACAGATACATTTCTGCTTGATCCCAGCAGGAGCCTCACCCATAATCATCCAGCCAGTGACTCTAAAGCTCTCAGGACTGAATTATTTCTGATTTCTGCTTCACACTGTGCTAAGCTGAGCAAGCTACTGACCCCAGTCCTGTTTTGTGCCATCTGTCCAGAAGGAGCCTGCAGGGATCACAGCTGACAAACCATAGCCCAAACAGACACAAAGCTGAGTTACTCTCACATCCAGAAATTACTTCCTGTGAGGCTCAGAATTCACAGAATCACAGAATTCACAGAATCACTGTGTTGGAAAACCTTAAAGATCATCGAGTCCAACCCAGTTCCAACACCTCCACTAAACCCTGGCCCCCAGTGCCACATCCAGGCTTTATTAAACACACCCAGGGATGGGGACTCCACCACCTCCCCAGGTAGACCATTCCAGAACTTTATTACTCGTTCCATAAAAAAACTTTTTCCTAATATTCAACCTGTATTTCCCTTCATGCAGCTTAAGACTGTGTGCTCTGCTTCTGTCAGAGCTGCCTGGAGAAAGAGCCCAGCCCCACCTGACTACAAACACCTTGCAGGAAATTGTAGAGAGTGATGAGGTCACCCCTGCATCTCCTTTTCTCCAGGCTAAACACCCCCAGCTTGGAGAAAGACACAGACACAGGAAGAAAGGCTCAGACACAGGAAGAGAAAATCATAAAGAATAACATATCCTGGGGCACTACATCTTCTCCCCAGGGCATCCCAAGTTTTTGTTAATGGCAGGATTTCCTACTGCTTGTCATATTTCATCTTTTCCTATTAGATAACGTAGCTTATACTTCATCTAGCTTACTCATAATTCATCTCTTCCTGTTGGATAACATTAAGCATTTTGGCAAGTGAAAAAGGATTCTTATAATTTGGTCATGCAAATGAAGTGTCTCATTACCTTTATAGGACACTAGATTAGAGGACCTCCTTCTCCACAGCCAGCAGATTAAACCAGTTAGAAGACCTATCACAAAGACAATGCCAATGATGCCAGCTGCTTGAGCACCTCGTCCTTTTTTTTCTGTTTTTTTGTCACTTTCTGTGCCAGGACCACTGATTTTCTTCTGCTGTGTGTCTAGAATAAAACAGAAAAGGATGTCATAAGGTGTAAATTTTCACATTTCATACCAGGCAAATATTTCACCATGTTTTAGATGCACAAAAAATTCTGAAGGAGTCAAGATTTGTGCTATTCATATCACTGTGATTTTGGTGATTCCTTCTGAGTGAGACACATCTCCAACTAATTATGTCTAAATACCAGTTTACTCTTCCCTCTCATCATAATGCATCCGTCCTTTTTCTTCTTTCCTTCCAGCTCTAAGACTGTATGTTTGGGCTTGTACCTGGACCGAGCTCAAAATAAATCTATATAGAATCTATAATGTAAATCTGATAGTATTCAGAAAAATGGGTGAAAACCTGTTTCCCTGAAGTTAGTGAAGAATCTTCACTCATGGCTGCAAACTGAAGGTTTCAAATCACATCTCTGACTCTTTCAAGTGCAATTGAGAGACTTTAAAAAAACCCACAAAAATAGGCTTTTCCCTCAGAAGACAACATGACAATGCCATTAGGAAACCAATGATGAGGTTACTTAGTTTTCCTTCAATTTGGGATGACAGCATGGTATATTATGACATAAACACTCTACTGTGCAACTTCTGCTCATGTGTTCAATTTTTGCTTGTGGAAATAGTTTATATTGTTTGCCTACATGCATGGGATCAGTGTTTGGTGTGTTCAGGTAAATCAGCTGTGGGTATCCAGCTGCAGTTATGGAAATATTCCAAGCTCCTTGCACCAGGGTGCAGACACCTGTGAGAGAAAAGCATGGCTGGAGGCAGGACCAGGAACAGCAGTGAGATCAAACAGCCACCTGCAGATCAGCCTTCCACCCCAGACAGATTCTCTCCACACCTTTTCGGAAATAATGAACTATAGCAGTGGTACTGAAACTATAACTTCGTAATACATTTTTTTTCAATAGCTTTCTGGTTTTGTGAAGAGTTGAATGACTAAATACTTGCTTTTACTATTAATCATCACATCAGCAATAATTAGAACATTACACTTGTGCTATAAGGTACATTGTTCTATTGAGCTCATACTGCCCATTTGCTGCAAACCTGGTTTAAGTTGTGCACTGTATTAAATTGAGTTTTGGAGAAACTGAAAATTGAACTTTGTAACTTGGCAGAGTAAAAAGCAAATGTTAATGTTGCAAGGCCATTGTGTAGGGGGTCAGAAATCATGGATATGCTAAAAAACAACCTGACTCCCCAAACCATCATGTTCCTGAGGAACTAAAAGGTTAAGCTCAGCAACTGCCTCAGATCCAAGAGCTTCTCAGTGCTGTTGTCACAACACACTTGGTGGGTTATTCACTTCAGTGTGGATGATTTAAACATCAGGTCCATGGCTAAGCATAAGTGGATCTTGAAACAAGGCCCAAGATCTTCTCAGAACATTTTGGAACGACCGAATTAATGCACAGCCCTCATTAGTGTGCATCTACAGACAGAGACACGCTGGCTGACATTCCTGCTACCTAGAAAGCATGAGTGAACTTACAGTTGGCTGATAGATTTTCCTGCAGCATCTCATTTTCTATGGAGCACTCTATTTGCATGTTAGAAGTGGCTGTCACCTTCAGCGTGCTGGAAACACTGAAGGTGCCGTCGTCGTGGGGTATGATCTCTGTTTTTGAGGGCTGCAGGCGACTGTTGTTGGCTTTATTGATCCAGTAAACGTTGGGCTTTGGGTATCCATTGCCAGACCTGCAGTAAAAGGTCACCTCCTCTCCAGTGCTGTCACTGTTTCTTATTGGTCCACTGAGTACTGGTTGGCTGTAACTCGCTGGAGGGCAAGGAGAAAAAGAAATAGTTGTCGGCATTTTGAAACGTACTGGAAAGGCAGTAGAAAAGAATTTTGGGATGGATTCTGAACAAACTGCTGGATTTCACACCACCCTCATGACTTGAAAGAGAAGTGCCTGCAGGTTTAGTCTGTAAACCAGAGAGCTGAGAGAATCACTGGGAGGGCAGAAAGCTAAAGCCAAACCCAAAGGAAGAAAGGACCAACTTCAGCTGCTGTCACCCAGTCACATGCAAGAGCTCTCATACCCATGAAAAACAAGAAGAAAAGAAACAGAAACTGGGTAAACAGTTTTTACATGCATTCTCCAAGGTTTACGCTCCCTGTCTTACATTAAGCAGAGAAGACTTCATTTCAGCAAAGAGCAGAAGTCTGTTTCAAAATTAAAATTGTGCTTAAATATAGTATTGAAATAGCACAAACTTGAAAAGTGGAAATGAGAATTTGGGCAAAGTGACACAAGTTCTTACCTGCTAAGCTGAGAACCACTTCTTCCTGGTGAATCACTTTGGGAAGTTCAGTTTTCTCCTGCACTACGCATTTGTATGTATGTTCATCACTCTGGCTGACATTTAGCAATAGCAGAGAAAAATCACCATTTTCCAACCTATCCCAGAATAATTGAGTCCTGTCTTTAAAGCGAATACACTGATTACTGTTATCATCTTGGCCAGAGATCAGTGCATGTACAACTGAACACTTCTCTTGATAGGAATCATCAGCTATTTGCCAATATACCCGTAGATTTTTTAATTGCAAGGGTTTTTTTTCGTTATAAAGGCAACCTAGTGTGACGTTGTCTCCAAGTTTACTGATGATGTTCTTCTCTAGTGCAGCAACTACAAGATTAAAAGAGAGAGAGAGAAAAAAGGGAGATTATGCGGGGAAAAAAGTAATTATTTTTGAGTACATTATACCACATATAGACTCTGGTATTAGTTTTATAGCAGGTAGGTGAGTATGCTCTCTTCACAGTCATTCCTACCCCCCAAATTTCCAGTGGCTTATTCTCTCCATGTCCATTTATCTGTCTATTGTCCAAAGGGACCTTTTCTCTGAGAGCCAAGCAGTGTTAATCATTCCCAGCCTTATGGATACCAACATTTCACTTTGCACATTGACTGCAGACACATATTCAGGTCCTAATGCTTCAATAATCACTTCTTCTTTTTTTTTTTTTTAATTTAAGAAAAATGCCAAATAACTCCACTTAGATCACAAGAAGTGGAAACATTGATAAGAAAGAGTGCTGCCATTATTTTGAGACCCAGAAAATTAAGAAGGGGAGTAAAAGAACTACTTCTCAAAGCCGGCATGACAAAGCAACCACATTTTACTGCTTCTGTCAGTGACACCCTCTGAATAAATACACACAGCTGGCAAACCAGCACACCCAGATCCCTCCAGTGGCACATTCATTAGGCATTTACATCTTCAGGGTCACTTGAGGTAACGTCAGGACTGTATCTGGCTTTCAGAGCACTTTTCCTGCCTTTTGGACATGAGAAAGGCAGCCTCTGCTCCATGTGAGCAAGGCAAAGGCACGAGGTGAGGACAGCTGATGCAGAAAGCTCAGCTCAGTGAGTCCCACAGGGCTGGGCAGCTCTGCCCACAGCCTCCCTGCTGGATCCATCCCCTCCAGACCAGCAGCCAAAACCTCACTGGTGCAACTGGCTGGTGGCACCAGAGTTGTGTTTGTGTTGTGGGTGCCTTGCAAGAGGGGTCAGGCACGGGGCTGGATGGGAGAGATTACAGCTGGGGGAAGGGATTACGTGGGTGGATGGCTCAGGGGAAGGATGATGACAGGAGTGGAGGTTTGGAAATAAAGAAACAGCGTGTGGTGAGGTGGGAGGGAGGTGTCAATGCTAAAGGGGAACTTGTCTTTGTAAGAGTGCACTGGACTCAGAAACAGCTCATCCACACATCTGAGTTGGGCACCCTGGTCTAAACTACCACTGAGGCAGACACAGGGCTTGCAGGGAGAAAGGCAGGATGTTTACCAGGTACTGGAACTGAAAGAACAGGCTTGAAATGCAACACAATTGCTTGGCTCAGATTTTGGGAAACCCATTGGAACAGCAGGAAAAGTAATGTCCTGGCAATGATGGGTGCAACTCCATGACTGGCCAAAAACAGCCACCCAGCATCTATTGAGACTGAATCTGGGACAGTTTGTCCTGATATTGGGGCCAGGGAGTTTCCTTGGTGACTTTGTTGAGGTCCTTCTCAGTGATTAAGCTAGAACAAAGGAGAGAACTCTAAAAACACTTAAATATCACCAGGTGGTGTGATTTAATTCTACCTTTGTTTTGCAAGGGATGTTTTAGAGCCGTAATAAAAGTATTACTCATAGTAGGAGTAAATTTACTACTAATAAGCAGTAGTAAAATTACTAGCATTGGCTGCTTGATACCGTGACATATAATTCTGCTCCTGAGTATACAGGCATGTTAGATCTGCTTATCAGCACTCTTATTACTCCACTTCTAAGGCCTTTTGTTGACAGAGAAGTACACAGGGAAGTCCCTGAAGCAAGCAAAGCAATCTGAGCAAGAGCATCCATAAGGTCCCTTGCTGCTCTCTGCAATGAAACAGAAATTGATTTTATCTTCTTTCCCTGATGCATGTCAGAGAAACATTTCACTCTGAGGAATTCTTCAGTATCTTGTAGAAAACACAGAGATGTTCATATTGTACATTTTACCATCTACTTTGTGCATTTGGCCAAACACATTAAAGGGAGGGCAGTTTAATTTTTACTGAGTTTTTATGAACTTACCAGCTTTCAGGATAAGGAGGAGCAGTAAAAGAAATCCATACCTAAAACAAAAAGCAAATGAGTGTTACAACTGACTTTGCATCTCTGTGGTTTAAATAAGCAATAAACCCAATTTTGATTGTTTTAATATAGTGGCAGAAGTAGGTAAATTAGGTACTGGTCTCATGTAATGCCCCAATAAGTATTTGCATTTTTGACAGCTGCAAAATTTCTGTTTATACAACTCAGCAGTGGTTTGGTGGCCAAGGCCACGAATAGCAGCAAAATGCACTAATATTGGAATCAGGGCAGAGGGCATGAAGCTGGTGTTGGGCCTGTCTTCTCTTCTGAAAGAATTGATTGGCTTGCTGGACAAACAGGCTCTGGAGGCTGTCTGCTTCACTGGGAGGGACAGTGGCTGCACAGGTCAAAACCCAGGTTTTCCAATTTTTTGCTGAAACTCCAGGAGTCATTTTGTCTGGTTAAGGGAAAACAGCAGCTGACCATGCTGCCCACCAGGTTGTGCACTGAGTAGAAATGTGTAAACAGGAAACCTGCTGATAGTGGAGAGCTGTGCAAAGGTTTTTGCTGGGAGGAATTTGGTGTGTTTGATTACTCAGGAGGGGCAAATCTGTGCAGGAGTTTCTCCAAAGGAAAGGAGGCCATAGGAAACCCAATTTAACCCATCTATAAAGTCCAAGTGATTTAACTCTCATCCTACAGGGGTTTAAGATAAATGGACAGCACTTTCCTGTGAGTTACTTTAAAATAGCCTTTCACCACCACACCTAGTTACACATTGTGCTCTCCTTCTTCCAGATTGCTGTAGGAAGGGAAAGAAAGATGCTGGAAAGGTTTTGGAATGAGAACTGTGTGGCTGAGCTGCCACCTTGATATTGCTCAGGAGCAATAAGGTTGAAAAGCTGAGCTGATGGGCAGAGTGACAGGAGCACTGGACTGTCACCAGTGTACCCAGCTCCCCTGTGCAAGCAGGACTGAGAGGCCACACTACCCAGGTTCAGCTGGCTCCCTTCCCCCAAACTTCTCATGATGCTTTAAGTTTAGCTTTCATATTTTCCAGATTCTGTACTGCATTAGTATGTAACTCTGAACTTCATATTAAGTGTTAGCAAGTTCTCTTCACAGTGTAATTAGATAAAACAATCCTTTTCCAGCTGGAGAACCAAGGACACTGTTGCAGCTTCAGGCCCAAAAAGTGTAACAGAGAATTGAGGAGAGCAATCAGGGAGGATGGGACTGCATAACCTGAAGCTGTAATTGGACAATTAACCCAAATCCCAAATATATAAATGGACCAAAACTTTTAAAAGTGTGAAAAGGTGTGACCCAGGAGTCCATCTTGGGTGTAGCCTCAGCCAGGCTCTTGTACTGCCCAGGGGGTATCCTTTGAAGGCCTTTTCAATAAATCCCTGTTTTATTCCTTTAACACTGTCCAGCCTCTGTTCCAGGTATCCTCTCAAGGCATCACTCAGCCCTCAGCCAGGCCCAGCACTGACCCCTGGGCTGGGGTAAAGGGATAAAGGGATTCCTGCTCCCAGCAGGCCATTTCTGCCCAGGACTGAGCTCCAGAATCTCCCACCCAGGCTGGTCACTGCCTTCCCTCCAAACCAACCCTGCCCTGCCTGGCCCTCCTCCCTCCGAGGCCTGACCTAAACTCACTCCCCACAGCCACTCCTCACTTTGCTGTGCTTTACAAGATCCCCTCTCTTCCAGGCTTCCTGCCCTTTCCCCACAGCTCCTTTGTCCAGCCAAGCACAGGAATTCACACATCTCTTCCCAGGCACAGCTTTGTTTCTGCACAGCTTTGCTCCCACCACCTGCCTGGGCACAGCTTGAGGAGTGTCTCTAATTCCCACCTGCCCCCCAGGAAAATTATCATCTTCCCAAACATATTCAGCTTCCCATGCAGAAAGCAGAGAACATTCCTGACAGAAAATCTACCTCTACTTGAAGCCCATTTCCAGAGACTGAAGTGAAGAAATTTCAGGGGAGAACCAATCTGAATTGTATTATTTTTTGTATAAAGAAAACTCTTTATTTTCTTTTTCTGTGTCCTTTGAAATGATTTGATAGGTGAGGCTTGAAAAGTTTAAGTGTATACCCAGTGTGGAAAATTTCTGCTCTATTATTCCAGTAAATCTGCAATCAGTCTCAATGGAAGTCTCCTAGGGAAGCAAATCTAAACATTCTGTTCTGTCTCTTCTACTACTTCTCTTACATTAAGCAGTTTATTAACCAATATCAAAGATGTAAAACATACATCTCTACAAAGCAGAACAGCAATAGATTTTCTTTTATTAATGCATAAACATAAGTGTAAAGATTTTGACAGTGCCCTTTACACATTGCATTTGAATTTTATTTCTGTTGTATTTTTTACACTGTTCAGGAGTCATCACTTTTGTGCCAGGCTTGTAGATGTTTGTCTTGACAAGCTCAGCTCATGTAGTCATCAATCTTTCTTAATCCCATGCCTATGTTTGTTTTATTATTTCCAATCCAAGTTAGAAGCTATGGATACAGCAACTCATTTGAATAGAATGAAAACAACTACTGATTAATACTTAAGAGACTCTCTAGGGAATTTCCCATGGTAGGCATTTGCTAATACCAACAGACATTTAGATATTCAGCCAGAACTGATTCTCATATATATGTATACAAAGCAGATCTTGATTTCTCATTTTAATAAATGATGCCACAGTCAAGGTTAGACAGATCCAGAGATGTCTCCTCCTCCTTCTTGAAGGAAGTTGCAGCTGTGGTTTTGTGGGGGTCGTGTCCACCCACGATGTTCCCCTGGAATGGCTTTAGTTCCAAGCTTCAATTGGAAAAAGGGAGAAATGCTCTGCCTGTAGAGAAACCTCTGCATTCATTCAGCTCCTGTGTCCATCACTAGCAGTGAGCTCAGTTAAGTGCTGGCATAGCTGCCAGCACACTGCCTTCTTTGAGTCTTGCTCTCCTAATTTTTAAAAAAAATATTTAAACTTTTTTACTTTTTCTTTCCCACACCTTCATGTTCTGCAAGTGTTTTAAAATGCCGTGTGAAACAGGAGAAAGTTGCACTTCTCCTTTCACGGGTGAGATGATTCTTCCTACCAGCACCTCAACTTCTCCATCACTACTTATCTTAAAGCCATGGGATGCTGCTGCCATGGCACGCTCTAGCCAGGCAAGAGATATCCCGACGCTTGCAGTAACAACTTTGGGGGCTTTGCTCCACTGCTGAGACCCACTTTGTCCCCTAACCTTGGGGGGACACGGCTTTTCCCGATCAGCAGGTGCCCTAAGCGTGTCACCTGCGGAGCTTTTCTAACACCTGCTGTAAAGCTACCCGGGGCAATAAACCCCGGTGAGTCATGCCCCATCGCAACCCTTCAGCTGAAAAAAACCATAAAAAGCGTTAACTCCCTGGAGCCCTCGATGGCCGCTGTGACAGGGGACCCCTGCCCCGGCTGACCGGGAGCTCTGGCAACCCCCGCCCCCCCCCCTCCCGGCTCCGGGAGCCCTGCAGCCTGTCCCGGGTCCGTGGGTCTCCCTGAGCGCATTTTAGCAGCCCAAACCCCGCCAGCGCTTTCCCTGCCCGCCGCAGCAGCAAAACTCGCGTTTCTCAAGGGCGACGCGCATCCCGGCCCGGAAAGCGCACAGGGAGCGGCAGCAGCGACCCTTCCCCGCGGCCGCCACTCACTCACCCGCGTGGCTTCATCGCGCCGGACCAGCCGCGCTGAGCTAAGCCGAGCCGAGCCGAGCCGTGCCGTGCTGAGCAAAGCCAAGCCGAGCCGAGCCGAGCCGAGCCGTGCCCTGCCGATACGAGCCGAGCCGTGCCGTGCCCTGCCGATACGAGCCGAGCAGCAGCTGCCCGCCTCAGGCCGCTCCCACGCCTCCTCCGCCGGGGATTTCCGCCTTCCGAGCTGAGAGCGGGCGCCCGGCCGTGAGGGGGGGCTCGGCGACCCAGCGCAGCCCACCCTGGACGTGAGGGGGCTGAGGGACCCGCCTGTCCCCACTGAGCCCTTTCCAGAGCCTTATCGGTGCTGCTGGATGGGAGATCCCGGCTCCTGCAAATCCATGTGTCCTGCGGGAAGGACGCTGGTCCCCGTCAGGCGGGACGCCCCTCATGCTGCCGGGGAGCCGGGGCTGCTCCCGCGGGGGCTTTGGCCATAGCGCGTTGTGAAAGACACAACGGCGTTGGGAAAAATGCGTATTTTATGACTGGCTTCTCGCAAATATTAATGCGGATGTTATATGTGTTATGTTAGAAAGTTACGCTGTATTGATTTTCTTAAGTAGCGTGTTAAATATGGTTTTAGGTTATAGCATAAGGTTAAAATAGATACTATGCTATGTAAGATATTTTTTTTAAAGAAAGGACTCGCAGCGAGATAGCAGCCACCGGACATCTAAATCTTTTAGAGAAAAAGGATTTATTGCTCTCTTATCAGATGAAACGAACTTCTTCCCACCTTGCTCATCCCTGAAGACACCGTCAGGATTAATAGGAAGAAGCTGACATTGACCAGACAGAATCCTTTGTTTGAATGGAATTAATGCATCATGTATGGGTTGCATGAATATGCAACAGACTGTTGCTTTTAAGGGTTAATCCTCTGTTAACATGTGTCCTTTTTCGAGCTTATTTTGCCCAGAAAGAGGTACCCAGACTGTCCATAGCTCTTTGTTTTTTATTGCCTCATATTGTCCTAATCCAAATTGTCCAAATTTTTATTACTATTATATTACTATCATTATAACCATTCTAATTATATTGCTATTTTTATAACCATTTTATTACTATTCAACTTTTAAAATTTTAAAAACAAGTGATTGGAGTTTTTTGCAGGCGTCCTCTTGGCTCTGCGAGGCGCTGGAGATCGGTGCCACAGCCCCGGGGGAGGGCAGGGACTGCACCCGGTGATCTCGGAGATCTCGAAGAATCCTGCCTGGGAAGCGGGAAAGTTGTTTTTCAAAGTACGTTAGGTGTATGTTTGCATAAATAACGTATTTATTCTGTATTTATATTTTGTAAATAGCTAAGTGTGGTTTGATAGAGAACAGAACTACACCTGGAGCTGTCGTAGGTGTGTTGGTGAGGGGGTGTTTTAGCACCCCCCGGGTGTTCGAAAACTGCGGTTCTCAGTCTCTACAGTTTCATTTTCGGCTCCACATCAATGGCTGTGTTTGCCTTGTTTGTTGTCAAGAGCTCAAACCCAGCTGGGACCTCCTTGCCAATGTAAGCATTTGTGACACAAGGCACAAAACTTTCACAGCAATGGTTAAAGTTTACCACATTCATGTTTTATTTTTTCTGGGTTTTAGTCACCCTGGGAATGCGATGACGTTGTGCACAATGAATATGAAACTCTGGGGTTATGCAAGACCCGCCATCTCAAGGCCATTTCCGCTGCCAGCCAGCAGCAAGAAGGGGATTTCAGTTTTGGGTCTTAAAGCTGACACTACTTCAGCCTCTCTCTATCACTGACACCTGCAAATCAGTTGTTGCCATGATATTTCCTGAAAAATCCCTTTGCCAGGATTTTTTCTCCTGAGAAGCTGAGAAGCCTCAGAGGAAAAGAAAAACAAGGATTATCTGCTGCTGTGGAATGCAACAGGTGGATCTTTGATTGGTCTCATCTGGTTGTTTCTAATTAATGGCCAATCACAGTCCAGCTGTCACGGACTGTCTGATCAGTCACAAGATTTTATTATCATTCCTTTCTATTCCTTGCTAGCCTTCTGATTAAGTCCTTTCTTCTATTCTTTTAGAATAGATTTAGTATATAATTTTCCTTTAATATAATATATATAATAAAATTATAAATCAACCTTCTGAAACATGGAGTCAGATTCTCATCTCTTCCCATGTCGGGACTGCCTGCAATTCCCACAATCAGTCATCATTTTGGGAGGGTAGGCCTAAATTTGTGCTAAATTTAAAGGAAGATCAACATTCCTATGGAATTCTGCCAGAATCAGAACATATTTGTATCAGCCAATTCATGTCTTTCACTGAAATATTTCCTGATGGGATATCTTAGTTTGGGAACTGTTCTTTTGATATTTTAGGTGTTGTTTTTAATAACAGGCATTTGGTGAATGGGGATGCACCTGGAATCAGCTCTTTGTGGTAAAAACTTCCCGACTTTAAAAGCTTGGGGGTTTATGTGACTTTTTACAGTTCTGGATATAAATTTTTTATTCCTAAGGTACATAATTTGAAATAACTCTTCTGCTGTTCTTTGCAATGGCTTCTATCCTGCTTTTTTTCCTACCTATGTACCATTTTTGGTAGAAAGGAATTTCCCAATAAGCAAGAAATGCAAATGTGTCTCCATAGCCAGGAATCTCTTTAGGATTTGGAAAGGTCAGGTTGCAAATCACTTTGCTGCCTGCATCAGACTTTTGAATACGGATTGCCTGATTTTTTTAATCTATAAGTCAACCTTGTCTTCTATTTCCCTTCTAAATGGTGTCCATGAAGGCCCAGCCTTATGCAGGTAACTTGCCCCTATCTGCAGAATTCCTCAGAGGACATGAAATATAAGGATGTTTTTCTGCCACTGACTCCCTTCCTATGGCACACACTGTACAACACTGTGGTTAATAAAAACAGGTTCTCACTGCCAAATCATTGCCATTATGTGTAAGATGTTTCTTACCACACAAGCAAAAAAACCCCAAAAAAAACCCAAAAACAAAAGAAAAAAAGAGAAGCAGCTGCAGCTGATATGGTTCCTTGTATTTACACTGAATAGCATACAATAAAAATGTGTTTTTATTCTTTTGAACGCAGATTTTTAGTATGGCATTTACTAGCAATAAGTCAGGGTATTTGACTCAGGGTCAAAAGAGAGATCTCAGTGACTTGATCTTTGCCCTACAAGCATCCCATCAAAAATAAGATGAACAACGGTAGACAGGGGCTTGTGAAAAGTTTTCATCAAAGATTCCTCATTTCTTTTATCATGCACTTACAGAAAAATTCAGACAGAGACAACTGAGTTCCTAGAGGGATTTTTAAAACACCCTAATTGTTGACAGGTAATTTGTCCTCTCTTTAGTGTGGACACAGGACTTGACAGAAAGCATCTGAGGCTGTCAGGAAAATAAAGTAACTCCTACAGGTTATGTGGCAAATATGTTGCCTGTGGACTTTGAAACTAGAAACACTGGGAAGATTTAGGGGAAAAAAAGAGAGGAAAACAATATCCCCGTTTTTCTGGGCACTTATAGAAGTGAGAGAGCTGTTTGCTTTCAGATGTGTCATACAAAGAGAATCAGTGGATCTGCAGAACACTCATCTTATTAATACAGTTATTGAGAACCCAGAGTGAAACAGACACATATCTAGAAGAAAAGATATATATATAGAAGATATATATTCTCTCAATTTATAGAAGAAAAGATCTCAGACAGATTGAACATCTCTGGAGACAGGAAAAAGGGGTGACACGGCTGTGTGTGGTGTGTAAGGCTTCAATTGTATTTGGAGTCAGCCATGAAAGAAGTGCTGTGACACCTGAAATATATCACATCCTTATGGAATGGTGTCCACAAATCTCTGGTTTTTGTGCTGTGGAGGTTTCAGTGTGTGGCACTAAAGCTTTACTAGAGTAAAGTTTGACTTGCAACTGGGAAAGAAGTCAAGAGAGAAATCACAGTAGCTTAGGCCACTTGTGCGATTTTATGTAGCTAAGGCTGGATCCCAGTGACTGCAAACTCTCACAGAAAGCATGGAGAGGGAATCCATGGTGCATATACTGGCTGCTCTCTGGTATAAACTAAAACATAAAGGTATTTAGAAACTACCAAAACTGATTTCAAACCTCAGCCTTCCCAAACTGTGGTAAGATGAAGTCCATAAAATGCCCTACAATTAAAGTATCTTTTTGTTGGTGATCATGGTGATCTTCTGAGAGAAGAACTAATCAAATCTTCAGAGAAAATTGCTGTGGCAATATCTAAACAGGTAAAACATTTTTCAAATTCAAACAAAATGATGTAAAGTCTCGAGACTAATACTCAAGGAAATAAAATTCAGCACAGGTATTTGCTGTACAAATTAAAGATTACATCAATAATTTTTAAGAAGCAGATTAAAAGAAAGAATATTATCCATAATTTTATAAATATAATTGTAACTTGATTATCTTTATGTCAACATAACTGTTAAATGAGCTCTGATTTGAAATTATTAAGCACAGGTTTGAAAACTGATATTGTGTTCCAAGTCTAAATGGACCTTATAGAAACCTATTTTAAGAACAGGTGTTGTAAAAAAAAATAGTAACACTGTGTTAGAAAGCAAATATGTATCTGCTCTAAGCCATTGCCATGAAGTAAAGAACCTAGCAAATTTTGGAAATAATCTCTGATATAAAAATATTCCCTCCTGAAGAAAAACAACTGTATTCCTGGATACATTAGTGCCTCAGCAAAACAGTGCCCATCACTACCAAAAAGAATGTTATAATATGTCTTTAGAAACAAAAAAAATATAGAAAAGTGTTTCTTTTTCCTCATAGCACAGTAGAATAGGAAACCATGTAATGCAACAGGATATGATACGGGTGCCAATTAGTGAGAAACGGGAACTGAAATCTGTGTGACTTATGTTGTTTATTGAATTATTTGATAAATTGTGGTACTACTACTAAGATTTGATGAGAACTGTAGTTCAATTTTATTGTAAAAAGCTGGTTTGGCCCTTAAATAATGCAAAAAAAATTCCCTTTGATACCACTTGCAATACAAGTGTAAAGTGTAGATAAAGTGTAGTGTGGCATTTGGGTTTTTGGAAATGTGGTTGCAGGGCAGATGAGTGGTTGGGCTGAATTCCCCTAAAAGCCCTGTCTTTCAGGAGGTGTAGAGGTCAGGACATTAACTGATTCCATAGTGGGTTAGAGGGAGGTCAGGAGCTGTCAGCACAATGAGTACAGGTGGGGATCTACCTGTGGATGCTGCCTGGGTTTCTGTGTGTGCTGCCATGCCATGAAAGGCAGCCATGGATGTGCTGCCTCTTCTATTCACAGCAGGACAGGGCTCACCCCAGAAAATAAAAAAGGAGCAACATTGCATGGCTTATCAGCTGGTGATCAGCTGTCCAACATCTTCCTCCAGCCCGTGGTGCTCAGCTTCTTGCACCATTGATTGCACATATGTAACATTTTGTAATGTTTTAATTCTGACTCTTCCAACCTCTTTACTTCCTTTTTTACTGGCATTTGTCTCCAGGTAATATTGCAATGTGGCCTCTTTGTCCTTTTCCCATCACTGATGCTGGTGTGATGTGATGCAGGCAAGATTTGGTGGAGCAGCATATGCTGCTGTACTGGCTACAGCTCAGAGAGAGAGAAGTGGGTTTTATTTATCAGTTTTGTTTGTCAGATTATTGATTGTGACTTTATTTTGTAGAGAGAGAAAGAAGGAGGGAGGGAGGGAGGGAGGGAGGGAGGGAGGGAGGGAGGAAGGAAGGAAGGAAGGAAGGAAGGAAGGAAGGAAGGAAGGAAGGAAGGAAGGAAGGAAGGAAGGAAGGAAGGAAGGAAGGAAGGAAGGAAGGAAGGAAGGAAGGAAGGAAGGAAGGAAGGAAGGAAGGAAGGAAGGAAGGAAGGAAGGAAGGAAGGAAGGAAGGAAGGAAGGAAGGAAGGAAGGAAGGAAGGAAGGAAGGAAGGAAGGAAGGAAGGAAGGAAGGAAGGAAGGAAGGAAGGAAGGAAGGAAGGAAGGAAGGAAGGAAGGAAGGAAGGAAGGAAGGAAGGAAGGAAGGAAGGGAAAGAAAGAATCTACCTCACAGAGCTGTAGGTGCTCATGTGAGAGGTGAAGGCAATAATGTGATCTTTGTCTAGACACATTCTGGAGATGATTTTCATTTCTGAAGAGGAAATTTTGAAGACCATGCTCTTTTGTATGAAAAGAAGTCATGATCTGCCATAACTTGATATTTAAGATGAATTTTTGCCTTAAATGATGCAGAAATAATTTTTCCCGGGGTAAAAAAAGGATGTGATCTGGCAGGGTGTCATCTGCTTGGTGAACACTGCCCACTCTGATGTTACTTCCCTGAAATACTCCAGAGAGCAGTGAAAAAGAGATGGATGTTGCCATTCACCTACACACACATGTGTGGTAATGCTGCACAGCCAGCACTGTGGAGCAGAGATTGACCCCTGCCTTTGTGACAGCTCAGGGGACCCTGCTCCAGAGAATGGAGAACGCTCCTGCTCTGCCCTCTGGCTCCAGCCCTTCAGCTTCCCAGGCATCAGCACTTCTGGGACCTGCTCCTGGGGCAGCTGGCTTCCCTCTGGCACAAAGAACAAAGAAAAAAAACTCCAATTTGCTTTCTGAACATGCTGTACCAGAATAATAAGAAAGCTGGCTAGCCCCCAAGGCTGACAGACATCCCAGCCACCTCCACCCAGGCTCCCTTCAGACTTCATCCTTCATTCCAAAGACAGTAGCAGAGGACAGAGCAGCTGGAGACGCTGGCCTGTTTGCTCCCACAGGCGCCTCACTCATCTCTTGCCTTTTTTGGGATCTGTGTTTGTTCTGGTGACTTTGCAGAGGCTGAAGGACCATTAAACCTGACTGCTCTGAGCCACCAGAGTCAAAGGGCCCTGAGCTCTTCAGCAAATGCTTGGCTTGGGCATCATCTCCAGAAGGACCTCCAGGTTTAACCTACAAGCCCAAGACAAACACATCCACATGGATCTGTTATGTCAGTCAGTGGCTCATTTCCAGAGCTCATTGTTTTTACTCTTAGCAACTTCTCCACTCTCCCATGGCAGTGGCCTGGATTTGCTTCCAGTCTTTGGTTTCCCTTCTCATTTCTGTGCTGGAGCAAAGAGCCTTGCTAGAGTGACTACCTCCTCTCTCTTCTCCCTCAGCTGGCCATTTGATGGGCTTTGTGCCACAGCACTGCACTGAAATGAAATTCATTTCTGCTTTTTGTGAATGTTGACCTTTCATTGCATTTCTTGCTTTTCTGCAGCTTGAGGAATTATTGACATGGCCTACTGTTCTTCACCTGTACAGCAGTGCAGCTGAGGGTGGAACAGAGTCCAGATTCAAAGGCAGTTCAATGAATGAGTCAGTACAACAGGACTGATGTGCTTTAAACGTGCAGAATCAGGTCCTTTGCCTCTACTCCATCAGAGGAGTGACATATCAGACAAATTTAAAGTCTATAAACACTTGTGTCTATTCTTAGCAGGGCATTGGAAGTGCTATCTTCATTGTACTGTTAACAGATGGGCTCTTCCCAAAAGGTTAAGTGAAAAATGGAAAAAGAAGAACAGAAAGGCAGGCAGACATACAGAACCCTGGTAAACCCACCTTTAAGACCAGATGACTTGCATAAAAAAGCCTTAATTAGGTTAAATGTTATTGAACTGACTTTGTGGGAAGGACAGGCCAGAGTTCAGCTTTTCCTCCATCGTCTTTATAATTTCACTGTACCTCAGGAAAAACAGTTTTCCAGAGTTGTTATTTTAAAAATGCAAATAATCTGCTCTTGTGACCAGTAGACAATTTTTTTAAAGAGTCTTAAGTACATACATTTGAAATGTTCTTGGTTGTACAGGAAGCTTTCATTTTTTTTTTAAGTGTGCTAATTCATGCTCTAAGTGGAAACAAGGAAATATTGCCTTGTAAAGACAAATATTTATTTTATTACTGAAAGCGCAGGGCGGTCATTCAGTTTCTGAGGTCTGAGATTGCTGAGAGATGTTTTAAGATTGTATTCAGAATGTTTAAGAGATTACAGGCTTAGTTTTCTAGAGCACATATTAAGTTTCTCTGGAGTGTGAATGAGGAGTTGTAATCCCTTCCATTCTCCTCTTTGAGTGTGTTTGTATTAGCAGGATCTGTCTAAGTCTGTAATTCTGCAACAAATAGGATTAACAGGCTGTCTGCTCCTGCTGTACCTCAGCTGGGGTGCAGAAATGTGCATTTCTCTTCCCCTCATGAGCACTTTTGTGTGTGTTTGGCACACAGCAAGACCAGGAATGAAGGGCTGCTGATGGATGTGCAGCTGTGTCCCTCCTCTGTCCTCCCTCTCAAATCCTCAGGAGATTTCTCAGGAGCAAAAAAGCTGCTGAGCAATGTTAAGACCTTCTCTGAGTGACTGTTTTAGGGAGTGACTCGTCTCAGCAGTGGCTGTTTTCCTTGTTCCTATCAGTTTTATTTTATTTCACAAAGTTGGTAACCTCAGTTTGTGCTGTCACACTTCTCTCTGGAAAGTTGTATTTGTTTATGTCTGTTGTTAGGATTTAGTGTAGTTTGCCTGTGGGAGAGGACACAACAGATGATTACAGACATTCAGGGAGGAATTTGCAAGACAACTTGTCTAGGAACTAAAAGAAAGTTTGGGATTATTTTTCTTGCCCTAGTGGTTTTTACTCCTACTCAGTGTATAATTCATCAAGCTTGATAGAAAGAAGCCCTTACAGCTCATAAGACTCTTCTAGAGAAAGTATTGGGGTTTTAAAGTTTTGTGGGTTTTGTGTTTTTATTTTGGTGGGTTTTTTCTCTTTTTAAATGGACCAGATTGGGAATTAATTTAATTTTAGGGGAGGGAAGGAATCCCAGTTCTCTTGCATATCTACACAGCAGATGCAATCCATACTGTGCACTCCTTTCAGAATATCAGAACCATGGCAAGGGAAATGCATGTATGTATTCCATATGCATGGATCCACAAGAACTGCAAGATGACATTGTTAAAAAGCTGTATCTTTCCCTTGACCATTTCACTTTTGAGAACTTCCATGAGCACAGGAGTTTAGAAAAGAAAGCAGTGAGAATGAGAACCACATTGAATGAAAACCTTGGCAACACAACACACATCACCAACTCAAAATCCAGCAGACATTTCTCTTTTACTTTGTTCTCTGCACTCCATACAAAGATTTTCACCCAGATTCCAATCTGGAATAAAAAATGGGAGCACATGTGATGTAAGACCCCATTTGTGCTGGTTCCCCCACCCACACCCCTGTTTTTCCTCGTGGGTGTTTTCCTGGAATCACAGCTGGAAGGGTCTCAGTGGAGCATGCACGCAGAGGTGCTTCCTTTGCCTGTGAGCTCCTTGCATGGGCTGCCCAGGCCTGTCCACCCACACAGCCACAAAAGCAGAACAAGCTGTGAAAGCAGGCAGAGATGTGAGGCAGTGACTCAGTGACACAATGGAAAATGTTCTACGGGGTATGGAGCATTTCCAAATAAGCACAGCCAGCAAAGTGTGGGAAAGTGTGCAAGTGCCTAAATCATCCTTGGTGAGAGTGGTGGAGGGCATCCCTTCCTAATGGGAATGTTGCTAGCAGTGGAAATAATTTAATATTTGGGATAATTCTGTCCCTGAAATTTGGGTGGATTTAATTTAAATTTGCAATTTGGACCCAAATACCAGATATATCTCTGATATATATTACAAATGTTTTCAGCTTTACATCTCCTTGGGATTAATAAAATCTATTCATTTCTAAGTAAGATTCCTTGCCAGTAACTTTTATTTTTTCCCCAGCCAATATCAGACTCCAGTAAATTATCTGGACTGCTTATGTCTTCATGATTCCTAAATACTCCTATTCCTGTATTACCCCCCAACAGCATGTTTTAATTGTTTCTGAGAATCTTATCTTTTGGTTCATGACTATGGCTTTGTGTGAAGCCAGTCCAGTATGGTCTTGCCCAAGCAGAAGGCATCCATTTGGCATTCCTCTAATTCCCACTGGAAGGATGAAAATATTTGGAAAGCCATTAAAAGGAAAGGAAGTCCTGCAGGGGACAACATCCCCTGCTCTAGTACCACAGCCCTGAGCATTTTCTGAGTCATATTTTGTAGAAAATATGAACTGTGTGCTGACCACTGGCAGCCTGAGAAAGAGTCTAAAAAGGGTGTCCTAAGGCTTTTATAGTGATTGGTGGGGTTTCACTGGGGCTGTGCTGAGGTCCAGCTGTTGAGCACAGCTGCATGGCTGGGCTGCCTTTGGCCCTGTGTTGAGAGACAGGCAGGGTTTTTTGTTGGGAAGGATGAAAGTTTGACAAGAAAGTCTCACAGATCTGTGTGCTTAGCAGAAAGATTTTTAAATGTAGAATCTGATGAAGGAATAGAGATGGAAGCAAGTTTTGATATAGAAGAAAAGAATTGCTGAGCCAGTCTCACTGGATAACCAAGGAGGCAAAGGGTGTGTTAGTTAGAAGGGGTTTTATGGCTTAGAGCAAAGGATAAACCCACCTCAAACAAGAAGATGTTTTTACCAAGCAGAAAGAGAGCACAGGCAAACAAGTCAGCAAAGTTGCAAGTAGAAAAAAGGTCTCAGAATTTTCCACTGCAAGAAAACTGAAAAACAACTTCTAGCTTAAACTGTAATGTACTAACTTCTAGTGATTGGAGAATAGCAACGTGATTATGGTAATTATAGTAGTAGTGATAGGCTATAGATAAAAGTTCAGGTATAGATTGGTTGTACTCTATTAAGATGCTCAGCAAAGAAAAGTCTATAATGCAATGTAACCAAAACCAAAGGGTCTGCAGGGCTGCCTGCAGCTGGAGCTGACAGCTGTAGGCACAGCTCTGTCACCCACCACCCTGGACTGCTGTAACCTCTTGCATGGAATAAACTGCATTTTGGAGAGCTGCCTGGAGTCCTGCATCCCTCATTTTTGCTCTTACAGTGTTTACTTTGCAGAGAGGGTGTAGCTGAGCAGAGAGAGGTCTGTGAGGCTGGTCACTGCTGCACTCACACCTCAGCAGCAGCCTTTGCCAAAAGGTGATGGACTTTGAGCAGGGACAGGGCCGTGAGGTGAGTTAGTCTGAGGCCAACATCAAGAAGCAGCAGCAGAGCTCAGTCTCCTCCCAGCTGGCTGTGGTGCTTGCTTTGAGAGTGTTTAATATGGCCTTTCCTCAAGTGCTGAAAGCAATTATCTCTAATAATTACTCAGTAAAATAATAGTGGTGCTGTAATTTAATGTGATTGCTTTGTTTCTGTGTCTGCTTCTCATCTGTTGCCAGACTGGATGTGAGTTGAAATTGCCCAGAACAAAACAATAACATACAGATGGAATTGTACCACTTACACTGACTTTATTTTCTGTTTTCCTGTCAGCTCTCAGGAGTTTATATTTTCTGATTATTATCCCGTTTCTATTCAGATGTGAAAAACCTTTCAATTACATCATTAGAAGCAAGATAAAACACTTTCAAGTATGTTTACAGTATGATTTTTAAACTTGTGGACTAAGAAATCCTGTTTTTTTCTCAGATTCACCATCGTGTACAGTTTTCTCAAAGTGAGACACATTTTACTATTCTAACCTATAAATAATCATTGCTTTGGTAAGCATTTGAAAAGGTTAAAGAGAAAGAATATTTTTATATGTTAGTGTTTATGTAAAATACCTGGTGGATCCTGGTGGAGATTTCCACCCTCCAGGCAAGCAGGCTTTGTGACTGAGGTTACACAGGTGTCAGTGGGGCTGCCTCAACAAGAGATTTACAGACTCAAGACCTCAGTGTTCTACAAAGTCACCACAAGAGTCAGCATAAACAGTCTCTGAGTAGCTAATGAAATAACATAAAGCCAATTTCATCCTCATGTCAAATAAAGACAATAATGTGGTTGTGGAAGGAAAAAAAAAGGTGTGGTTTTTTATGTACCATGGAAGAAATATGAATAAGAAAATTTGCAGTCTAGATCTGATCAAGATCATTAAGAGTCAACAAGATCTTATTTACATAAGTGAAATTTAAACCAGGACTTAATAGAAAAATAACACAGGAATCTCATAAATTTTGGGTAACCCCTGACCTGGGACACAGCCTGTTTTAGTCAGTTTACATATCTACTATATATTTGGAAATGTTAATTGAGCAGTTCTTGCAGCACTAGAGGGAATTTTAGTCCAAGCCAGGGAAGAATTTCTTAGTCCCATATTTTAGGCATGCCAGCAAAAAGAATTATCAAAACTCTATTGTATTAAGAATGTTTACTATCCTTTTAAAAGCATTTTAAGAGAATGTTTTCATAGTGACTGTGGTAGACGTAGACACAGAGACTTAGTCATAATTGTACCCAAACAAACCCTATCTGCTTGTGATTTAGCTAAATAAAAATGTGACCTTATTATCTTAGGTCAGCTTTGAAGAGTTAAACATATTTTATTTATCAAAGGAAGAGTTGAAAATGTTTTAATAGGATTTTTATTGTATACCAAGTTTAGGGCAGTAAAGAGGAACTGCTTTGCAGTTTATGTGATAATTTCATTCAGTACAAGATGTAGCTGGGGGAAGAGACTTGCTCTCAAAAAAACCCCCTTAAATTTTGGGAATGCAGGAAATGTAAGGCAGTATTGTCTAGAATGTAAGTAATATATCTGCCATCTCAAGAAATATCTTTGGTTCTTTAGCCTGAGGACAGTACTATGAAGTTGCAGACAAGGTGAGAAAAAAATTATTTAAAAGTCCAAAGCCTACTATTCCTACTGGTTAACCAGAGGAATATGGTGCTAAAGTACCTGCAGATAACAGGGTAGGCTTTATTCTTCGACAGTAACCTAAGAGATGATGGGAATAGCTGGCTGTTTCACCAGAAAAAGTAGGGCCAGAAGTGAGAACTCTTGAATCTGCATAAGCTCCCTGGCTGGTCACCTTTGAGCAGATGATGAGCACTGTTGTTTTCTGTGATTATCCAGTTCTGGATGTTCTCTGTATGGTATCTCTGTATGGTCAAAGCTTTTGTCTTTTAAAAGAGAAAAATACACATTTGTGTGCAACTCCTAGGCTACAGTGTCAGCCAGGTTTTTATATTGTGAGGGGCATTAGACATAATCTTTGTATTGTGGGCTGGATAGGGCAGTTCCCTTCTCTGGTGAAGAGATTTCTGCTGAGACCAACATGAGCATGTGGCTATCATGCTCTCTAAGAATCAGGATCCCTGATTCTGTAGGAATGGGCTTCTCTAACAAGTAATACTGTAACACCAGTGATAAATCTGTAGCACTTTAAATTGTGTGGATGGATTATAGTTCTTTTAATATCAGGTACAGAGCTGTTTCTGGTATTGAGGAACCATCATTTGGAACACCTATTTCTCATAAAAGCATTGAAATTATTGAAGAAATAGGTGCTGGAAAGTGATAAACACAGAGCAGAATAAATCTGAGAGTATTCACTTTATTAGTTCATATTAAAATCTAAACTAGAAACACAGATGTCTGTGGCATGCATGGACTCTGTGGTTGCTTTTGCATTGCTTTAAAGTCACTTACCATTAATCCATAACAGAGTTAGGCCAAAAACTTTGTCTAAGACTTCCCACAGCTGAGGATGTTCAGATATGAATTCCAGTGTACTATGAGATCAATTTGTGCAAGATGGATTCCAGGCTTTCAACATCAGCCATTTATTTTTTCTCTAATCCTTGTAGGACCTCTGCTTCAAACTCTGGGTAGGCTCAAGCTGAGACCCTCCCCTCATTTTTAATCTGATGAGTGGTTGTTGTTTTGGCTAAAGAGACACCACAGAGGCTGCTGCACCCACCCAGACCAGGAGCTGAGAGCCTTAAAGAGCAGGAAAAGAAACTGGGGCAGCTTTTAAGAAAACAAAAGCATTGTCATTCTGAAGGACAAAATGTGCTTCAGTCGGGAAGGACCTAGAATCCAAAATACAAATGTGAGTAATAAAGGAAAGCAGTGGCTTTTCTGAGAACTTTCAAGCACTTTAAAGAGGCAAGAAACTGCTTGTTGTTGCCCATTAAATCAAGATTATCCACATATAACCACAAGAGTTCCCCCCATCACTGCCAGGAGCTGGGGGACACTCCAGGCCATGCAGAGGAGGAGGGGGAGGCAGGAAGGGCAACAGGCACACAAAGCCCCACTGGCCCAAGCTCATGAAAACAGGATCCCCAATTCTCTCTTCTAAGTAAGAAAGACATGGCAGTAGAAGTTGTTTGAGGGGGAATATGCTGCTTCTCACATGTATGAAGATTTTTGCAGGTTCAGCTCAATGAAGTGTATTGGAGAGAGAATGCTGGGGGATGCTCAGGGTCAGCACAAGGCCCCACACCACATGGAGCAGCCACTTCCACCAGGTTTATTTCAGATCCTGGGTTGGATGAGGTCCAGGAATATGCTGAGAGGAATTTTGGGATGTGGTCCATACTTGTAAGTGACACAGGGTCCCTGAGGTGTGGCGCTGTGGCAGAGAGCACACCATCCTGAACTCTGGTGATGTCTACAGGCACACCAAAGAAAAAAAAGGACTTCTAAAAATCCAAATGCAAAAAGAATGCACCAGCTAAAATTTGTGTGGGGTTAATCAAGTCTGTACAGAAGTCATTCCCAAGTCACCCTGAAAATAAAGGAGGGGAGAGAGGGCACTGTGTGTTGTGGCTCTGGAGTTATTCCCACAGCTGCCAACCTCAAACCAAGTTGTCTGTGGCCAAATGCCACATTCAATCATTTCTTGAACACAAAACCACTTGTAAACCACTTGTAAAACACTTATTCCTTGTATTTCAATCTAAATTGACCCTCTTGTAATTTAAAGAAAACAAAAGAGGACAAGTAGTAAGACCATAAAAAAAAATTCCATTACCTAGAGCCCCAGATTTGGAATTGCTGTGCCCAGAAATGCACAGGGTTTATATCACAGAGCTGTTCATGGCACTGGCACTGGCAGGGAAATGAGCATGGTCACAGTCAGACACTGAATTGCACAGTCTTAACACAGCTTTCATACAGATAAGGATTTTTCCAGCAGGCATAATTAAAAAATAGTCTAACAGAATAATTTATGTTGTATTGATTTGCATTAATGTGGAAGAAAATATTCAGCAGTTCCTGATGGGAAATATAAGCTCCTGGAATGGAGAAACTGTCATTGTCTTGTACATAATTAAATCATATATACTCTTAGAAACTCTTTTATTCAAGCATTCAAACTCTTTTATTCTTCTATAGTGGAGATATAAATTATAGTGCCAAATTTTATTTATTTCTATACAGAAATTGACATGCACAGAATTGGTTTTCTGCTCCCTGAGGATGCATACTCAATAAGGAGGCTTTTTTTTTTTCTAGCAGGAAACTCCAAAAATTCTGGGCCAACAAAGCTGTATATTTCTTGTGTACTTGCTTTTCCCATAAGAACCAAAAGTCTGTGCATTTTACAAATGCACAGAAAGGCACAGCAGAGAGCTAGGATGAAAAAAGTATTCTCCATGTTTCTCAATTTAAAAAAAAAAATTTTTTTTTCTTGGTTTTGGTCTTTTTGAGGAAGGCTGTAAAGTAAAATGATTTAAAAGTTCAGGGCTAACACACCCTATTATAAATACTATATTGCAGGAGAACCTGAATATCTTTTGCCAAAAAATTCTCTAATAATAAAAAATCTTTTTGATTTCTTGTCAAGTTTTCCAGGCTACCTGTAAGGCACCAGAAGGAGAACAGCTCTGTGTGCTTACCACAGGGTAGCAGGAGCAGGATCTACTTCTAATGCATGAGCTGTTTTCTCAATAAAACCAGTGGGGCAGAATGTGCTTTGTTAATCCCTGAATTCACACTGTGTTTGCTGACCCCAAGGCTTGTCAGGTGTGCTCACCTTTCAAAAGGGAAAGGACACTTTGGTTTGGGCCCTCAGGCAGATAGAAACCTCGCAGGATGATTTTGTCTGAATGAAAAGATTGCTTCACATAATTGTCCAAGTCTTTGAAGTTATCCACTGAGGATAATAAAGTGTACTTTTTCTGTGGTGAGCTTTTAGTTTTGATTTCCCAGGGGTCTGGAGTGGTGCTTGCTGTGGATGTTGCATCACTGCTCGGCAGCAGGGCTGCTGCTCTGGTGTGGAAATCACTGCCTGTCTGCAGCCTGCCCTTCTTAAGGAAATGATCCACCCAACACGTGTGTTCCTTTGTCACCCCAGCTCATCACAGCTGGGAAGCTCACAAAACAGTTCTGTGGGCTTTGTACCCTTGGAGCAGCTGAAACTGCAGGTAAAGACTGCAGAATTAATGTTTTACGTGCTGCAGACACACACGCAGCCATCACTTCGCTGTGGTCACGGTGCTTCATGGGAAGGTTTCATTTTCTAAGTCCCACACTTCATCCTGCTGCTCTCACCTCACACCTGCTCACAGACCAAACCCTGCCCTGCAGGTGGGCAGCCAGCACACCCAAGTGGAGGATTTGGTGCCCAAAGGTGGGCAGTGTGCCAGGACAGATGATCCTGAGCATCTGGGATCCTGAGCAATGTGGACCTACAGGAAGCTTGGAATCACCTGGGGACCAAGGTGTCTCCAAGGGTGAGGCCTCAGGTTTTAGCTTTTATGTTTTTCAGATTCTGTACTGCTTTAGTGTGTACTTCTGGGCTTCATATTAAGGGATGGTGAGGTCTCTGCACAGAGTAGGAAGACAAAATAATTTCTTCTCCTTCTCTAGCTGGGGACCAAGGACAAATGATCCAAATCTCAGGCCCAAGAGCATAAACAACGTGAGCTGAAGAGAGAAAAACAAGGAGGGGACTTATAACATAAAGCTGTAGCTAGACAATGAACTCCAATATGCAAATGGAGCAGAACTTATAAAAGTGAGAGACCCCATGACCTGCTGTGCATTTTTGTGACCATTTTGGTTCATCTTGGGTGCAACCCTGGTTGGGCTCTTGTGCTGCCCAAGGTGGATCCATGGGGGCCTTTCAATAAATCCCTGCTTTATTCTTTAGCTCTGTCCAGCCTCTGCTCGGGGGCAGCCTGCACAAGGCATCAATGGTGAGAAAGAGTTCTGGAAATTGACTCACCCTCCTCATTTCCAGCTGTGAAAATGGCCTTCTGTGAAAGTAGCACCTCTCCTCATTATGGAGAGGAACTCTCCAGACAGGCTGCTGGCCCTGGATAACAGAACAGTTGAATTGTGTATTAATTGAAACTGATGCTTGGGCTCAGAACTCCTTGTTAAAGCACATTTGTGTGGGTGAGAGGAGAGCCAGAAAGGCCATGTGGTTCATGTCATCCTCATCCTCCTATTGCTCAAGAGCAGAATTACCTAGGAAAAAAAAATTAAAAAAATTCGCTTTTACCCAAAATTTACAGCATTCTCAATGAGGATAGAGAGATTCTTGTCCACAGTAGGGAGCCATGGGAGGAGACACTTGGAGAGTGTTAATTTCATTCGTGGGAGCAAGCATAAGAATAGTTGATATTAAAGAATAAAAGATCCTTCCCACACTTCCCTTTAATCCCCTGCAACTTTATTCTGCAATTGGCAGAGCTCGGCTTCCCCCTCCTGGGGAAAGGATGGATGGGCAGGAGCAGGCAGAGGATTTTCCTGCTCTCGGTGCTCCAGCATGGAACTGTTTTTAAATTCCTGACTCTGGATACCTCTGGCTTCACCTAAAGGGCTTGTGAAGAGGAAGGTGATTTGGAAATCAAGCTTGTTGAAACAGCATGAAATCTGCTATGGCAATGTGTTTATCTCTGCTGGAAAAATATTTGGTGTCTCGTCATCAAAGCCCACAGCTGCTGTTTTGAAATGTTCAGTGGTGATAATCTGCATTGTTTTGGTGCTGGAAATAGAAACCCTGTGTGCACCTAATAGAGAAGTTCGATTCTGAGTCATAGGAAAATACCCTTGCCTTCATTAGCTTGAAAAATCCGTTTAAAGTTCGCAAAACAGTGATTTTAAAGTTCAAGGGTAATTGATGATGATTCCCTTTTAAGAAGAAAGAGCTCAGTATCTGTTTTGACAACAAAGGCATGCATTACCATAATGACATGGACAAAGGAAAACAGTGTAGGATTGATCAGGTTCAGTAATAACCTTGCCCCTTTCAATTAATCAATCAAAAGACAATGAAGATGTGTACCTAAGATAACAGCCCATCAGCTGTGCCAGTTATTTCTGATTTCTTTTTAGTAACCTGTGAGTACTCAAGCATGGATACGTAAAACACAGCTGGTTACTGGTGCCTTTAACACTCATGGAAGTGTCAAGGGCATCCAATCTCTTAAACAGGAGCACCTGTTCAAATGAAACAGCAAAGTTTCAGTTTTTGAGGATGTTCAGGTTCATTTTCATGGAGGCTCAACTTAATTTTTTACTTCTTCTCCTTTTAAAATCAAACCCAAAGGTATGACCTTTTTATCTCAGTTGTTAATTTTTTCAAAAGAAGCTAGCAGATATCCCACCTTTGAAAAGTGGATACATTTAAATGGACACAAGTCTGGGAAGATTAAAAAAGAAACTACTATTTGTTTATGCAAAACTTGGTGTATGATAGTCCTGGAGGCACATGGGAGTTTTAATTTCATTAGTGGCAGCAATTCTACATATATCCATAAATCTTCTTATGTGTTTTATTTTATTTTCTAAGACAGCTTCCAGAAAAGCAAGGTATTATTGTGTAATTTGTGGCACTTATTTGGGGAATTCCATTTTTTATTGAGAAAAGGAATTAGGGTTTTAAAGTCATAACTTCTTCCCTATTTCTTACATAGCTTACATGTCCCACAGGTAATTAGCCTGAATATATTTGGTGAATAGCAAATACTTAAAAATCGATATTTGCACAAACCTGAATTAAAGGCTTAATAAAAAAACCAACAAAAACGAACCAGAAAATGGACCATGTCTTAAGTAGGTCATTGCTGCATGTTTCCACATCAAAGGTTTGTCTCTCATCTGGATTTGTGTGTGGCTTTCTCATTCTGAGCTTTACATTTTTTTGTGCTCTTGTGCCAAGAGATATGAAGAATTACAACTATCTCTATCAAATTCTTTAGTGGAATTACCTCATATTTATTTTTCCAGACTTTGAAAATGTAAACTACTTGGCATTTTACAGTTTTCTCAGTATACTCCTGAGAACCAGCAGACAGTCTGGTTGTTCCCCAAGTCATCATGCCAGAGAAAGCATGATATACAGGAAACAAATATGAAGTATTTATTTAATAATGAATTCAGGATATGAGCCTGGAAATGGCCAGATTAGATGCAAATTTCAATGAAAATACAAAGATACTATTTGTGTCCTATGTCTTTATCTAATCTAAAAGTAAACACTTTTTCCTGTGGCCCTTTCCTATTTAGATATCCAGTTCTTTTACACACAGACCAAAAAGCTCATAGTTGCCCAATAAGTAGCTCTAATTAATGCATATTCATCATGTTTACTAGAAAAGAAAATCCAAGTCAGGGGTATACTTTAGTGTCTTAGAATATATATTTCAAAAGGTGTGAACTTGGCTGGAATATTACAAAGGTTCCAAGTTTAGAAATTCTCAGTTCTACACAAAGATCACCTGGTGAAAATCAGTTGTTATTATTAAGCTGTGCAAGGTTCTATCTCATACAAACCAGCTTAAGTTGTCAGGTATGGAAATATTTGCTTCCAGATGTGCCAGCTTTAACTCTGTTCTCAAGACTTTCATTTTCCTGATCAGTGGTACCTGATATTGCTCAATCCATCAGTCAGTCCTCCATGACTTATTTTTAAGAGCAGGATCTTCAACTTGCAGCTGTGATTTAAAGAAAAAGAACAAACCAAACAAACCTACCCCCTCTAAATATTTTAATCAGATGGAGTTGCCCTTGGCCTTAGATACCTTCTGTGTCCCAACACCACGAGTTTGGAGGACCAGGTGTAAAATGCCCACGGATGCCCCTAAAAGGAGCCACAGGCAGCAGTGACAGATCACCCAGTGACCTCCATCCTTCTCCAGAGCTCCAGCTAAAACTGTGATCTTCACAAACTGTTGCAATTCTTCATTAGGTGCTGACAATGGCATCTGAGTATTTTTAACAAGATTTCCACATGATATAATTTCCAGATTTTATAAGTTTTGGGGAATTAACAGCATGGATCAGGTTTACAACTGATGAATTGAGTGTGAAAGTGTCTGTGAGTCTAACCCTTATGATGGCTTCTTTCTCCTACTGTACTTTTCCCTCTCTTCAATAATCCCCTGGTTTTATCTCCTTATTCAAGCATTGGAACTGAAATAAAGAGCAACACTAGTGGGAGCCCTTGGCTGGCTGGACAGCACTGACACAGCCCAGGGACAGGATGAGGGGGAATGGCCTCACACTGAAAGAGAGGAGGTTTAAATTAGATATTGGGAAGAAATTCTTCCCTGTGAGGGTGGTGAGGCCCTGGCACAGGAGGAGAAGCTGTGGGTGCCCCATCCCTGGCAGTGTCCAAGGCCAGGCTGGATGGAGCTCTGAGCAACCTGGGATAGTGGAAGGTGTCCTTGTCCATGGCAGGGGGGTTGGAACTGGAGGATCTTCATTTTCCCTTCCAATGCCCCAGGGCATTCTATGATTTAACTTTCCCTACTTCCATTACCCCATTTTTTAACCCCTGCTGCCGTCAGTTGAGATTTGTGGGTGTTTTTCTCCACAGGAAATGGGAAACTCTGTATTCCCACCACTCAAGTCCAGCAGTTTTGATCCATTTGCAGAACATCTCAGTTGACCTCCCATTTTAAGGGATGCTGACATGAATCTCCCAGGGCTATTCAGGCCACCAAGACAGACCCAAGGCAGACCAGCTCTGCCTACACCATGCAGTAGAACCTGACCCATCCCTCTATTTTCACTCTCCCAAAGGCTCTCCTCCTTCCACTCCACAAAAAGATTTGAAATTATTATTTCATAAGATAATACAACCATAAGAATGTGGCTAATATTCTTGGAATTTCTGTATTGCCTGAGGCATATACTATTGTGGTTTTTAGTGGTAAATGAAAAAGAGAGTTTAGCTCCTTAAAGTGATAGATTTGGTGGTCTGTGTAAAACCATACATTTCTTTAAGCTAATTGAATTGTCAAGAAGTGCCTATGCTAATTTTATTGTAAATTTTTGCCTTAGTAGAAGGTCCATATTCATGTCAGGATTCAATGCTGAAGATTTATTTTAGTGTCTTTTACTCAGGATAGCAAACAGTTACAGTTTCAATCATCTAGACTACACTTGATTAAAACATCTGTGAAGCTGAGTGTATTAATTAACTGTTTTTCTAGTTTAAGGATTTTTTGTGTGTATAATTTCTGCCCGAATGGCAAATCATCTTCCCATGCAATATCAGATAAAGTTGGTTCAATAATCCTGTCACTTATTTTCCACACAATTGTTCTCTTTTGCTTTTGTGGTGTGTTTTGCTCCTCAGTGCCTTGATACAAATTTGTGACTCTGCTGATCAATGTGAAATCAATTATGGTTTGACAAAGTAGAGTTGCAGATTTTAAAAAATTTTCTGGTGTGAGAAAGATTATCCAGGACTGTCTTCACAGCTTATTATAAAATTCTTCAGAAACATCACAAATTTCACATAATAAATGAGAAATATAGTTGTTTGTCACTGTTGTGATTTCCTCTGCAAAAACCCAAACATTACCCTCATTCATCAACTAAACTTTAATTAAATGAACTTCACAAAACCCTATCTCAGCAAGGCTCTTGTGAAATTTATTTTATGTTTTGAGGCCCTTAGCTGAAATGTGCTCTGCAGCTGCAGAATGTTCCTCTTGTCTATTGAACAAACTCTGTATCCACTGCCTGCTTCTCACACTTCAGGATGTTTTTCCTGATGTGGTAGAAAGTGAAATTAAACCCATCATATTCTGTATGATATCCTGAGGAAAAGTGCTGGGTTTTGTGCTGGAGGGATCTGTAGTTCCAGCAGAAGTTGAGAGCAATGATGTCAGGAAGGACTGAAAACAAAAGAAGGCTCAAGGTAGAATGATCCATCCAGTGGAATGAAAGAATACTTTTCTGCTGTAGATGAAGAGCTGAAAGATTGCTCATGAGGGGAAAAGGCCCCTATAGGGACCCTGAGGCTGATCTGTGATCCAAATGCATGCCCTTGTCTAAGAAACTGAGGCAGACAGCAAATGTGAATTCCTTGCATCAGTTAAAGCTGAGATAAAATTCAATATATGCAGCATTACCACATGACCTGTTGTCCCTACCACTGTTCCAAGAGGAAAAAAATGTAGACAATTACTCTAGTGGAGACGATGGAAATATTAATCCAGGAACAGTGTCAAATGATAAATCATCTGCTTTCTTCATCGAGGTAATGAAAGATTTAGAATGGACAAATATATTAAGCAAGGGGAACTTTCTGATTGCATGCAAATCAATGACTTGGTGGGAAAACAATGCTTCAGTAGGAGGAAACAAGCTCATGATAATTTTTGACCTTTCACTTTGAAATGTATAGAAATATTTTACAGGCAATAGCATAAAAAATCTTAGAGGAAACAGATGTGCTCAGAATGTACAGTCCTTCAGTAATTTAAGGTCTTATTAAAATCAGGCAGGGCATCAGAGAGAAGTTTAATGACAAGGGAGAGATCATAGGAACTAATGAGTTCTAAATCAACACACGAATTGTTCTACTGATACAGTAAATTGATATATGTTCTGGGGCAGTGAGTGAGGTGTGTTCTCTGCTTCTCTTGTAATCATCATAAGTAAATAAAAAGAGAATTTACAACTCTTTACTGTAACCCAGTGTGGGAGACAAGTGGTGCATCCCCACTGAGCAGTGGCCACTTTACCATTGCAAGTCTTACTCTACCTGGAGTTAAATGATGTGGTGAGAGAAGTTAGGTGTGAATATTCTCATTGTGAAACTGGTTGCCCAAGATAAACCTTGATGTAAAACAGCTGGTTAACAACTGACATGGAAATGAGCAGGGGGAAATCCGTCCTTGCAGGTGAACAGCTTTGTGGAGTATGTCCTCAGAGATGGTCCAACCTGTGTTTCAAAATGGACAGGAAAAGGATGGACTGTTCAATTAGAGAGGAAAATATTTCCCACTCCCTCCATAGGTACACAGCCCACCTTAAACCTGGTTCTGATGAATTCTGTGGGCTGGCAGTCCTTGAGGCTGAAATCCCACTGCTGTGTGCAGGCAGGGGTGGCCTGAGCTCACCCAAACCAGCCAGAGGTGTGCTCACACTCAACACAAATTAAATCTTTGATACCCAAGGCTGGTAATTAGGATTAGTGGTGTGGTGTAATGAGTTATCTGTTTCCAGTTGTTTCCATCCAGGATACTGCATTCCCCTTTTCTTTCCCACCCTTCTCCCCTTCCTTCACACCTCTTCCCAGCAGCTGTGCCTTGGGTTTCAGCTCCTCAGACCTGCCCCACTCCTCTTCCACCTCACCCCTGTTTGTCCTTTCTGCTCCAGCCCAGCAAAGCTGCCTCTGCTCCTCCCAGGACCCAGTGCTGCCCTTCCTCCCCCTCTGCTGCTGATTTATCTCCTGCTGGCAGCTGGGATGGCTTATCACAGACCAAAACCTGAGCTGGGCCAGGCAACTCAGGTCTTCTGAATTCCCAGAGAGGCACCTAACGATTAAATATTTAATTAAAGATGACAAGATTCCTAAGCCAAAGAGAGAACCACATACCTCATACTTTATTTGGTGTCGTTAGAAAGATTTGGCTCCTGGTTAAGCAAACATAAAATAAACTTCTGCAAAAAAAAAAAAGTAGAAACATATATAAATTAATATACATTTATTATATCATTATATCTATATAATGATACAATATTAATATTGTTATATTATCAATATATCAAATTAACAATCTTATTAATATATAAAATATTATTACTATATTAGTGTATTAATATATTATTAATAAAACAAATAAATGTAGAAACATATATACTGGTTTGGGGGTGGTTTTTTTCTGCTTTTTTAAACCATTGGATCAGTAAATCTTTCCCAGGGTGAGTGGAACACCTTGGCTGGCCATGGCATGTTCCTGTTGTTCTGCAAGGTACAGCTCATGTGGTGGGGACCCCTTCCCTGCTCCCAATGGGGAGATTTGCCTATTTGGGGACTTTGGGTCACATTTTTTGTGTTTGTTTTTCATAGAATCACATGGCATCCTGAACTGGGTGGGACCCTTCAGGATCATTGAGGACCCCCCCAAGAATCCCACCATGTGCTGAGAGTGTTGTCCAAACACTTCCTGGCCCCTGTCAGGCTTGAGTCTGTGATAATTTTCTATAAGTGAAATTAAATATCTTGATTTGATTAAATTGAGAGAATAAATATCTCAATCACTGATTTCTTCCTCTAGTGGTCCCACTCTGGCTCTCCAATATTGAAGTCCATTTTTGGTGCTGCTCCATCCTTCTGCAGCTGTGTGGCTGCATCTGCATGTGCTGAAAGCCAGTCCTACTCAGAAGCTGTTAAATAGTGAATATATGAAAAAAATTCAAGTGTGAGATGCATTCAGTCAGCGCTGTTTCATGCTGCCAAGCAATAGGAAAAGAGAAGGCACTGGAATCATATGCCCAAATTTTCACAATTTCTGACAACACTGAGAATGTCTTTGGTTTCATAAATTAATGACTTGAACTGTTCTTGCCTCCAAGGCAAATCTGTGAAGTATCAAGAAGGAATGATGTCCTGAAGATACTCTGATGGGTAAGGAGGAGGTTGCTGCACTGGCATTTGTGCTCTGGAAACAAAGCAGTGCTGTTATAATTAAAGCAGCATCACCTGGAAGCAGGTGAGTTAGGGGGAAAATTGCCCTTTTACAGGGCTGTATTTTTTCTCTGAAGGAAGGAATAATTTATTATCTTACTGTGATATCTTTACTGAAGACATTTTTTCATCGGTGCTTGTCGAATTTCAATTCATAAAAGCTGATTTTTCTTAGGAACCTGCCTGCTTTCAGAGCACCATCTGCTGGTGCTTCCTGGGCCCGTGGAAGAGCTCTCAGAGCTCTCTTCTGCTGGTGAGCTCTGTTCCTCTGCATTCCCCAGAGGAGGGAAGGGTCTGGTGGTGTTCACTGCAGCTTGGCTGTGTTGTGAACCATAGCAGCATTTCTTAGTCAAACTTCTGTTCAGTGTCCATTCATCCTGCCAGAGTCTGTTTTCTGAAGGTAATTCTTACCCACATTTTGAAAACCTTCGAAAGGAGCAGGAATGTTTGCATTATGGGGATAATTCTTTAGTGATGATCTGTGGGCTTGGCCCCTTAAATTTTGTGTAAGCTCATCCACAGCTGTGTGGCTCTGCAGAGAAAGAGGCTGTGCTTTACCAAGTGTGAGCGAATGTGTTTAACAGACTTTGTGTTGAACTTGTCAGATTTTTCAATTACATCTTTTGTTTAATGCTTTATTGCCTCTCATCCCTGCTCAAATACAATTTATTTCTTTCATAAACAAAAATGAACTTGCCACATTTGAGGGAAATCAGTGATGACTGATCAAATTTATATGTACGAGATAATTATAGGTCTGAATTGTGTTGAGGTTGTGAAAGAAAATTTATGTGGGTTCTAGCCTTGGACCTGTAGATGGGCTATGAAGTCTAGTGACCTTTTCTCAGTCAAAGTTATCTTTTAAACCATAGCACAGGATATCCTGTGCCTCCAGAAGAAATGAAGAACTCTTCTATTTCTAGCCACAAACTTATCTAAATGCTTTGAAGGATTTAATACCCATATTTTAATCATGTTGATGACTTAGTTGTTTTTAGAAAGAAAACTCTAACTGAACTTCATGGTACAAAGTCATCAAAATGTCTCCTAAAAATACCTACAAAACAGTTAATGTTCTCTCTAGCCTTTAAATGTGCCTGAAGACTTAACACTGCATTAAAGAAATGAAGTACAATTAGAGTGTAGGATTATGTGGAGCTGTGAAGTAAAAGAGGCTTCTGAAATAACCATTTTGTAAGCAAAGTGTGAATTCTTTTTGGAAGATGATGGTGTGAGTGGTGTCTGAACCAGCAGAATCTGTAAGCCAGTGGTGCATTGGAGCCCTGATTCACTTTGCCCTTTGACTCCCTGCCCAAACAGCCCCAAAAGGGACTGGTAAATCCTAAAAGTCCCATTTCCCATGGCATTCCTTCCCTAACTCAGCCTTGCAGCTCTTCCTGCCCTGAGCTGCAAGAATGGAATTCAACTCATCATCTTTGCACAGAGCTTTGGGCCTGGACTTGCAGGGGTGTCCTGTGGGACTGGATTGTCCTCACACTCCAGGTGAATAAAAGAATTAAGCCTGAACAGCAAGATGTGGGATCTTGCACCTCCAGGAAGCTTTACCACCTGCAGGCATCCAAAGCAAGAAAGAAGAAGAAGAAGAAATTTGAAGGCTGAAACAGAGAATATGTTGGGAGGATGACTATGGAAGGTCAGCTTGTGAATCCACATAAATTGTTATTGAGTCAGGTGCCACAGTTTTTGCAGTTAGATTGTATATAATTATTTTACAACACTGATGTGAGGTGGTGTTATCATTTAAAGGATGGGATCTCATTGTTTCAGGAATAGAGGTGCTTGTGCAATCAGTTAGGATATCTAAAATGCAGAAGAGAATGGAATTGCTATCATGTACATCCCAGTTGCACAATAAATCCTTTGCTACAACTTCCTTCTTAGTACAGTGAGTTTGGTGTGCCACTTCAGCTGAGTGAAGTACAGCTGAGCTTCTCAAATACTTCACTGTGATTTTGCAGAAATCTGTTCCCAAATGTCAGTCCCAACAGTGAATTTAGAGGGCTTGAGGTGGAACACAATTACAGTACTTGTCTTTCATCCTCTGTCAAATTTTGTGTGTGTAGGTGGCAAGCTCAAGCAGCACCTGCCAACTACTTACTGGTTATTGGCTTGGGACAGAGCTGTTTACATTTAGTTCTGAGGCATCCATTTGTGTACTACTCTGTATTGCTTTCAGAATTGTACCAAAAACCATGAAATTTTAGGTTCAACCAAGTACACAGTCTCAAAGCAGGAGCTCTAATTTAAAACCACTTTGTAATCAACAAAGAAAAATTGGTCTGAGATTGGTTACCAATGCACAGCTTGGTGCCAGGACTGTATTTAAGATATGCAGTGTAGCAGCCATTGAGTGCACAGGAGACACTAAAAAATTATGTTAACATTTTCCAGACTGGCTTTTAGAACAAGGGTTTAACAGCTTGGGTTGTGCCCCCAAGGTAATTGTTGAGACCTGAACTCTCATCAGAACCTCTCATCAGAACATACAGTCCCTTATGCTTCAAGGGGGATGAGCATACAAGGGAATAATAATAATAGTAATAATAATAGTAATAATAATAGTAATAATAATAATAATAATAATAATAATCTGTTTTCTGTGCCATGTTCAGAGAGCGTGTCTTAGGTGATAGTTGCAAAAATGAATCTGTTAGCTGACAACACTTTCCTCGTTCTTGCCACTTTTGGTATCACATGCAAAATTAGCTTCTGATTCCTTTATAGTTTTATTTATGTGTGTTGTGACCAGTGGGTCCCTCTCCTCAGACTCTGTTGCTGATGTGCAGTTTGCAGTCACCTTCTGCACAGTCACTGCTGCCCCAGCTTTGTTTTGAACATTGTGTTCATCCCTATCAAGATCCATCTTCCCTCCTCCTGTTGATGTATCTATCTAAAGGGTATTTGGTATGCCCTGGGTGGTTGGTGTTAATGTACATTAATTACACAAATTATGCAACATTTCCTTACCTACCTTCCCTGCCAGAAAAGAAGTTTGCTTTGTTTGCCTGCAGTCAAGGTGATGCCAGATTTGCTGAATCTTCCATTTGTGAATTTGCATTTTGAAAACATCTTTACTCAACAATGATCAAAACTGTCACAGACTTTTTACATGGGGAACATTTTAAGGTGTTTTCTTCCTTCAATCAAGTGGTATCAGATTTGACAGTTATTGGAAAGATCTTATGCCACATTAAAGAGCCTTTTTTGGAAAGCTTCTTCCCCCCCCCAAAAAAAAAAAGTGGCTTGCCACACAATTTGATTACCATGAATTATCCTGAGGCTTAGATTGACTTGAACCAGTTGAGTGGAAAGCAGAAATCACCTTGGAGCCAAAGCAGGTAGCTGTGAGGCTGGCCCATGATAAATTTCTCTGTATTCATCTCCAAGTGTAATTCATTCCTTATACTTTGCATATTGATGTATGACAGAAAGGACAAAGTTATGTCTCCTATTTGAGACAAAAGGTGATTTTTCAACTGCCCCCTTCATAAGGGATTGGTGAAATCACCGTGGAGGTGTGTGGGATCTCTGGGTGCCAAGTAGAAGAGGATTTGAGAGGGAGGGGCTGCCAGGACCCTGCAGTGCCCCTGTCCCGAGCTGCAGGCTGGGAGCAAGGAAGAATCTCCCCATCCTTGTAGCCAGGATCTCTCTGGCACGGGGGAATGCAGGCAGGAACAGATCTGGGCCAAGAAGCTGTGCTGGGAGCCAGGCAGATGCCATATGCCTTCCTTCCTCTCTGTGCTTCCACAAACTGTGCCCAAGGGCTTGGTTTGCCCCAGGGAAGGCTCAGGAGGTTCTGCCAGAGCAGCTCTGGATCAGGCAGGGAAGGTTGGTGGCTGCATCTCCTCACTGATGCTCTCTTGCTGCTGTCTGCTCATTCCTGCACTGCCAGATACCTTGTTTTGGGAGAAGTCTTTTCATTTCTGAATCTGTGTGGGAAACAGCCCCGTCTGTGGCAGTTTTGAGGAGGTGTTGTCACATCATAAGGTGCAGTTCTGGCTTTTGTACCAAAGCCTAATGCTCCAAGCACATACACACCATTTTACGTGTCTGAACAGCACTGTGCTTGTTAAATATGAATGTTTCCAGGACTGCTGCCCAGTTCTGCAGATACAGCATTCTAAGATTATCCATTTGCTGTCTTTCCATCAGCTGTGCTCATTGCAGGAATGGAGATTATCTATCTGCCAACCATGGAAATTTTGAAAGTCAAGCTGTGTCCTTTCTGGCTTGTGAATCATCACCTGTAACCTTGACTCAGCGATCACAGGGGAGCACTTAGGCCATTGCAAATGTGTGTTCTTCTGATCTAAGAGATTCTCTGTGGTGCTGTGTAATTTATTATTTCTTTAATAATGCATATGTGGGATCCTACCCATAATCTTTAGTTCCATGGAGCTAAGGGAATAAAACAGTGGAAAATTATTTTTAGTCTGTTCAGATAGGAGAATTTGACATTAAATATATTTTGAATACAGATATGTCTATATATCTGTATATCTATATATAAATATATTTATATATCTATATATCTAAATATCTATAAATATATATATTTTTAAGAAATATCACTTCCCCAACTATAGTTAACTGAAAATCAAAATAATATATTACTTCAAGGTGTCAGCTTTTAGTTCCAGTGAGATATGATGTTCTAGCTAGAGGAAGAAATGTATGAGTGTGAGCTGGGTGTGAGAAGCATACTTCAAGAGATGGTTTTCTTCATTATTAATATAGTTTTTAGATATTCTGTGATTATTTATAACTATAAAAAGTGTGTTTTGCATCAAAGGCAATTATGCTAGCTAACAGCATGCTCAGGCTATGATAATTGACTGAACAATCTTGTAATACTTTGCCCCTTTCAAACCTGTTGCTTGGATACCACTTTCTTTGAACTATTATGTACCTTGCTGAAAATTAAATAGTAAAGAAAAGGTTTTAGCAGCTGCTTCCTTTGTCTTTTCTGTAAACTCTATATTATAAAATACTTTCAGAAGTGGAGACAAAGGGTTGGGGCTTTCTGGCAGCAAGGTACTGACAGAAACAGCTGGAAAATGCAACTCATGTACAATCTGAATTCAAACCTTTGTTTTCTAGATATGTTGTTGTTTCTTTTTCTCTTGCATGCAAGTTTTTCCTTCCTTTTCCAAGAGAATTTGAACTTGAGATGCAATGAAGCAATTCTCAAATTGCAGTCATCCAAAAGTAACAGGATAATGCATCCAGGTAAGTCTCTCACTAATGAGAAAGGTTTGTTCCCTGCTTAGCTTTACTTACTCACTAAAATACGTAATCTAAAATTGTGTGGTGGCATTTGTGATTTGGAGTTTTATATAATGAAGGGTATTTTTCTTCTCCATCTATATGCCAGATATTCTATTATATCCCGCCATGAACTGCTGTGATTTCTTTAAGCTGTGAGCTGCTGCTTTATCTTCATGCACAATCCTCTCAGAAACAGCAAAGGTGTCTTGTTCAAGGGCTTAGATTTGCCTACAGGACTCGTTTGCTGGAAACCTCCAGGTCTATCTACCTAGTTTCACTTCACTCTGATGCACATGAGAAGAAGGGTTGGGGGGTGAATGATCTGGTTGGCTCAGCAGACAAAGTCTTTAGAATCACCTTTTTCTGGGATCATTTTACAATCTGAGTTGAGCTTAAGCTGAGGACTTAACTCATGTGGCATTGCTGGCAGAAAACACAGAGGCATTCCAGTGGAAGTCCAACCTCTGAACAGAGAAGTCACTTGTTTACAGGAAAGATGTTGACTCCAACCCTAGGTCCTGCTGGACCTAGATTGGGATATTTATTAGAGATTTGTCCCAATGAGGATGGCTTTTTCTGCCCACTGGAAGGCAAGGAAAATCTGTCTGTCCCCTGTGACCCTGTGCCTGGGGAGGGTTGTCCTGCCCAGGGAGGGTTGTCCTGTCCACCTCCCAGGGAGGTGCAGGGATGAGTGCCAAGGACTGGCACAGACTGGATTGTGAGAAGCAGCACCTCCCACAGGGAGTGCAGTCAGGCCTTTGGTGCAGCTCATTGCTCCAGTGGGTGATGGGGCAGAGCTGCAAACACAGCTACAGTCCAGCTGTCTCCTGTTCCAGCTCCTCTCTGCTTCCTGTCATCACAAAAGTGAGCAGAAGCAGAGGGGAAGTTCTTATCTGTGTAGAGGGTTGGACCACAGACATCTCCCAGTCTGGATCTGGGGATTTGCCTGTGATCTCTAATGCAAAGGGAATGTTTTGTAGCTTTATGTTCATAGCTGAGCCATTCAGCAGCACTGCTGAAGTGACTCACAGCAGTGCTGAGATTGTGACTCACTGCTGCATCCTTTCTGGAAAGACACTAATCCTCCTTTCCTGCTGCTTGGGCTGCTTTGGGAACCACAACATTAAGGACTGAAAGGCATATTTATTAAATGACACAGGCCAGGACTGGGTTTGGTTTGTAACAGTGAGGAAGTACTTTGTGGCCTCTCTGTTGTTGACTAGACACTGACACATCTGGCACCCAGGCACCAGAGGATGGAGGGATCTGGGCATTTGTTTCCCTGGTTAGATCTGGGTGTCAAGCCTATTTCAGTCAGTGAGTCTTTGGGCTGGATTCCACAGTTTTTCTTAACTGCCAACATCTGTCAGATGTCAACTCCCTGAATCCACCCTTCCTGGTCATGCTATTTTAAGGCACTTGTAGTTTAAATACTACTACTACTACTAATAAAACCCTTATAGATTTTTCTCTGAGTAATTTGTCCTCAAGGGACTTGGAAGTCCTCAGGTTTCTTCCTGATCAGTGACAGGATGTGGTTTATCCACTAGGAGTCATCCAATCTTTTGCCACACAGGCAGTCTGGCCAAAAGCCTTTGGGATTGCTGGTGGAGCAGAGGAGCTCTGCCCTGTGAATGTAGTAAGTGGTAATTCTGCTTCAGTTGATTATTGGGGCAGCTCTTGCCCTAAAGTGGGAGATTTCTGTTCTAAACCAACACTTGTTGTTGGTTGTGGTCTCTTGGAGCCTTAGCTAGAGCAGGAATGATCTTGCATGCCCTTCATGTCTACAGATTTTTGAAGAACTTGTCTTTATCAGAGCTTATCTCCCTGGCTCCAGTTACAGTGGAGAGAACAGGCATTGCTGGGTGTGATTTACCTGACATGCTTTATCTTCCTTCCTTAGGATGAAGCAGCTATGTCCTGGGAAGCAGGATGAAGCAGTTATGCCCTACCTGTTTCTCTCAGTAATTTGTAAAATAACTCCTGGAAGAATCTGTACTGAGTCAGGTGACCAACGCCCACATTTACTCAAAAAATAAACTCTCAAATTATATTTATCCATGGAAATGCCAATTAACTCTGTTGCCACAACTCTCTCCCAGGGCTTAGACTTTGCTTATTTTTAAAACTAATTAGGGGTATGGTAATTTAGGATTTTTTAGCCAGGAGAGTTATGTATGTGTGGTTTCTTCTTCCTTGAGGGAGGGAGGCACATTTGTACCACTGTCCAGCACTGGTGTGGCTGCACTGATTCACCCAGCTGTGCCAGTGTTTCTAATTATAGCTGTTAAAAAACTGTAGAAGGTTTTCAAACAACTCCTCTGTGCAAGTACCTAGACACCCTAATCAATAGAGTCACCTTAGCTGGAGGAGTGTCCTCTGCCTTGAGACTCATTAGGGCACCAGAATGTGCAAGTTTCAACGATTTCTATTCTTAAATAAAGAAGGGATGTGAGGCTGGATCCTTTCTGATGAGGAGAATGTGTTTTTAATATTTGCTTTGTATATTAAAAAGTTTAAAAGTGTTGAAATAAAAATTATTGCAAATCAAATACAAATTTTTCAGGGTGAGAGGGTTCTTAATTTTCTGCTTGTTGCTGAAGTTTTTGAATATTGTTTTCAGGGTGAACACTGATAAAATTAAAAACAGCCAATTTTTTTTCTTAACAAATATATTTCATTAAACAGAATGGTGGTAAAGAAAATGTTGGTAAGGCAAAATCAGTCTCAGCAACAGTCTCATTTTTGAAGCTTTCTCCTGCTACATGAAAAAACTGAAAAGTAGAAATCAATATTAATTTTAAAATATTATCTCCCTAAAATATTAAATAATGATGTAGTTTAAAAGCAGGAAAAGTATGAGGTTGGTATTTTACTGAAGTGCTGCTCAGCCCTGCAGCAATTTCACATGTGACAGGTGAAATTGGAGGCTGGGCATGAGCCAGGCAGGGATGGTCAGGGCATCCTGTGAGGCTGAAGGGGGCTCACGAGGTCCTGCTTCCTGCCAGGGATTCATATGGATTTTGTTTTCACATGAACCATGTGAAGGTGGTGTAGCAGATGTTGGACTTCCAGCCATTAACAATTTTCACCTTTGATGGCACAAGGCTGTTCCATCCCACAGAAACACAAGTTCACTTGAATTCCCACGCTGCCCATCTGCCTGCATTTCAAAGTTTGCTACCTTATTAGCTGGTGAAATATGTTCATTATAATAGCAGCAATGAGAAGTATTTAAGTGCACCTCAAGCAGTCAAACCCCAAAGATTTAAATCTGCAAAGCCCATCTGCTCCTAACTCAGGAACTCACATAAAATAGGAAGGTGCAAAGGATTCCTATATTAAGTTTTGCAAGAACTTGCTTTTAGCCTTGGGGACATTGGAATTTCACTTGGAAGTGCAAGACAAGCCAACTTTTAATGGTTTTTTTTTGTCTTCAGTTTGACTGGGCATTAAAAGTTCATGGGTACTGCTAAGCTCATGGTACTGCTATTTTTGCTCAAGCTGATCATTCAGTTCTCAAAGCACTCTAAGAGCTCTCCAAGTTCTAGAAATTTTAGGTTCAGTTCTTCTCTCTGTCTCAGAATTATCAGTGGTGCCTATCTGAACTGCAGGTGGCCATATTGAATATTAACTTTAAAAATAAAAATTTGGGTCTGTGACTGCCAAAGTTTGGAGATGTTTCCTTGCAGATGAAAATGATGCATCATTCAAAACACAAGTCTTAATGACTGAGTATATTTGTCCTGCCTGAAATATGTGTAGGACTATCAATTTAAAAAGTAAGATTTTCTTTAGGACTGTGGAGAAACTCATCCTTCCCTTCAAAAGCAACATGTCCTCTAGTGGAAGACATCTTTCTTTTAAACAGCAAATAATATTTATAATAAATGTCCAGGTTTGGAGAATGCCTTGGTTGCTGGAGCTGCCACTTTTCTGAGCTTTTAAGTAAACTGAGAATTATTTTAAAAAAGGATGGTTCCATTGTAATCAGTTACATTTTCCTCCCTTCAAAATCTCAGTTATCAACAAATAAGCAAAAAATCCTGTCGAAAAAGTAATAAATGTTAAGACTCTTCTCCGATTTGTTTTTCATGTGGGATATTTCTCTTGTGCCTGTAACTGCCCTTTCTGTGCAGAAAGATGCCATGATCTGGTGACTCAAGTCTTGTCTTGGAACCAAATACCTGGGTTCTCTCCCCACAGGTTTTCCAGCTATTGCATTGAAGAAATGGCAGCAATAAAACCAAAAAGGGATGACTCTCACTGATGAAAAAATCAGTATAAAAATTAATTTGCCCATCTTTGATACCAAGCTTTTCTTCAACACCTACCCTAGAAGGCTTTGCTGCAAGGAGGGGTGGATGTGTCGTGCTTGTTGCAAGGCTATAACAAGGCAGAGTTTGTGGGTTTTTTTCTGAGCTGTTTTAATCTGTTCTGGAAGTCTGTTTCTTGCCACAGAAAATCTAATCACACTGTTCTCTGCACGAGTGGTTTAGAGAATCCCTCTGTATCTTTCAACATGGAAATTCTCCTTGCACTTACACTGCCTAGCAGTGCATGGTGGAAAACTCAGCAGGAGGAGCAGCCTCCTCATACCTGCCATCCTGGCCTGCTGAACTATGATTTTTTTCTTCCCCCATTTCTATGTTTATATCTTGTTTTTTGGTGGTTTGAAGATACATCTCTTGCTTCCCACATAAATTCCAAGAGTATGACCAGATGTCTGCTTGGTTTCTCTCACCACCCTTTACAGCCCTAATCCGAAATGTTTTTAACACCAGCCACAAATGGATCGTGTGCTCGTCATGCAAATTACCCCAAGCAGATAGCCAAAACATTATCTCATGCTGGCCTGGATGCTACAATGCTGAAATGCTCCCTCAGGATCCTGGGCAGCTGTCTCTGGGCTTTCTGACTCTTCTCTGGGATGGGCAAAGTCAAGCCTCAGCCATTTCCCCATGTAGGAAATGTGTTGTTGGAATGGAGGCTGCTGTAAGAACAGAAATGTATTTCTTGGTTGCACTTTCACCCAGAAGAATGCAGATTCCAGCCACAAAAGATGTCCCTGAAGAGGAAGACTTCATTTAAATGGCTTATAGGAGGGAGAAGGTGATCATGTTGGTATCAGTCCAGCTGTTTGCAAATCCTGCCACCTTTGGGGCTGTTCTGCCTGTTTGGCAGTGGGAGCAGAACAGTCCAGAGCTCACAGGCAACAACTGAAGAACACAAGGTTTTTGCCTTAAGAATCTGAGTCTTTCACACACCTTGATAAATTCTTGAAAGCTGGACTGTGAAACATGCTCTGCTCACATACCACTGGTCTGCTCATCTTCCTTATTATTTTTATTTTTTTTATGTGTATTTTTCCATTTATAAAACTTTGTTAAACTTTCTGAGATTCATGATTGGAAAGTGCTGCTTAAAAATTGAGTTGTTCTTTCTGCTACTTGATTATTTTTTTTCCCAAGGCCTGGGTGAGATTAGAAGTTTGAGTTTGCATGCTGAAGTTGTATTATTTGTTTTGTTTTGTTTTCCTAACCACTTCCACATGCAATCAGGTTTTATTGCCAGCTGCTCTCCATGGCTGGTCTCTGGGGGATGTAGGCTCCTGTTTGTCGTTAAACTCATAACAGTTGGTTAGTTTAACTTATTTCAAATATTAATTTGTCAGATTTGGGTTTCCACCAGTTGACTTTACCCAGCCAGAGGTGGGCAATGGAATAAGCAATGATGTGTAGAAAGGGATCATCAGAACTTCAAATTCCTGTAGAGGGAGAAATGGGGACGTTTATCACCATTCTTGCATTCTTTCTGTATTAAAATAAAGTATCTTGGAATTTTTCACTTCCCACAGAGCAGGAACATGAATTTTCATTTAATTAATAAAAGAAAGATTTTTACTTCGCAATTTTAAACAGAAAAGCACAGGGCTGCCTGTGATGATTGCAGCAGGGAGCCTGTGAGCCCAGACATGCTGCTCACCAGGGAAGCTCCCAGGGAGGCCAGGAGCTAGCAGGAAACCAGCCAGGTTTCCCTAGGAAGTGTGTTTGCTCGCTGTTAGAAGATTTGATTCAATCAATCTGTTCCTGCAGAATATATATGCATATTTTTCAGGAACTGGCATTTTCCTATGGAAAAAAAGAAAAAAAGTCTTGCTGAGTTAAAATTGGAGATGAGTGAGCATGCTTCTCTAGCTGCATTGGTGAGAAAGCCACGTGTACTTTGTAAATGTATGTAAATATGTGACAATCTAACATACAGCTAGGCAGCTGTAGCAGACCTATAAAAGGCAGCCTATGGATGACCTAAAATTATCCTTAAGGATTTTTTTACTGTTATCTGTCCACCTAAAGCTAGCACTGGAATGAGCAGACTATTTGTCAGGACCCAGGACATCCCTCTGGCTGTCCTGAGCAGCCAAGACCCCTGCCAGGGGCCTCAGAGACCCTGGCACAGAGCCCAGGGTGCCTGTGGGTTTGATTATGACCCATGGAGCAAATTACCAACCTTAGATGAAGATCTGCAAGCCATGACAGTTTAAGTAGAATGATAGTGAATTTATCACGGGGTGGAAAAGTAAATTTTGGGGTTTTTAGAATGGGGGTTCAGGAGGCAAGATGCAGGGATCTGGGTGTGTCCAGCCTTTCTCCTTCTTCTTGGCCTCCATCTTCTGCTGTGATGTTGGCACTTTTGGATTGGTTTAGAGTAGAAGCTCACTGTCTAACACAGGTGACAGGTATTGGAAAGTAATTGTAAACATTGTACACATAGTTTTTAGTATAAAGACATAACACTGCCCTGGGGGCAGGCAGAGTGCCTGGACTGTCTTGCTGAACAGACCTCAGCTGGACAGGAGAAAATATTTTATAGATAAGAAACAATAAACAACCTTGAGACTGAGAAATGAAGAGCTCTTACTCCTTCTTCAAGCACCAGGCTTGGAAAAGAGACTTTCCAGCTTCTCTCAGGGTCACTCTGACCAGCGAGAGATCCCGAGACAACTATTGGGATATTTTTCTACCTTTCAGAGAAAGGCTGTGTGGAAATGAGACACCAGAGAAAGCAAAAGAAAAAGCCCAAGGCAGTTATGGTGAGAACACGTGCACCCTCTTCAACTTTGCATATTCAGTGTGACAGCTGGGAGCCCTGTGCATTTCCCTGTGGAATTCATTCTTTTAAACCAACCTTCTGACTGTGGGCTTGACCCCATGGTGCCAACAGCTGGAAGACTTGAGGAATTGGGTGTCTGCTCTGGATTTACAGTTATTGGTACCAGCTGACAGAGCCCTGAGCACTGGCTGCTTTTCCAGCAGCCCAAGGGCTGTGCTGTCCCCAGACTGTTGACAATGGTTTGGAGAGCAGTGGCCAAGCTGCTCCAGCATGGGCACCACAATAGGGACAGAATGGGGGTGGGAAAGAAGGAGGGTTTGGGGCTGAGCAGGGTAGCATAGCCCATGTACAGCCCCTCAGGAATTCCCACTGGGTATTCCAGAGAATGGTACGTGTAAGGGCTTTAGTGAAATCAGGAAAAGAGCAGAGTGTCTGTCCCCAGTCACCAGACAGGAGCTGAAGGAATTTCTCCTGTCCTGGCAAGTATAATGGACAAAGGTCTGTGTGTCCCATGTTCAGTGTTCAGTGTCTGGGAATCTAAGCACCACCAAAACCAGAATTTTTTTCACACAGGCTGTTAAGCAGAGATGAACTCTTGCAAGGGTTTGCATATGGACGCCTTTCTGCCCTGTGCTTGCTCAGAAGACTGCAGGAACAAGAACCTGTGCTAAAGAAGGAAGGGTTTAAGTCCTGAGGGAGCTCTGGAGATCCTGCAGAGTTTGCTACCCTTACCCTCCTAATCTTGCCCTGTTGCTGTGGCTGTAGGCTTTTCTAGAGGAAAACTGGATTCACATGGGGCCACACATCCAGTGCTGCAGCTCCGTTCCACAGGGAGGGAAGAGGAGCTGTGGTGGGGGAGGATGAAGCCCATCCATGGCTCTGTTTGTAAGGCAATGTGGGTGGGAGGAGCAGGACTGGAGCAGGACTGGAGCTCCAATTCTCTGTGTGTGGAGTCTGATCCCCTCAGACAGAGCAGTGTCACTGCCTGATGTGAAGGTTTTACTATTTAACCATTAGATGAAATCATCCAGCTTTTAGATGCAGGAAATAAAAGACTGCTTGACTTTCTGAATTTTCACCTGTGCATAGCTGTTGCCTTCATTGTCCTGGTTGAAGAGAGCTGTGTTTAGTCCTCAGCTGGAAGTTGGTTTGTGTTTTAATAGAAACACTTTGGAAAGACCTTGTCCCATAGCACTGAGCCCCACCAGTGACTCAGTGCTGACTCAGAAGAGAAAGTTCCACCACTGAATCAGCCACAGAGCTGTGGGACAAGGCGAGGTTTTCCTTGGCTCTGCCCATCCAAACTGTGATCAGACCTGCAGATCTACTCAGCTTGTTGGGTGGGATGAGGTCACAGCTCAAGAGGCTGAAGTCACATCAGAACATATTTGTAATGAGAAAAAAAAAAGACATTTTCACAGGCTTGGTTGTTTGTCCAGGGTCTAGAAGGAGGTGTGATGCAGGACACCCGGATTTGGAGCTCTCTGGATGCTTATTTTAGAATTTTCTAAAGGGAAGTCATCATTCACACTTCAGAAATGAGAAGACACAGGTACTCTTTGGGGTCTTTGAACTGAAATATTATGTTAATATTTGTGTGATTCAGATTCTATTTTCCCTGCATGAGTTGCCTTCACAATGGTGGGGTTTGAGTTTTGTGGACTTGTTTATTTTTTTAACTCACCATTATATCAGCTGCAGTGCTTCTCATAGGGAGCAGTGCAAGAAGCTAAAAGCTACTTTATGACTATGTAAGAGCTGGTATATTACTCACCTTTCTAAAATAAAAGTTGTATAATGCATTAAATGGAATGATACCAAAAAAGGTAATTTTAAGTTGAAACTTCACAAAGAAATTTTGTCAGATCTGTTATTCTGCAAAGGTGACTGGGAGAAGATCCTTAACACAGTATTTGACTACACCTGCATGGAGTGGGCTCCTTCAGCAACAGAGCAAGTAATCCTGTCCCTCTCACTCCTGCCATCTGTGACTGCAGCAAAAAGAGTTCAATATTTGCTCCCTATTTATTTACTGCCATGATAAATTTTCGTTGGGACACTGCTGACCCTGTCTGCCATCTGTTTTTGGTACTGGGCTGCCACACAGTGGCCTCCTTCAGAAACCTGGAGGATGGGAGGAGGAAGGGGGAATATCAAGTTGATAACAGGAATGAGCAAGTTCAAACGTCATGATTCAGTTTACAGTGTCTGTTAATTCCTTACTGGGTGGGGAAGCAGAGTTTTGTTTTGTACAGTCCAAACAACAAGAAGAAACAAACATGAGAACACAGAAAAAAGAGGTAGGAAACTCCTGAGTTAACTAACAAAAAATTATTTCTAGAAATTTATAAAGGAGTTTGTATGAAAGTAGAAGAGTTTTCTCTTACTAATACCTGCTTTCTTTTCTTTGCTATTTCCTCTTTTTTCCCTAGATACTGACAACTAAAATTTAAAGCTTTTCCTTTTAGATGAGCTCATGTTGGGAGGATGTCAGGGTGGAGGTTTGGTTTTGTGCTGCTGCTAGATTGAAACACAGCCCCTCCTCAGGCAGCAGAGAAATCCTGGTTTGATCCAGACCTGGAACCTCTGTGATTTTAAATTTCAACTTAAGTGTTCCTTCATGCAGATTCTGCTTTTGTAAAGTGTCACAGAATTGTTTGGGGGTGGAAAGGACATTAAAATCCATCTTGTTTCAAACTGCCTGTCATCAGAGGGGTGCACACACTGTCCCAGCTCGCTCAGAGCCCCATCCAGCCTGGCCTTGAACACTTCCAGGGATGGGGCAGCCACAGCTTCTCTGGGCACCCTGTGCCACCAGGAGGGAGGTGGGAATGGAATCAACTTCATCCATTAGGATCCTTCCTGGATTATTACTTTGTAACTTTATAAAATGCATGGGTTTTTGCTGCCCTATAGGTTGAGATTTTGACACCCTTCACTCCCCTCATGTCTTCCTCATTCCTGTGAGAAGAAATCCATGGCAGGGGGTCAGTCCTGGAGGCTTCTAATGCACCTGACCCTGACAGCCTTATGTGACAAATAATCTGAGGCAATAGAAAATCTGATGGTGTGAGGCTCTCTGATTTTCTGACATTCCAAATGTGCACTTCACACCATCAGGAACCCTCAAATGAAAGGATTTAGGAAGTTTGGACTTCAGTGGTGCTATGTGCCTGCAGTCAGACAAGTTGTGTTGGTTCATTAATATGAATTATTGACAGGTAAGGAAGCAGAAAGGTAGGAAAATTAACTCTGTCTGTAAGGAAAGACTGTTTAAATCTTAAAAATAGTTTCATGTGATTATATGTCAGGTTTAGATCTATTATTTTATGTATTTATCTGTGATAGGAATGTTCTGTACCTGCTTGTTCTCAGAATAAGCATCCTGTGCCCCTTGGTTTGTCATAGTGTGCGGAGTCTGATGTTGTTTACAGTAGGTGGATGTGAAATATGTTTCTGTAAAAGCTCTGGGATCTTCATTTTAACACCTGCATGTTAGTGCTATTAGAGTGGAGAGTGTTTCCTTGGTGAAATTATTGCTTGCATTGTCATTGTGCTTATAGGGCTGGTTTTATTTTGTCATAAATTCCAGTGCAGGCACAGAAGCACAAGTGATTGAGGCAGTTGTTGCAGGCAAAACTGTCCCTACCTGGGGAAATTTTATTTCATCTAATTTACTGCAAATTAACACAAACTTCTGGTCATCTCAGTTCTGATGTTGAAAAAAAGAAGGATAAAACTGATCAAACAAACACATTGGTAAAAATCCTTCCTGCCCCTTCCCCAGGCTCAGCAGAATTTTGATCAGCATTCACAGGAGCAAAAGCCTGGATGTAACAAATGAGAGCAGAATTGAAACTGCCATAAAGGGAGGTGGTGGGGCACCAGCTTTCCTGGATGGGGATTTTCAATAAAAGCAACCACTTTCTGCAACCTAATAGATGTCTCTTAACAGTCTGTTTATCTGAGAAATGGAGAACAGGTTAATTTTGAAAGGAAAAGTCCATGCTGGGAAAGTATGTGCACTCAAAGTCCCAAAAGGAAATATACAGAGGAAACAAAATTCTACATTTGACTGAGTGAGGTTTTTAGGGGCCCTCCTCATGGAAATCCCAGTGCAATTAGCCAGAAAAGACATTATCAGAAAAATTTGATGAATTTTTTTATGTGGAAATATGCCCATGTGGTATCTTTTCCAAACAATTTCCCAAAGAAAAATAAAATAAAATAAAATAAAATAAAATAAAATAAAATAAAATAAAATAAAATAGGAGAAGAAGGAGAAGGAGGAGAAGAAGAAGGAGAAGAAGGAGAAGGACAAGGACAAGGAGAAAAAGAAGAAGAAGAAGAGGAAGAAGAAGAAGAAATAGTAGTTGTGGTCTCCATTTTGGAAAATGTTTCAAAAGAATGAGATGGTGCAAAAAGAAACTGTGCATTTTGCTTGAAATTTTATTTAATCTTTTATATATGTTCTGTTAGTAAAAATGTGATTAAACTTTCAGCACAGAGAAAGAAGTTTTAAGCAGAAAGAAGAGTAAAGCCTTCAGTGTGTGTTGAATTGCTACTGTCATTAATGATTTTCAAAATGGAATAAAAAATGAATGTTTTATGAATTAATGAATTATATTTAATTCATGAATCACCAATTTCCTACATTTTAATTTGTTAAATAATATAAGAACAGTGTATCTGAATTAAGCAGCAAAAATTTATTTAAATAGTTGAAAATTCCTAGTTATTCTTTTTGAAAGAAACAAATTTCAGGGTTTTTATTCCATGGGAAACTTTGGAAATCATCTTTTACTTTGAGAGCAAAAAAACCTTGAAGAATATTGAATTTCCCACAAAATAAATGCTAGATTTTAAGAAACTTTAGCTCAGAGTTTGAAGGACAGTAACAAAAATGTTCTTCTGCTGGAGAATGGGAGTTAAGTCCTGAAATCTCTGGACGCTAATAAGAGAATTCTTGTCTGGGTGAAAAGAAAAGAGAAATCCTATTACTGGGAGCTGAAACATCCTTGGAGGATCACTCAATGTGCCCTCAGAAATGTTCATCCCCCTGGTCATGTTTGGAGCCCAGAATTTTTGGTGGGGTGGGTTAAGGGCAGAGGGAGGTTATGACACCCCTGTCAAAATTCTACTGGCTTGAGAGGGGTGTTTGTGTGGGAATCCTGCAATCCCAGCTGATTTAGGGCCCTGCTCCTGCCATGCCATCTCCTTCATGGCAGTCTTGAAAGGTTTGGAAAACATCTGCCAGATGTGTTCTGGGTACAGGGAATCCCTGCTAAGTGAAGGGAGAGGACAGTAAATGAACTGTGAATATTCTGCTTTTATTTCCCATCCCAGGTGTCACAGCAAGGGGGATCTGAGGCCTGTCACCTGTGTTGTTCTGTGTCACAGACATCTTTTATGAAAAATCCTTTCCTTAGGATTTTTCCTCCTGAGAAGCTGAGAGGCCTCAGGAACAAAATGTAAACAATGATTGTCTGCTGCTGTGGAATGCAACAGGTGCATCTGTGATTGGTCTCATGTGGTTGTTTCTAATTAATGGCCAATCACAGTCAGCTGGCTTGGACTCTCTGTCCGAGACACAAGCTTTTGTTATTCATTCCTTCCTTTTCTATTCTTAGCTAGCCTTCTGATGAAATCCTTTCTTCTATTCTTTTAGTATAGTTTTAATGTAATATATATCATAAAATAATAAATCAAGCCTTTTGAAACATGGAGTCAGATCCTCATCTCTTCCCTCATCCTTGGACCCTTGCAAACATCGTCACAGTTGTGGGGTGCCTGCAGCTGAGTTTGGCTGGATGTGGGTTATTTCCAGTGCTGCATTGCCAGGTTTTTGATGGAAACATGTCCTTTCAAACCATACCTTCATCAGTATTCTGGGACACTGCTCCAGTCCTTGTCCTGCCCTCTCCCCCAGGGGTTTCCCTCTGGATGCAGAGGTTCCTCCTGGATACCTGGTCTGTGGCAGCATCTGCTGTCAGTGGTTTCTGTTCTCCAGCAAATTGCCTCCTGGAGCTGGCTGTGAGACTGACTGCAGCACAAACCACAGGAAAATAGCCTGTGGGTTAATCCAAACACAGCTCAAGTGCTGGTGGTTCTGAGTGGGCTGTAAATCCGTAGGGCAGGTTAGAAAAACAGGGAGAGCAGCAGCATTTAAAAGTGTCAGTGTGCCTGGGGTGGTGGGAGGGAGGTTACTACTTACAGCTCCTGGAGAGAGAATAGAGTTACACAGGAGCTTGGATGGTTTCCCCTGTATCTCCTGCAATTTAGGTAACTGCTAGTTGGAACTAGCATTTACAATGGGATTTCTGTTTTGCAATGGGATGCACATTTGTATTCCTGGCTGAGAACCCTGGGGAGCAGAGGCTCCCAGCTCCACTGAGATGTGCTGGTTGCAGTGTGGGTGTGATCCTGATCTTCAGTAGATTCACAAAACCCATATTTTCAGCATAGCAAAGTAGGGACTGCCATGAAATCAACTGCAGTAAAGGAATACTATGAATTCTGGCCCTGCAGTGCTGTCCTTCCTCCCATTATTCCCTTCCAATGCTTCTATTAAGTAAGTTCAGATCTGACTAGGTTCCTTGATTTTCTAAGTAATATATTATTCTTGCACTTGTTATCATTCCTATAATGAATTTTTATACCACCCAGCTTCTTTCTTCAACTGGAAATAGGGCTGTTCTAAGAGTAATTTTGAGAACTACAACTTAAGTTTTAACTGACCCCACAACAGAGTATGCATTTGGTGTCAGCAGTGTTTAGTGTGTCACAAAATATTCTTTTGGTGAATTTTACTCTGTCCAACTAATGTCTGTGTTGCTGTCCCAGCCCCTTTGCCATCACTCAGGGTGATTTAATCAATTTAGAAAGCAGGGGAGCACTGGAGGAGTAGTGTGTCAAACCAAGCAAAACCAGAAGTGGAGCTCCAAACCAAATACAACATTTTAAAGATCTTCTGTATCACAGGTAGTGGCTCTTCACGATCCTTGTGAATTCAGAGGTGTTGGCAGGTGAGTTTTTGCTTCTTCAAATTTAAGAAACAATGTCACACAATATATACAGCTTGAGAAATTTCTGAAAGAAGGAATGTAAGTGTTGGTAATGACCTTGGGTTATTTCATTTATATGAGGAGCACCCTGCTGCGAAGGTGATAGCCTTTGTAATATTAGTTTTTATAATAATATCAGTATTTTTTCAAGTGTGTTACTCCCATGGTCTCCTTTTTCACCAAGAACCCTGAGCTTGATGTCATGTAGAGGATGGCTCAGAGAAATGCAGTTCAGGGTTTCTTAGCAGTGGCCTTTTTGCAGTGGTACAAAATGGACTTAATGACAACATCTTATCTACAGCTAAGTGTATGAGACCCATTTTTATTGGCTGAATTTCATTATGGCTGCAAAAATTCAGAGTCACAACAGAATTAAGTAAATCATCTCACCACATCTTTTAATTTCAAGCCTTAATGCTTATAATTTTTAGACTTTTTCCCTCACCACCACCTCCTTTAAAAACTGCAGAAGAAAGATAACCCTGCCAGCAGTGATGGCACCCATGGCTTTTCCTTGGGCAGGTCTTCCAACCTTAGGGAATTACAGGCAATTGGGAAAATGTGTAATGAAGAAGAAAGTTGTCAGGTTTTTTGCTAGAGAATGTATTAGTTTGATTTTACTCAAATTTCTCTATTTTGCTGCTTATTATAATTGCTACATGTCTGAATAGGAAATAGAAGAGTGTTTTAAATACCATAATGAAAACAAAACTCTTTTTAAGTGACAATATAGGGAATCTTCCAGTAGAACTTCTGCTGGACTTCCTGCAAAGGTGGTCCAGCCCCAGGGAGAAAATGTAGCTGAATATGATTATGCAAAAGAATAGGTGATTTTCACCTTTGATCACTGTCTGATCATAAAATGCTGAAAAAATTATCAACAAGAGTGGCAAAAGTGGTTTTAGGAGTGCAGTTTTACAACTGGTGAGAAACAAATTGCTTTGCCATCCTGGCCAAACACAGGGTATCTTAATTTTTTCCCTTCCTTAAGGAACACAGTGTGTTTGACAGCTCACAGGCTGAATGGATTTGCCTTACATGAGGAAAAAATAAAAATATTTGAGGATGTGGAGGTGGTGTTTAATTTCTGTTTAGTTTGTGGTGGGGTGGTGTTGTTTCTACTTAACTTGTGTAAGATTAAAAGCAGGTATTTGGGAACTTGTTTGCTGTCTTTGAAAGGTGTTACAGGGAGGTCTTGAACAGGAAATTGTGAAAAAAGAAGTTGTATGCCTTTGAATTAATCCTTTATAAATAGGTGCAACCAGAGGGGTTGAATAAAGGCTAGGATTTATTTGCATAGGAAAGTAAATTATGCATGTTCTATGCATAAAAGTGAAGGAGAAGAGCTGTGCAGCAGAGAAAATGTGAGCTGTGCCTGTAAAAGGCTATTTTTTACTTTATAAATATGGCACAGTGTTGACAGCATCCATGATGTCATGTGATGTGAATGATGTCAGCAACTTGGTGTCATGCAATTGTGTATTTTAACCTGCATTTCAACAGGAAGAAGACAAACTCTTTAAAATAAGGGCTCCAAATTAAAAGCTTCAAATAAAAATAGCCCACACCCCCACCAAAATGTCTTGCTCCAGTTTAGGGGAAGCTGATCTCCATCACCCAGCACAGGGAGGCAGATGTAGGTGCCAAGGTAGGGATGCTCTTCTCTCTGCTTTGCTGAGACAATTTCTCTGATTTTTATGGCATTTTTCCTCCTCCTGACCAGTGAGATCAGAGCAGTATCCAGCTGTAAAATGGCAACACGCTGAGGAAGTTGCAGCCTGATTGCTTGTAGTTAATCCATAAAGTAATTCTGTTTCTTAGACATTTATCTCTATTTGGGTGATAATGTGAGGGGGAGAAAAGCACCCCTCGGGTAAGAAAGCAAATTTTTGCCTTTCACACTGCTTCTGAAGAGCTTCCTGGTGCTCTGCTGGCAACAGAATGATAATTTTCCACTCTGCTACTTCTCAATGTAAGACAAAAATTTCTGTTAGTGGTGAGCTGCTATGTCAATTAGTTAATCATTTAATTGTTTCTAATAACATTTTCTATTAGGGCAAGGTAAAGAGTTATAAATCTAGCTATGCATACTTAGTTACATCCAAGGTTTGTACCTGGATGCATATTTCCAATTGGATGGATTTTTTTAAGAACTGATTTATAGAAAAAATATATTGACAACAGACTTTAAGCTTTTTCCTTTTGGAAACTCAAAATTCCTAATTACTCTTGAATCCTGCCTCTTGATTTCTTTCTTTTTATTGGCCTTTTTTTGGAATAGAACATAAAATAACTCAAGTATGCTGTGCTTTACTGGCTCTAACGTAATTATAGCTCTGCACTTAATTAAGAAGAAATTATGGCAAATAACTCTTACTGTTCAGCATTCATTGAGAAAGAATCCTGGAAATAATGGAGGCCAGATGAGAGAGAGAAAGAGAGAGGAGGGGAGAGAACTGAAACTCTGAAAACTGGGCTGGTGGGGCAGCTGCTCTCCCAGAAGCCATGTTCTATAGCCCCATATATGCTTCTGACAGGTTATTTATTTGAGAAGTAAAAAATTTTGAAAAGAAAAGTCTGTACTGAAGAGATTAAAGTCTGATCTTACCCCCCTGTTTTGTGACAGCCCACCTTTTAGTCTTCAAAGTTTGGCTGATTTTTTGAGGTGTTTTTGAGGTGTTTTGCCAATGGGTGGCATTAATTTGTGGCGGCAGGGGAACTCCTGTGGAGTCCAGGTGATCCCCACGGGCTGTGTGATTCCTGATGAGGGGATACAGGGTAGCAGCATCCTAAAGGAGCACAAAAATGTAGGTGTGTAGCTAAGAACTTTTGTAGATTGTAGGCAGAGGATTATTGTTAGGGTTTTAAAAATCCTGAGTGTGTCCCAAGTACCTCAGTTGTAACCTGGTGCTGAGCAGTTCTATCATCACAGCACACGATGCTCTTTGGGTGTTACAAGAAAAAATACCAACACCAAAGCCCACTCCACCTTCCTTTAGTATTTTAAATTTTACCACTGGGTTTTTTCATGAGGTTCTGTTGAATTGTGCTGTGTCTGTGAACAGAACAGGTAATTAAGCCATCCCTGAAGTGTCTTCTGGCTCCAGAGGTGTGCTGCATTCAGTAGGTTCACAGTGCATTCTTGAAGTAAATGAAGCAAATTTCTGGAGTCTACCTGCTGAAAAAATGCAGTGTGCCCTGCCAGCCAGCTCAACCAGCCAGATTTAAGCTGTTCATATACTGCTTTGTTTGTCTTACCTGGCACTTTATTTACAGAGTGAATTGCAGATGTCTGAAGATCAAAAACTTCCCAAATGCCTGTTGAGAAAATTTAGGATAGAAACAAACACAAGTGGGTAGTTTAGGAGTTTGCTCTTGTTATGTCTTTGAATAAAAACCAATTTTGTATCTTTGAATAAAAACCAATTTTGTATCTTTAATGAAATGAGACATCTGAGGGCAGAGAACAGCTCATGTTTACACTGTGGGAGCATTGGAGAAACTGTCTGTTCCCAAATTCAGGGTACAAATTGTTTTGCAGCTAAGGGTCAAGAAGAAAATACCCTCTTTTTCCCCTCTCCATATCCTGCAGGATGCTATAGAACAATTAGGTTCATTGGGGCTGGGGGGGCAGGATTAATCCTCTCACGGAAACATCTGGAATTGGTAAATATCTGAGCTGGGAGACCCTCTTAGAACAGAGAATGAAGGATTTCCACAATGGAACAAACCAGCTTTTATTCTTTCCTTTCTCCTGTTCTCAGCTCTTTGTTAAGTGACAGATTTTAAGACCTGAAATGTAGAAAAAGTGTGTCTGTGCTTAAGGGGGAGATAGGAAGGAAGAACTTCAGCCAAAATGAACATTATAGACCAGACAGAGGATATGCTTATTCAGGATGGGGTGAAAGAAGAAAATATCTCTCATGACATGAGACCATTTGAACTTTCAGATACCTGGAAATAACACTGGTGATGGCAAAATACAGTGGAAGATTCTTCTAGAGAGTAGAAAAGCAGGAGAAGGATGGAAGGGGCTGGTTTGTCTCAGAAGGACATTTCCCCAAACACAAGTTAAAAATCATGAATAAATGGTAGATACTTGCTGCTGACTTGGAACTCACATTTCCTTTTGTCTTTGTTTCTCTGTCATGGTTTTTTAAATGCATGTAACAGATATATATTCAAAAGTGTTATTTTTTATAGACCCTCATATTTCCTGGCTGAGAAGTTACTTCAGAACAGAAAACCTGAAACTTCCTGAGCCTCAGGCAAAGTGGAGCCTCCACGATAAACTCCTCTGCAACTGTAATTTTACATGGCTTATTTGGCTTGTGCTTATTATGATTTCTGCCTGTTTTTCTGATGAGTCCAAACAGAAGGGGCTGATTTTGTGGTAACACTCTCTTCCATCAGAGAGTGATTGGTCTTTGTATAGATACACCAGTATGATAATTTTTCTGTAAGGAAAAGCTTTGTCTTTATGTTTTTGCATCAAAGCTAAGTGGAAGGAAACAAACTGAGTCTCTCTCAGCTGATGTTTTCAACTGACTGAGACTTGCCTACCAGACTTAGGGAATTTATTGAATGTGACTTGTGTGGTATATACTAAACTATTAAGCTTCCTGCCTATCTTCTGCCAAAAGCAATTGCAATTAAAGCACTTTATTTCCAGGACCTCCCCCACCCCAACCTTCTCTTCAACGTACCTGCATTTGACACTGGATTATTTTGTAAATATATGCATTTGTTTAGTACAAACTAAACCAGAACTGGCTGTGCTGTAGAAGTGAGAGTTCTTGTGAGAGTTCTTTTTAGGCATCTACTAAAATCCCTTTTCCCAAGAAGTTATGAAAATTTTTTTCTGCTGAAACTTGCAGTATGTGGCACCAGTGATAAATCAACTTGATTTACTCTAGATTTCTTAAATAACATTTTGCTTCTATTGAAATTGTAATGCTGGATGCAACCTGATTCTTTCTAAATTACCCCCTATTCTCAAACTTCTATCAGCATGTTTAATACAAATTGCTATTATCAAATTAAGATGTTACAATTTAAGAGTGTCTAAAACGTTTTGGTTTTTTTTTTCTCCTGTCATATGAAAAGTAAATATTGTGACAGCTGTCTTGCTGCAGATGTCTTCATAATCCTCCTGGTAGGATTTCATATTAATGAGATTTTTTTTTCTGCCTATAGGTTTGGTTTCATGGATGCAGGGCTCCTGTTGGGTCCCTGCACTCCCCACTACTTGCTCGAGCACAATCCAGCCTGTAATTGTGCTCCTCTGCCTGGAAGGTGACTCAGGCCAGGACTAGAAAAGAAACTCAATGCATGTTGTGTGCCTTCAAAAGACTCTGAGGACACAAAAGCCTCCTCATGAGTGTCTGAACCATTGGAGCATCTGAGACCCTGCATAAGGCACAAACACAGCCCCAGCTGGCCCTTTGCACTGGCCCAGGGATTTCTGTTTGCTTATTGACAGGGCTTGGGTCAGTCACTTCAGCCAAATCTGCAGCTCAGAGATGTTTGTCTGTGTGAGATGTGGATGTGAGGCTTGAAAGTCACCTTGGACTATTGCCTGCCTCCTTCTCCTGGAAACTTTGCTTAAAGCATTCCAGGAAAGAAAAATAATTCTCCAAAGGGTTGTCTGATTGTCCAGAGACTGATTGGTGTGATGTCAAGAAAGAGCAGTTAAATGTAGCTGCTCCTTATAAATTCAGGAGAGGGTGAAGTCAGTTCTCTGTTTAATGGTAATTTTATTTAATATTGCAGTAAAGTGTGCTCATTTTTGTGATGCCTGTAAAAAGTGCTATAGAATTTGAAGAGTATTTTATATTCTCAGAGATACTGCAAGAGGTACAGAAACAATTTGTCTGTTTCTAGGTTTCCCATCCCATTCAATGTGAAGGAGACTTAGGCACCCTCTTTTAAGCCAACTGGGCATTTCAAAAACACTGAAGGACCAGGAAAGGACTTCCAAATAGAGCAAACAAAAATGAAAGGAGCTATTTGAAAATAGCTCTATGAAAATAGCAGCTATTTCAAAATTGCAGAGAAAAGTAAATTCCTGACAGGAATGTCCAACCTAGTCAGCCTCAATTTGTGGGGCAAGGAAGGATGCTGAGAATTAAAACCTACAACAGCTGAAAACCAGAAGCAGCTAATAAAGCACAGTTATTAGTGTGGTTTGCTATGATGCTTTAACCCCCAAAAAAGGCTGACCCAACCAGCTAAAATTCCTTGAGACACCATCCACAATCCTTTTACATTACCACTAACACTTTAACTAATAATGAGAAATTCCTCTGGTTTCCAAAGTCACTTATGAATCATTTGGTTTAAGTGTGGGTACCTTAAGTGAGTCTGAATGATTCTGCTGGAATCAGCAAATTAAGTAGACCATTTAATCTTCTCAGCTGCATTTACCTGGCTGGAGGAAACGGGGCACAGACATTTTGAATGTTAATGGGAGACTTGTAAAAATGAAGGTTCCTCTTACTTTTGTAAAGGTCAGCAGAATCAATGGCACAATTCACATCACCTGAAAAAATGAAAACATCTTGGAAAGTGTCAGAAGTGAAAAAAAAATAGTATTGAAATGAATAAACATGTGAAGGAATTAAGTGAAATGGGTACAGAATTGCTTTGGGTCTAGGGATGAGCAGCTAGTGGGGTTGTACAAGGAAATAAATTGAAAATGTGGAGATAAACCTAGATTGGGAAATATAATTCTAAATAGACAATTGGTCTGTAATATCTCCATTTCCCTCACCCCTTTATTGAATATGTGGTCACTGATTAGCCAGCATTTTAATGAGTATATATATGACACACTTTGAAGAATCAGTTGTGAGACACAAATTAGAAAACTGTGAATGTGCTCTAATAGTAAAATATGTGATACTCATAACTACGAAATGTTGAAAAACCCTCCACTTTTCTATTGGTAATTAAATAGGTGAACTTGGCAACTACATAAATTAACTAAATGTGGGATGCATTGAGTTTCTTTTTTAAGTATCTCCTTTGTAGTAGTTGCTATTCTTTCATTTTATTGAGAAAAAGAGAACTTCCTCTGCTTGTATGCTGAGAGTTCCCTTTGAGTGTTGCATTTCCAATAATATTTTTGTTTTGATGGGGGTTTTTAAAATTATTTGCTTGAATGGTTTGTTTCTGTTTTTTACTTTTGAATTTTCTTCCATGCAGCTGATTCAGTGCCATTTTCCTGCCTCCCCAGCCCCAGGCTCAGCAGCATCTGTAGGTCAGCTCAGTTTTGTGCAGACTGGTGAGGAATTGCTGTGGGCAGCAGAGTTTTGTGTGGAAGGAAATGCTGCAACTGCTTTATGGGAGCAGATTGCATTTCTCACCTGAGGGGCTACCAGTGGTTAAATTGGTTCTGTCGAGCTGTCTGTGGGTTTAGAGCCCTGAATTTATTCAAAGTGTGCTTAACCAAAGCCAGCATTTAACTTCCTTGCTTGTTGGAAGAGTTTGAGCCCATCTACTCTAAATGAATCTTTTAGGTATTGTTATTAAAATATCAGCAAGGGATATCACTCAAGGCTGGAGTGCCCTTGCTCTGATTTCTGTGAAAACACAGACAAGGAAATATTCCCTGCCCCAAAGAAATGAAATGGGTAAGACAAAGCCAACAGAAGCATCTGGAAGGGAATGAACTTGGTTGCAGTAACACAGTGAATAAATCCCTGGCAGACCTCAAGGTCTCAAATTTTGTGTGGTTGAATTTTTTAAAAAATAAATGCAACAGTGGTTTGAAATGGTATCCAAAATGTTAGAAATCCCCTTTTTATCTCTTGTTACTGGTGCATGGCTGGAAATACCCTTTCTGTCATATGAAATGACCTTCCTGACCTGCTGCAGTACACAATCCCTATCACCTGCCTCTCTTCCTTCGCCTACCCTGTGATGCAGGAAAGGTGTAAAAGAATATTTCTTACCTTGCATCAATAGCTGTTTATCTGAGGCAAATGAACTCCAGAGTGAGGAAAAAGGGAGCTATTTTGCAGTAGCATAATTTATAGAGGTGGTAGCTTCTTTTGAAGACCAGGAATTGGGTCAGTTGTAATAATGAACAGATCAAGCTATAAATCAATTTACCTAATGTCCCACATTGGTGAAAGGAATAGAAACAGTGGAGACCCCAGGTATATTGTTTTTATATTGCTTTTTCATCTGGTTTCCAGTTACCTTTTCTGCATATTTCCTCACCATCTTCCTGCCTCCATGGTGGTATTTTGAAGTGCTTCTGTGAAGCTTTTTGTAGGAGGTCTTCACCAAGGCAGCTGAAGCTATAGAAGCACCCTCAACTCTTTCAGATAGAACACAAAAATCCCTCTGCTTTCAACCCAGCTGCCTTCCTCTCTCTTTCATACTTGGCACCTTATCTCCTACAATTCTGTGGAAAAAACTTAATAATTAGTACTGACAGAAATGCACACACATACATATATATATTATATATATATATATATATATATATATATATATATATATATATATATGTATATTTGGGCCAAGATTTATACAAATAGACTCAGATTTTCAAAGCATTCTTCTTTTTAGTGCTTAGGCCCCTGTTTCAAAAAAGGACTTTGGGGTCTCACTCATGCAGAAAGTCACAAGAAACCACCACAACATGAAACCACAGCCATCACTGGCAAAGCTCAGGCAGTGGTGTGGATTCAGGGGCTGAATTTGTGTCACACACCATGAAACCAATCCTGCAGGGTGTAGTCATGGTGGTCCTCATGTTGGGGTGTTCTCCCACATCAGGTGGTTCTGCCTGGTTTACAAATAATGTTTCTTTGGTAAAATGACCTACTTTTCTACATTAATGTGAAGCTCCCTCATCCAGGCATTGTAAAATGTGTAAGTGACCATTTTCAGATTTAGTAGCACCTTGAGGTAAAAGTTAGGGTTAAGGTCCCTATGCCAGGCACTGTAAAAACTTACAGGAGTTTTTCCATGGCAGGAAATTTCTCTTATCTAAGTATTCAAGAATAGCCAAATGTGGGAGGTAAAGTAGTGATGTGGAGAAGAAAATAATCTGCCAACATCATGTTACAAGACAATAGAAAAGATAAGAAGTTAAACCATTGACCTGAGTCAGTGTCTTACCCAGAGCCACTGTTGTGTGCTCCAAAATTAAACTTAAGTAAGACTTAAAATCATGTTTAGTGGAAGACAAAGAATAAAGCAGAACTGTCCACCTTAAATAACTTTCTGCTTTTTGTGGTGCTCTGGACTTCTCTTTCCTGCTGTTTGCCTGATATTTGGCCACAGTGTTGAGGAACATGGACTTTCACTCTGCCCCAATTATATGCTTTTAAATCTTCCTATCCTTTCCAGTATGGAGACTTTTGATTTCTTATTTTATGCCCCTTCTGACCAGAGGAGGACATTTAGGCTCCCTGACACTGTTGCTCGTGGGCAGGGTATTTTTCACCTTGCCTTTTGTATTGCCTTGTGCAATGGTGCTTTGCACAGCAACACCTCCCCTCTGGGCCAGCTGCTGGTCCTTCACCTTGTTGTGTGCAAGGTCTGTGCTCAGAGAATGACTTTTTTTTCTTGCAATTTTATCTCCTTATGCTCTCTGCATGCCTTTTACTGGGTTGGATCTTGCCTGTCTTTACAAACCAGAACCTCTCCTGTTGGCTGGAGTAAGTGAGCCACAAATGTGCCTTTAATTAAGGAGCTTTTAACAACTCCAAATTATGTGTTGATGTGTGAGTTCTGGGGTCCATAACATGAGCATGCAGCTCATATTTTGCTGCTTAACTTCTAGTTCAAGGCTCCTATTCTGTCACAAGACTCACAGCAGTTCATGGTTGGCCTTGTGTTAACTCCTGGCAAGATGTGTGTGTTCTATGTCCTTTCTCCCCAACAAAAGCTTCACCTTTCTTTTCTCTGCCCTGCTCCCTGTGAATAGTTTTGTTTATGGGCTTCCTTGTTGTTACTCTTGCTCCAGTGCTCAACCAGATTTGTAGACTCAGAAATGTAAATGCTGCTTTGTTTGCCTGTTCAATCATAAATTCTGTTCGGTGTGTGTTCTGCCTGGCTGACCATTGGTGCTGTGCTTCTCATATATTTATTAGGGAATAGCAAAAGAGCCAGAGTTTCTGAAACTGTATTCTCTCCTTGCCAGGGACATTATTTGCAGAGATGTTGCAGGTTCTGCTCCTCTTCATCTAAGCACACACAAGCTGGTTTCTTGTCTTCTTCCATCAAACTGTTCCATTTTGGGCTTTTCAGTTTTACAATATAACTGGAAAAAATTGAGTGGGTCTCCTTCCTTACTGTTTTCTGTAGCTCCTTCCTTGCTAAAGCAGAAGAAGGGTTGAAACAACACAGGAATGAATTTATGGTAGGGGGATAGCAAAACCAGGAGCAGGATACATAGCAGTGAGTGCCATGCAATGCAGTGGGAAGAATTTCAGGGTAACAGCATTGACAATGCCTGAATTAGGAACTGGAGGATTTAGGAGGAGAAATGTTCCTCTGTAGAAGGTCAGGTTTTCCCGATGTCTTCTGTTTCTTGTCATGTGCTTAACATGGATAACAGCAGAAGGAAATCCCTATTTTCTCCTTCATCTACAATTAGGCATGCTGCATTTCACTTATAAGTACCTTTCAAGTAAATAAAGCAAAAAAACCCATTCTGTGATTACTCCTCTCTTTAAAGGCAGATTATTTTTTTGTTGTTCAGATACAGTAGGGTGATACAAACATCTCAGTGAGCACTGTCCTTGCACATTGTGAGTCCTGAGAGCTTTTTTTTGCAAGAAAACAGCTCTGGAGATGAATTTTCTTGTTTCCAGCTCATGAACTCAACTATGCTGATCTTTCCACTGGAGGCATTTTAGACTCTTCTTCTGATACATATGTTTTGATATTTGCATGACATCTGCTAGTGCAGAAAACCAGGTGTGGTGTGATGAAGACAAGGTCTATGTTACTTGGCGAGTTATATAATCCTAAAATCTGTCATAGGAACATAAAGTATTGGAGTTTAAAGATGGAATATTTCTAAGTCTAGAGTAGGTATTTGCTTTTATTTAGAATAAATGCTTGGATGTTTTCACAAAATGACTGGAATTACAGGCATTGTGTTAAACCCTTCAGCTTTCCCATTTGGTTGCTTCATGAAATTCCCCAAAGTTTTCCCATCACATAACATGATGGGCTTTCCTGTTGCAGCCCTGTGGTGTTACACTTTTCCCCAGAGGAGCAAGTCTTTGGGAAATGGTATCCAGGCAGGATGCAGGGAATTAGGAGATATCTGTAACTTCTCTTCCTGGTATAAACCAAAGCTTAGACTTCATTACTGTCCCTTAGAAGAAATGGAAGAGAGGCAGTGGCTAAAATTGCCAAACAAGCCCAAAGTGTAATTGACTTTGTCAGCTGTGAAGAGAAACGTGTTCTGAGACTGGATGTGTGCTCCTGCATGGATTGGGGAATAAGTACAAAAGATGGCATCACAAAAGTACAAAAGATGGTTTCCCAAGATGACAGGAAAAGGAGCTCTATAAAAATCAGACAAGCCCAACCACCAGGGTGAACTCTGGGCTTTGAGGGCTGAGTCAGGTGAGGGGGCAGCTGAGGCTCTCAGCTTGCAGCACCAGCAGCAATTGCACATTAATGAAACATTTTGCTCGGTGTGCTGTGCTGGCTGTGTCAGGCTGTGCAGCTCCTGCTGCTTCCCAAAACACCTCCCTGGCATTGCCTTGGCACCAGCCAGGCTCCTGAGGGGCAGGAGCAAGGGTTGTCCAGGTGGCAGTCCAGGAGGATGCAGCTTTCCTAGTTCAGGGTATGTATGATCTTAGAAGGAAATGGAAAATTCTGCTTTGTTTACCATCCTTTTTCCCTTTCCCTTCCTTTTTTTCTCTTTAGTATGTGCAATATACATCTCCTCTGGAATCTGTCCTAAATGATGGTGTTTAGCCTTTTCGTGTCATGCCCACCTGCTATTTTTCAGACATTTCAGAAAATTACTGGTTTCACAATAGGATTGCAACATATGTCAGAGGGATGGGGACATTAGGACAAAACTGGAGAGGGAGGAAAATATAAATGCATCCAGAGCTGTTATTTCATGTTAATATGCAGATGTTTTTTATTGCATAAGGACGTGGGGAACCATGTGGAACTTGCTCTCCTCTCTCCTTTTGTCCCAGTCCTATTCCCCAGTTTTTGCATTACCTTTGATTGCTGCATTTCCTTGTAACCAAGAGTGTGTACCATCCTTGAGGCACCATCTGTTTGCTTTGTGCCTGTCTGAAACACCACCCTGGGACCTGGCACATAGGGGCCCTGGATGCTCTGATAACACATTAATATCCTGATGGATGGGGCAGTTCTGCACTTCCTTGGTGCTCCTGGGCTCAGAGCATGAATAAAACCAGCTCCAGCCCAGGGAGCTCTGGAACACTCTCAGTCAATAGGAATTGGTGCTGGTTATGAAATGTAGGTGAAGATTGCAGCAAGGCATGTGTGTTGTTACAGAAGGTTTGTGTTTGGAGTATATTTGGAAAGAGGGTATTTCCTCTTGTGATGCAGTGTGAAGACACAATTCTTACTGCTCATTTTGGTTGAGTTAGAATCTGACCCAGCTGTCTGAGCTGCAGCTCAATTAGCTCCTGAGTCAGTTATAATCCACTTCTCAAGTGTGATAGGAGTCCCATTTTCCCTGACTCATTTTTAGCCCATTGTCAGTAATTCAACATGATCTTCAATAAAGATATGACAAACTCAATTTTTCTCCATTACAATTGCCTTTTTAAGCAATAACATTTTTCTCAGACTATATTTTTCAGTTTGTTTTGCATGGTCCAAAACTCAAAGCCACAAAATCAACAACACTTAAGTCTTTTGAAATCCACACTTTGTGTGGTTGTGTATGTCAGCATCCTTTTCTACAATGCAGTGGAGCAGAGATGAAGAATAGGCAAAATAAAGCCAAAGATTTCTCTAATATTTAAAGAGAAGAAAAATTTACACATTTTAAAACACATGTTTTGTGTGTTTTACAAATCAAAGCTGAATTCTGTTTGCTCCAAGCTTTCAATTTTTAAAAAAAAAACCCTGAGTCTGAAGCTATTAAAGGGATGAAGCATCCTTGTGAATGCCTGTAGGAACAAAAAATAGGAGACCACTTGAGGGCAGCAAATGCTCAGCTTCTCCCTGACAACATAGCAAAGTATCATGAGGAAGCAGGAGACTGTACTTTTATTTTCCATTCATTTATCGTGTAATTTTTGACTTGTTTTACAAAGAGCATTGTTTCCAAATAATTGCACAGATAGGAAGATATTTTTTTTTAATTGCTGTAAAAATAAAAAAGGGAAATTTTGTTCTGGTTTTTAATTTTTGCTTTGGAATTCAGCAAACTTATGAAGGTGCATGGAAGTTTTTTGAAGGTGGAAGAGAAGGGATCCAGCAGTAGAAGCTAATTTTTACCAAATATGTCTTAGGAATTTCACATGCCATTTGTGCAAAGTCTTCACACTAGAAACTACAGAAAAAAACATAAGAACTAGGAAAGAAAAAAATTCAGTATAAATGATAATGTAAGATCATGAAACTTTCACATACCTAAAGAATGAAGACAGTGTCAAAATACACATTTGGTATGTCAGATTAAATCTGCACAAGAACCTCTAACCTAGCATAAACTACATTCTTACAAAACTTGATTTCACAACCTTATCTTTTCCCCAAAAATGCTCAGTTTTAAAATGCAGCAAAATCATAAAACACAATCCATCATCTGGAGCTAAATTTATGCCTTTGTGCTCCCTTAACAGTTTTAGAATTTAGATGCCAAGCACAGATCTTTACCAATTAGGGTAACAGGCTGATCAGCCAGGAGGTTATTTGGGAACTCCATGGAGAAGCCCATGAGGTTTTTTTGTGATTCATGCTGATGACAGAGAAGTGCAGGTTCCAGTTTAGTTTTTTACTTTCTTCCCAGTGCCATCTTTCCTCAGCTGACTCATTTTGCACCTTTTCTTGTCCCAGTTGCTGCCTTCTCTCCCTACAGACCTTTAGTCCTCACTGAAGGTTTCCATTGCTCTGCTCTGCAGTTTGAGCTGCTCCCCCTCATCCCCTCACTTCCTCATCCTCTCCCAAGCTCCTTTCCCATGTCAGCTGGAGTTCTCCTCCTCCTCCCCCTCGCTGAAGCACCAGGATGGGAGCAACCAGAGTGCATCAGAAATCACTTCCACCTCCTCTGCTTGGGGCTGCAGCATCCTCAGCTTGGAAGATGTCAGGGCAGGGATGTCCTGCTCAACCCCATCAGCTGTGACTGTCTGTGAGTATTTTGGGACCTCTGAGTCTTGTACAGCACAACCTGAGCAGATTTTCACAGAGGCTGCAAATATCAGCGCTGTTTTCATCCACGTTTTTGCTTAACTTTAATTTCTGGTCAAAAGCACAGAGTTGCTGGAGAGTTCTAGTTTTATGGTGGTATTTATTTTAATGTTAGAGGAAAAAGTGAAGTCAATTTGCCATTTTCAGAAACGAGTAAAAAGCATAAGCCAACTAAAAATATATCTGCATACAGAAATAAAATTCAAATTCAATGCTTAATGCGATTCAGCACCATAATAGGCAATTTCAGTTCATGTGAACAAAGTTGATGAGGTTTAATTGAAGGAAGGCTTATGTAATTGAAAATGTAAAAGGTGCCTTACCTGTAGGCATTGTCATTGGTGTTACCTCTGCTGTTTCTCTTGTCTGAGGTCATATTTTCCTGTGGATGCACAGGAATTTTGAGAGGGGATAAATGTCTCTATTTCACAGACGTAAACCCACCACTCAGAAACACTGTTGGTCAGAGTTTTCAAGATTTGGCACCGCTTTTGCATTTTTAAATTTTCATCTTTTTAAAAATCCAATCTGTGAGAAAGAAGCTGTCTTTTCCACAGTGCCTTTTCATTGTCCTTCCCACTGAAAGTAAACTGGAGCTTGCAGACCACTCTTATAAAAATCAGGGTTTATATCTGTTTCAGATGAAGTCTGCAGAAACTGGCCATTACTGAAATGCTGCTTTTTTTACTCTATCTTGCACAGGAAATCTGCTTCAGAGCCAGAAATACAGATTGAATCTCAGGACTTCTACACCTTTGGTTCAGCAGCAAGACCATCTGTCACTTCTAATTCCTGCTATGAAAAAGATGATCTAGTTATCTTTGATGGAATAGCTCTGAATTTGCAAGCTACAGTCTTCTCCTTTTCCTCAATTAGATTTTCCTCCCCTCCTACATACTGGAATCTCTATTTGAAGGTTCAGCCTTGGACAAAGCTAAACCCCAAAAGAATGATGCCTTTTTAATCACTGGCTCCCCACTGCCTGTGATATCAACTTGCAAAACATGCTAGCTCCTCTCACCAAAGCAATCTTGACTTGCTTCCAAAGGGGAGAGAAAACAGGTGAATTCCTTGTCACTTTAGATTTCACTAAAGATATGCAGAAATTTTGCTCCATTTTAAGCTTGATATATTTTTTGGAAGGTAGAGGGTTTATAAGGAGGGACTGGGTATTTTTTCAGGCATGTCTACATCTTAACCAGCATCTGCATATCATTCCAAGGTTACTTTGAAATCTTCTGGATTTTCACTCAGCTTTGTTTGACTCTCAAAGGCAAAGCGCTCTTCCTCACAGGATCATTGAACCACAACAAGATTCTCTTTCACAATGAGGAAAAAATCCATTTTTTTTTTTTTTTCTTTGGAGGAAACCATCCTCACCTTCATCTGGGTAAAGAGATGCTTCCTGAATCATAATGCATTCAGTTTTTCACACGTGTTTTCTTGGTGCAAACTACAGATAAAAGGCACATGATATAATTACATGCTTTTGTACTGTAGGTGAGGGATTGTCTCAGGCTGTTCCATCCAGCTATTGTTTTTTCCCACCCATGTACACATAAACACATTCCTGAAGCTCAAACTCAGCTGTGTTTCTGCAGGCATGTCTCAGGGCAAGTCTCTGCTGCTACATTTTAATGAAAATAAGATTGAAATTTTAGGGATTAATGACCACTTGGCAAAAATTCAACTGATATCTACTTTAGCTGCACCACTTCTTCCAACCTCCCTTCTCCAATGAATAACTGAAAAGGACAGGAACAGAAAGCTGTTTCTAGGATACAATGTGCAGCACTTCCTACTCTTGGCTCACTCTAACTCCAGCCTCTCAGCTCTGTCATTTTTTTCTGTCTATGAATTTAAAATAGCTTTTGCCACCAGATAGTGAAGTGGAAGCAATAGCATTTGTCCCAGCTGTGAGTGGGATCACCTTGCTACCGTGGTAAAATCGGAGGGGCTGATCTTCACATGGATTTTACATTAAGGTAATTTCCACACCTTACTTATCTTGCTGTTGGGGTAAAACCTTTCCTGCAGTGAGTTCAGAGGCTTTATGCATGTGTGTGAGAGCACATATGTCTCTGTGCAAAGCATGGCTTCTCTGCATTGGCATTCCAGCTGGCCATTCCTGGAAAGCTGTCTGGAGAGCCACCCTGCAGCTCCAAAATCTTCTGCAAAATGGAAATCATGAATGCTGTGGCCTCCCTCCTGCCACTCATACCTGCGCTGTCCTTTCTGTGCTCCAGCACATGGACAGAACAGAAAAGAGATGGTTGGGATTTTTTTTTGGCCATTCCAGATGAGGGAAAAAAAAATCTTTTGAACTGGGTTGCCCCAGGTTCGTCTGGGTACAAACACTTTGGGTACATTGATCCATTGTAAACTCCTGGAACAGGAACAGGATGCAGGTATGGTGGACAATTATTATCAAACAATTGCTGCTCTGTATCCAGCCAGTTTACAGCTTTCTGGTGTCCCTGAGATATAGGTGCTGGTTTCATGTTCTTGGCAGCCCTCCACACCCATAAGTCAAGGTCCCCCTTTTGGACCAGGAGCTGGCAGGAGGCTCACAGATCAATGGAGAAAAGCTTCCCTCAAACTGGAAAACTGAAGAGATTTTTTTTTATCATTTAAGCTCTAGAGACAAACCTCCTCACCAGCATTTTCCTCTTGCAGTACATGATTACTCTGAGATTTAGGAAGCAAACAAACAGTAATCATTAAGAGCAGTTTATTAAACAAAATAAATTTCTCCTTGTGCCGTTGACTAAAGAGTAGGCAATTTAACTGTTCCTAATTATGAGGTTATGCCTGGATGTTTCTAAACTGAAATGACAGTTTATATACACTTTTTTTTTTTTTTAGGAACACTGTCACTTGTTGAGGCTTTTGCACAGATGAACTCTTTGATATCATAAGTACCACCATGTGCAAGAGATTGAAAATGGTGATGGAAGTGATTGAAAATTTTGTTGTAGATCTTGCTGCTGCCTCTAGCAAATCACAGCGCCTTGAATATGTGGCACAGACCCACAGTAATTTATACCTGCCCTGATGTTTAACAGAGGGGTGTTTTTTCTAAGCCAGTTCAGTCAGATACACACTTTCACTCCAGGCCCATGTTTGGGATGGCGAAATGAAATAGTTCCCATAGTTATTCCTAGAAGTTAATTAGCTGTGACAGTGGGAAAGTGACCACCTCATGATTCTTGGATATTTATAACAAGGCTGTCACTTGCTAGGTTAGTCAGGTCATAGAGGAGATGAGAGTGTGAAGTCAGGTTTCTGTGGCACACAGAGCTGACCCTGCATCACTGCTCCTCCTTGCCATGGTTAGATGATGGCAGGGAGGATCTCTGGGTGCAGGATTTGTAACATGACCCCAGCTGTGATCCCTATCTTTGGGAAACAGGGCTGTGCTGCAGAGCTCTGTAGGTGCATCTGCATTTCCTTCATCACATTCCTTCAGAGTCTGGCCTGGGATTAATGAAATGGAGATGCTTTTTCTGCTCCTGCTTTCCTGGGCTCAAGGTCAGACTTCCAGGGGCAGAGCAGAGCTGTGGCAGAGGATGGAGAGGTGTCACAGTGCCATCCCTCAGCTGCAGAGACCAGACCACCCTGCTGTGGTGCATCATCACCAATCATCACTGCACCACCCTGCTGCTCATCAGCACCAAGTGCTGGTTGCTCAGTGGGGGACAAAGAAGGAAATTTGGGGGTTTTTTGCCTCTACTTTATATGTTTTGCCACTGGATCTTCCACTGTTGTGCTTCAGGACTTACTGTAGCTGTGCAGTTCCCTAACGCAGGAGGAGATGTTTGTTTGAGTCTCCAATTTTGCCATGTAATCAAGACTTAATGTGCTAAATGTGTTCTCTGTAAACTGGTATCAGCACAGCTGAGCATGACCTGAGCAGCTGGGAATATTTCTGAGAGCATTTTTGTGGTTTTGAGAATTAAAAGAGCAAAGGAGTTACATCAGCAGGGGAAAAAACCCTCTCGAATAACATGTTTTGTGCAAATCAGAGGTATTTTATTGGTAATGATAGTCTAACCTGGAACAGATTATTACAAAGATCTTTCTCATTTAGAGTACCATTTATAAATGTTGTCACTGCTCAGGAAAAGATATATCTCACACTAGGAAAACAATGAGTTACTATCATGAAAAGGAGAAAGCACAGAAGTTCATTTTTGTCTGTCTGTCATAATGGTCCTTCAGTTTAAGCAGGAAAAAACTTTCATAGAACTTCAGCATGATTTGCAGAGTGTCATTTCTCATTTCTCTGTTAAAATTTCCTGACCATAAATAGTGTGCCAAATGTTGTAGTGGGTTTGTCATCTGCCCAATATTCTTCAGAGAAAGCAGCTGACTGTTGGCTTCCCTAATTATTTCTTCTTCTAATATTGTTTCCTCAGAGTTAGCTTGAAGGGGGAACAAACCCCAACTATAAATGCGTATATATAATCAAGTAAAACCAGACATTTCTCTCAAAAAAAAAGAAAAAAAAAGGTAAAGCTTTGGAACAAACAATAAGTTTCATGCAAATGTCTCTCTCTTAAAACTGGCAAGATTTCAATAAGCATTTTCTGAGAAGTATTTCATTTTATTTTACTGAAAGGTGGGACAGTGCTTTTTGCACTGCTATGAACCCCCACTGGAGAGCCAAGCTGGGAAACTGCCAAACCTCTCATACCTGCAGTGACAATGGGGAGCCATATCAACACACACAAACCCATATTTAACTAAACTGTTCAATTGAATTCTAATCTCCAGCTAATCACTAAGGTTGAGAAAAAAAAATCTCCCTATTCATGTTTTATTTCTAAAAAATACCTTTATGAGGTAATACAAGCGCATGAATGGATGAGAGACTCAAGCACAATACACTGTCTACAAAGCTAAATGAGCTAGGGGGGTCACATTCTATTAAATATCTCACCCATGAAACTCACAGTTAAAAAGAAACTTTAAATGGAATTTGGAAAGTCATGGAAAGGCCTTTTTTGGGGGTTCCCAGGGTAGAAGGTGATACAGAGGTGTGTTTTTGTTTTGCTTCACTCCAGGTCTCCATAAGCCACACAAATCAATGAGATTACAACAGAAATACCAGTGGACACCAATGTATGTGTAGTTTGGCATATTTTGTGCTCAAAACAGAGCTGCAGCCTCCTGAACAGGGCATGTCCATGTCTTGTAGGCACAAGGAGACCTTTCACCCTTCCTGCTGCAGGACTGTGTGCAGGAGAAAGCATGTCAGCCCTGAGTCTGGGCATCAGGCTGGACAGCTCTGGTGTGACTGCCACTATCCAACTTAAATTCTGCTCAGTATTGTTTAGTGGGAGAGATCACAAAAGAAAAAAGGTGCTCCTTGACTTATTTGGGGGCATATTTGAGGTTAATAAAGGGGGCCATAAGGGGTTAAAACACACAGTCCTTCAGTCAAGACTTGTAACACAGCCCCTCATCACTCTTTGCAAAGTAATGGGTGCCCTCCCCTGGTTTTACCAAAGCAGGACTGATGTTCCTGGTAAAAGCCACATCTGGAGAAGGTATCTACTTGTTACAGAACCAAAATATAATTTTACATGAGGATGCTGCAGAGAACTGTGAGGAACAAGACATTTGGGTACAGCCGGTTCTCAAGCACAGCTGCTCAGGTCTCTTGCTCTCCAGAAACCTGTTTGAAAACAGGAAGGTCTCCCCTGGACCTCATGGTTTCAGGTGCTTACTCTCTGCTTCTGAGTTTCCATCTTGTTTGCAGACCCTGGAGGTCAGTCTGGTCTGCGCTAATGGTTGACTGGGGAATCCCATGAAACTCTGGATGGGTGTGATGGCTTCTCTTTGCTGATTTCAAGAAATTCCTTGCAAGCAGCTCCTTCCCCTGGCTGTCCTCCCTGCACAGCAAGGCTGGGTGTATCCTTGATTTAACCTGGCAGTGAGAAGAACTGGCACTCACTTTTAACTGAAAGGGCTCTCCCTGACCCAGGTTTTATGCTTGTGTGGAAACCCTGGCAGCAAAAATAATTTTCCAGTGTCTTCCCATGTGTCCTGTTACTTTCCTGTGTCTCCAAATCTCACCTTTCTCGGTGTGAATAGGCCAATGTGACCTTCTTGGCAAACACTTGTTGAAGTTTAGAGCCAACCAAGTGTTGTGGGGGGCTATCAAATGTCTCCGAGGTAAGGCATGCATAAAACATGAGCGCGGAGTCGTAAATAACTCGGCTCCTCTTCATTTATTTCAAAATAATGACGGTTGTTTAACTGGCTTAAAAGGGTTACTCTTTCACCCCTAGCTTGTTCTGAGCACCGTGGGAAAATGACACGAGCACTGTTTAGTTTAAGGGATGTAGTCATGCAAAACCTTTGCTGTACCTTCTGGAGGAAGCTGGAGTGTTTCAAGAAATAATGAAGGTGTGAATCATCACAATTCTGAGTTGTCTGATAAGAAAATCTTTTAATCTCTTGTAGCAGTGCAAGGGCTCCAATTGCTGCAATTCTCTTTTATAAATTGTGCAATAAAATATGGAATAAATCATTGCAAATGAATCCAGAATTATCAGCAGTCTTTTCCTTTGATATCAGTATTTCTGACCGGTGTTCTTTAAAGGCTTTTACTTGTTAGTTTAGTTTTAGGAGACAAATAAAGTAATTAGTGCTCTTTCTTTTTCTCCCCATTTTATGGTCTGTTCTTGGCACACTTAAAAACATTTGAGCTTGAACAGTTAATTTTCAGTTGTGCCTGTTAGCAGGAATTATTTCCATTTTTCAAAAACAACGTAAGAAAACAAACCAGGATGAGATACTGGTTTCATTAAAAGTGTATGCAAAGGATGTTTTGTTGCTTCTGTCCAATTTTCTTTTTCTTTAATTTTAATATATTTTAAGTATTCAAAATGCACTAAAAAATACTCAGTTTTATATATGTGTGTTTAGTCCACAAAACCCTCAGGAGCTCCATTTTGAAAAATATTGTCATTGTTTCTGGAATTTGGCTGCACACACTCTGTGTGTGTTTTACAGGACAAAATCTCTGGTCTTTTACCAAGGTTTTATGTTTTTATTTACACAAAAACCATACAGTGCCACAGGATGCCAAGAAAGTGAGCAGCTTGGTAAGATTTAGGCTTTTTGGGAGTCCTTTCAAGATCAAGAAAGATACACAATCAAGTAAATAGCTCAAATTGGAAACCTCAGAACCCAGCTTTGATGTTGACTCTTCTCATAATATACAATATGACTCTGATTTAGCTTTATCACTTCATTGATCATTTCCTAGGCAGCAGATGCCCATTGGCTAGAGAGAAAATCAAACATTATTCACTGCTTCTTTGACTATGGATGATAAACATGTATTTATAATATAAGGCAATGTCCTGCTGTAAGAGACTGGAATAGTGGCACTAGAGGGAAAGAATGAGCTACAACCATTTAAAAAATACAGCTTGAAGTGTTTGGGTTGGAATCTGTTGTGATTTATTCACCAGCTCTTTGCTCAAGTTGCTGCATGTCCCCTCAGCCTGCCCTGAGTAGGAGCTACAGGCAAGGGGCAGTTCTGCTGGATGTCCATGAGCATCCTCCACACCCTCTGGTTTCTCAAGGCTGAAAGAAGGTGGAAAAGCACTTTTTGGAAACAGCATGTCCACTTACCTTTTGGAATTTCGTTGGTTTCTTTTATTGCTGGAATGCCTTTTACTAATATTTGATGAGTGTGTGATAAAAAATGTGAGAAAATTGCATCAATAGTAAGATTGCTCATGGTGCTTTAATTATTTGCTCCATTTGCTTCATGCAGGAAGTTACTAGGTAAAATACCTATGTGTGCAGATTAGAGATGTGTGACACACACTGGCTAATTGTCTGGTGGTGCAGCTCAGATGAGGGTCAGGCTGCCTGGCCTCTGTCACCTCCCTCCCCTCATACAGCTGTTTACAGCCTGCAATCATCTTGGGAAAAAACACACAGTTCAACCTCTGCTTGTGTGTCAGTCATGAGTGACTTCTTCCCCAAACTGGCTCAGGAAACTGTTTTGGATGCTAGAGAGAGGAAGCCAAGTGACTGTGAGCTGCAGGGAGTGAATAGCTGAGGATGAGTAGTGGAAGGGGAAGGCCATCTCTGCCAGACATGGTTATGTCTCCTGGGGCTCATAGGTGTGGGAAACTGACAGTAAAATGTCCCTGGAAGGGCAAGAGAGTCCTGAAAATGAGGACTCAAATGAGGCTCAAAAATTCAGCCCCTTGAAGCTGAAAAAGGGGATCTCAGTAGGTGATGGAGGTGCATTTGTGGAAGAGAACAGACTGGGGAGAATACAAGAAGTAACTGAACCACAGCATTTACCTGGTTTATGTGCAGGCCATGGACTGAACAGGAGGACCTGAACGGCCTGAGCTCTTCTCAGGGGTCCTGAAGTGTTAAGGTGGTGAAGGACCTGTGAGGAGGAGGAGGGAGTTCCCCTGTGCAGCTCTGCCTCGTGATCAGGGCCAGCTGGCCCTTCCTGGGGCTCTGTGATGCTGCAGTGAGGTCGCCTTGCTGTCCTCCTGCTCTCAGGACATTTGTGGGATCAGGGTGTGGCATTCACATTCTCTGAACAGAGACATAATTCTCTCAGATTTTTTCCTGGAGAAGCACAGAGATCAAAACAATTCTTATCTCATTTGCTGCTCTTGTGTTTTGGAACATGTGGAATGTGTTGGAAGATTATTTACCCGAAGGAATTTTCTTGATTGGATTCTGGTGTGAGTGTTTTGTTTTCTTCATCAATCTGCAAACTGTGTCCTGACTGTTGGTCAGGAGATTTTGTTGAGTGCTTGTGCAGTTTCAGTTTAGATGTAGTGCAATATAGTATAGAATAATATAGTAATTAATTAGCCTCCTGATATCATGGAGTCCTCCTCATCATTTCTCCCTGCGTTGGGGGTCCTGAATTATCTGATATTGTGGTGCCTCTCATGTTGCTGCATAAATGATATGGATGCCTGAGCCTGTGTGATCACACTCTGTCTACAATGGGCTTTAAATACCATCTGATTCAGATACAATCTCATGAAGCAGTTGGGACTGTGTGTGAATTGCTTGATTTCTCCTTGGGTTTCTTTAAACCTGAGGCAATGGCACAGCAATCTAGAGATAACCTGGTGTAGAAAAATAATAGAGATGCTTGTGTTGTTCCCTTGCCATTTTCACTTCCTTTCTTTTTCTTCGAAACTCTGTTTATTTCCCCGTAGGGCTATGAAATAACAGGAAGAAAGAACACCCCAGCTAGGCAACATCTCTTCTGCAGAACTACAGGAGATTACATCCTGTGAAAAGGTTAATGAGGAACTGAGACTTTTTTTGGTCAGGATAAAGAGAATTATTCACTTCCTGGTGTTCTAGAAGCATTCGTGAAACCTTTTAGGAAATGGCATAATGTATTTTTAGTGCAAAATTAGGCTAGGAAGAAGTTGCAAAAAGCTGTACCATCAACCCTGGATTTGATGCATCTGACATTCAGCAGCTGCAGGTTTTCTTGCTTCCTTTCTCCATTGAAAATAAATGCAGAGGACTTTAGAAAAAATATCCATTTTTTTCTCATATCCTCATCAGTCTCTCCCTAGAAAATGCACTCCAGCCAGTGTGTGTGAGCCCAGCTGGTGCTGGACACTGATCCTGCTGGACTCCAGGCAGAGTGCACAGCTCAACTCTCACTTTCCACCTTTCAGAGGACTTTTGTGGCTCAGTGCCCATTGCCATTTCCCTGCCTTCCTCTCCTGGCCCATGGAAGCTGCTTCCAGGACTGCTGCTATGCACACTCAGAGATTTTTTTTTTTTCAATCTCTGCATTTTAATTACACGTCCTCCTTTTCAAAAGGCTGGATGTTTTGAGATAATGAAATCTTTCCACAGGTCATGCTGCTTTCTCTTCCTCTGGATTCCTCTATTAACAGAAAGCTACCGGTTTCCAGAAGGAAATTGTCTTGATTTCTTTATAGCCTCAATCTGTTCTCACCAAAGCCACTGGCAAACCTTCTGTTTATGTTTCAGGGATACAAAAACTAAGCCAAGTGCCATCAGGCAGAGATCAGCACATTTACTGAACCACGAGCAAGGCCTGGGGAGCCTAGTTAAGTAATTCATTATAGCTTCTTTGAAATTCCTCACTAAATACGTTTGAGGTTGTTTTTTGCCAGAAATGCTAGCTTGCTGAAGTGGAAACATTTTGTGGCAATGTACCAATTTCTGTTATCCAGAAGGTTATTTTTGGGTCTCAGGTGAAATTTTATGGGGAGAAAAGGAGGCAGAGAAGGACTTTTTATCTGTATACTGTGCTGAACAAATGTAGCTACCATGGTTCTGGGCTAGAATTGCTTGCAATTGCCTGAACACATCTGGACAATGGACCTAGCCCTTGATTTCAGGTGTCTAAATTGAAAGGCATTTGAAAGAGAATTGAAAGGGGGCTGGACTGGATGATCTTGAAAAACCAACCAAGCCAAACCATCCTGTGACTCAATGAAGTCTATATGTTTGTGATATGCAATTGCTAAATATTCCTATTTATATCTGGTTATGAAAAATGATGTTGGAATTGAGAGAGCCATCAACCTGAGGAAAGTAGAAACATCATTTAAGCCCAGTATTTTCATAAGGATTTGAATTCCATGTCATAAGGAAGAGTGACATTCCCTGTCACAGGACACAGTGTTAATGCAATGCTCAGAAGGCACTTAGAGACATCTTCGAAGATCTTGTTAAGAAGTACCAGCAAAAGCTGGTTTTACTTTAAGAAATCACTAGAAACTGGGAAAGTGTGTTGAATTAAATCTATGCCATCTTTACCCTGTCCTTACACCTCTTTCTGGCTGTGTGGTCACTGTCCAAGACAGAACTCTGGGCTAATGAATACTTAGTTCAGTCTGGGGTGTTTTATGCTTTTTAAAAGAAATTTTGCATGAAGGCAACAGAAAAAATCCTTCCTACCCCTTCAGCTGTGCCTGCTCTCTGCTATTAGCACTGTGTGTCTGTAGCTGCACTGGCTCTTGCAGCTGAGATCTTCCACAAGGCTCTGAAGGTGTCAGTGAAGGAAAAATGGTAATAGAGTCATGAGGAGTGCTGAGGCTGGAACACGACCAAATACCCATCAGCATTCCACTGGTTTTGATCCATCACTGACAGTAAACCAAAGTCAGGGATCCACATTAATAAAGGCATTCAATTACCTAAAGCTCACCGAAATCTCTGTGAGTAAAGTGTCTGAATATTTTTATAATGTGGGTCCTAACAAAGTTAATAAATAATGTTTATGTTAAATCAGAGTGTTGATTTGGCTGATTCAGGCTTTATGGGAATACAGGAAAATTATAGTTATTCTCAAATAGTTCAAAGTATCATATAGTTACTTTGCCTTTGAAACACCACTATCAGCTTACCTCACTGTTGTGTTGCATTGTGTTGATGTCACAGGCAGTACACAAGCAAAAAAAAGAACTAATGATGAATGTTTGCACTCCAACAAAAAACAGATCAAGACTTGCTTTGTATGTTGATTATCATTTTATTTATAAGCAGGACATATTTTAAATATTAATATTAAGTGATCGATTTTGCCCAACAGTGTAAGTGTGAAGTTCCAGGGTTTTTGCTTAGATGCTGGGTCCCCATCAGTTGTATCCATGGTGATAGCAACACTTTTGTTCTGATTCCTTTTCAAATCAGTGTTGTGATTCTTAGTGATTTTGAAACTGCTTTCCAGCAACTCTGAAAATTAATGGTTAATCAGACAATCTCAGCTTTGGCTCTGTTATCTATGTGCATGCACCCATTATTAAGTAGCAATCTACCTCCAGCAGCAAAACCTTTCATTGTGGTTTCAGTTCTTGTGTGGCGTCTGTAGGGATAGGATAATCTATTTGAAGAAAATCTGATGAAATTGCACCAAAGCTTTCTACATCCTTTATTGGGAAATATAAAGGTCGAGTTCTTTCTTTGTAGGGATTACTGGGTACATACAGCCTCAGTAGTAGGAGTGAGCAATAGGAATGAGGGAGTGGGGTGATAAATCAGAGGAACAGTTGCTTCAGTAGATACCTCTTACAACAATTTGCTCTTGGAAAGACAGTTAGGGTTTGTCTATCATCCTATATTTTCTGGAAATGTTTGGGTAAAAAACCCGAAACATAAAAGATGTGCCTATAGGGAGAAGAGAGATTTTAAAGGAAGGGTGTCCCCACGTGCATGTTTCAGAGGAAAGGAGCGAGGAAGGCAGGAGGTACAGCAGGGTGTGCAGAGGAAATACCTTGGAAAGCAAGTGAGAAATATTCTCTATTTTGACAGTTGTGGAATGGGAAAACTTTGGTTGTCCACCCCACATGAGGGATGACTTGGAGCATTATGCCAATGGGACCAACAAGAACCTTGGTTAGCCCAGAGTGTGGGATATGCCAGTGGGGAAAATCAGTGTGTGACTGCTACACCTCCTTCTTTTCTAGCTAGAGACTTTTCCCCAAGCTTGGGCGGAATAAAATTAATACATGTCTGATAGGAAATTTGAAAATCTTCCTGGTATTCATCAGGAACTGCAGATTTCCAGAAACTGTGTATTGCTGTGCTCAGGCTGAACAAAATGAAGAAGTACTCCAGAGATTTGCTGTGCTGTAATTTGCCCTTGAACAAAAAAGAAGCTTAAAAAAGGTTTAACAAATATTCACACTTCTCAAATACTTCTCTGGGGTTCTGGCCTCCCACTTGGCTTTACACACTGAAGATGAGGGGGAGATGCCTGCACTGTGATTAATCCCCCTGGCAAGGTCACCTGGATAAAATGTTCTTGGCTGGAAAAAGATGCTGAAGGGTCAGCAGTGATGCTACATATGTGGTTTGTCATTAACATGCACTACCAGTGATTGAAAGATAACCTGAAATCTTGTTTCTGTGACTGTGCAGGGATTTTACAGTTTCAAATAAACAGCAGAAGGTTTTTTTCTGTTTCCTTCTCAAGTGAATGTGCAAAACATTTGGTTCTGGCCATTCCTCACACTTGCCATGACAGAGCTCCTCCCTGAGCCAGTGATGACAGAATGTGGCCCATTTTTTAAATGGGGATTTGCAAACTCAAACACATTCACAAATCAAGTTCAGTCAGGGGATTCCTCACATTCCTGCCCTGAATGGTCTCCAGACTCCATGGAAAATACAAGTGGTCTGCACTCCATATGACCATGTTTTTTCAATTTTGCTCAGAGGGATGTCAAATGATAATTACTGTCAGCCAGTTTCACAAATGACTAGAAATTATCCTCAAAGTCAGTGCTATCAAGAAGGAAGGTTTCTAATATATCTTGTGCTACTTCTGATGTGCAATAAGATGCAAAAATACCTATCTTTTTTACAAACAATTTGACTGATGGAAGAGATGCTTTTAAAATTTGACACTTCAGTTGGTGGAATTGCAAGATGTTCTGAAGGACACAATCAGAGTTCAAAATGAACTTGGTCAGACAGACAGATGAATAGAGAACTTGTCAGAGAGATGAATAGGTGAATAAGCAAAAGGATGTTCAATGCACCAACTGTGACATTTAGGAAGGAGAGTACAAATGCCAGGTGGGTACTGTCTGCTAAGCAGCAGTATGGGAGAGGGAGTTTTAGAGATGAGAGTGTAGCAACACTCTTTTAGTCAGCAGCATGGTATTGAAAAAAAATGGGAATTTCACCCTAGGCTGAAGTTGAATTTTAAATAGTTTGGTAGTCTTAAAAGTTCTTTACCAGTACTTCTGTGATAAATGCCTCATTTAGGTCTGATGGCCATTTATCCTCTCAGTAGATGCTCCATTTATTTTTGCAAAGCCAACTCATTCATTACAGCTAGCTCTTAGTAAAATGAAGCATTCAACTGGGAAGGTTGGCTGATGGCAGTCAGCCTAAAGACATCTCCAATTTTGTTTTGAATTAATTGATACAGGCCCAGTGTAAGAGCTCTTAAAGCTCACATGCAGCATGGGGTGCCTCCTCTCCTTGGATTTGCTTTGTGAGAGTGAATTTTTCTGTGGAGAGAGACAAGGTGTTGCAGAGGACATCCCAGGGAGTCTTCCTGGGGCTCCCATTGTCTGGAGGAATCTAAGGAAATCCACCCAGGCTAAGGCAACATTTTGTGGCTTCATCCATATATGACTTGGCTGACATGGATTGATGATGAGCACATGATGCCTATATTGGATTGATCTGATTTCTGCATTTTATTAAAAACAGTGGGGACCAAGCTAAAAATGATCTTGCACACAGACTCTGATTTTCTCTTTTCTTAAAGCACAAGAGATACAGAAATACAGATATCTTCCATAGTTTCCCTATGCTTTGCTTATCTCTACATAACTATTTAGCCAATACACACTTAAACAGAAAGAATTTCTTACCTGTGTATCATGTATTGCACAAATTTGACAATAGTTTAGCTATCCATCTTGGCTGCTAAGAGCTGGGTTTAAAGCTTTACAGCAAAAGGAAATTTCAGGTGGTTTTCAGTGGAGGCAGAACAGACTGTATGATAGAAGAGTGGAGTGAGTTTTAACTGAGCACTCTGGGGTCCCTCTCAACACTACCCTCTTCCTTTAGGAGTTTCACAAAATTCTTTTACATATAACCTATTAATATTTATTCCTGACTCATGAAAGAAGGCCTGGGCTAGATGGCAGCCTTGAAATAGCCTTTAATTTCTATGGCCTCTTCATATCTTGCATAATGCTGTATGACTTCAAACTGCTTGTAGGTAAGTGCACCCTGAAAAATGTTCCCTTTGCATCCCTGAGGGCACCATCAAATTGAAGCAAAGCAAGGAGGAGTAGGATAGCTGAATGGGGCTCTCAAAATCTAGAAGATACTACATCTTGTCTGCCTGCAGATCCCCTCTGTGCTGCAGCCTCTGCTCACTGCTTAGTTTGCAGAGATAAGTTGGTCTTATCTGGAGATATCTCTGTACTTGAAACTTCTAAGCAGAGCAGATGCGCACACCTCCTCATACTGTAGAGTAACCTGTGAGGTTGGACTACCTGGTTTCACAAACCAGACTCTGTCATCAACAATCTGCTTTTTGAAGTTTCTGCATGGGTTAACTGTAGAGTGTCAACTCCCTCTGAAGGTAAGATCAGAGACTGGACCTTCTCTGCAGTGGTAGCCAAATGTGCCTGGCAATGTTTTCCAGTTTTTTTCCTCTCTGTCTCCCATGCAAGCACATACACAGCTAAACAAAACACAAGAAAACAGGTGGAAATAATTGGGATAAACCAATCTAATATAAAATCTGTATCAACAGCCTCAGCCTCTGCAAAGCTTTAAAAGAATTTCTGACTGACTTGGCTGACAAACCTCCATTACTCTAAATCTTGTTCCTGGTGTTTGTACCTGAGTAACCACGAAGATGCCTCCAAGAAAGAATATTGCTCTTGGTTTTCCTGCCAGTAGTGCCCAAGTTACAGACCTAGAGCACTGCTGTTCCAAGCTCTGGCCTGAAGTCAGAATGTAATGCACAGTTCCCAGGGAAGGTCAGATGCAGCAGTGGCAGCTCTTGAGATGTGTTGGGTCCATGGGCACAGATGTTGTGCTGTCACCAAGGCTGTGCCATGAAACCCATGCCCAGTTCTGGGGCAAGGAGCTGAGGTGAGACCAACATCTCTCGTCAGTCCTTGAGCCCCATCTGACAATGGAACAGCAAACCCTCCAGGAGCTGCTCTCATTTCCTGTCTCCAAGCCATTCACAGCGTTTCCCAGATTTGCCAAGGTATAAGAGATGTGTCTTGGACTTTTCTTCCTTGCAAGAGAAGTGTGAGATTTTCTTTAGAGAAAATGATGGCTTCTCTCCCCAGTGTGTAGCTGTTTGGAACAGTCAAGCTCTGTCTTTTGGATTGATCTTCCCAAGATTAATCAAATCTGAAAGATTCCTGGCCAATTAATTCTTGAACACTTTATTATTACACTCATATGAGCTAAAATAGCTACGGAAAATTCTCTTGATATTTTGGATAAATTGCAAATCCTTTTTCCTTATACTCTGGAATAAGCACACATTATCCCTAGAACTAAGATTTCTCATATTTTCCCTAAATGAAAGTTTAATATTTATTGAAATCTTCTGTTGATTAAAAGCTCTGAATAGTGTATCCAGAAGACTAATCGATATTTTAAATGCACTCAGACATATTAGCTGCTTACTGTTACATAGAGAAATAATGAACTTGCTATATGAGTAGGTAAAATTCATGAATAATTCATAGATGCATTAATTTATTCAGTTTTGCCTTTTGAATTGATTTGGCAATTATTCTTGTACTGCACATCATTTACAAACACTTAGATATAAATATTTACAGTTGCAAATTTGTGGTCAAATCATTTCTGTTCTCCGATTGAATGGCTTCTGTAGCACACCAAGCAGTGCAAATTGTGAATTTTACTGTTAAATATACAGCTCAGTGGAATGTGGGTGCTGGAACGATCAAGTAAAGTGGATACATATTGACTGCAAATATGGCCAAACTAATGTATTTTAAATAGAAATAAATATTTGCAGGCAAGTTTTTTTCATTTCTTATTGCAATAGGTACAAGGGAAGGACCTCATGTGTTGTGCTTCCCCAGACAACAAAGATTAATGTCCTTTGGCACTGATATTTTTATTGTTTATTCAGTTCTTCTCACTTTTTCATTTGTTTTCATTTTTTCCCCCTGCTGATTGTGTTTTACGTCTTTCAAGGATGACTGCAAAATTCAGGAAAATAAGAAGTCTCTTTAAAGGGGGATGACTTAACCCCACAGTGAAGCTATGGAAAGAGAGGATCCAGAAGCTGAACATTATGGATTTCGGAAGAAAATTATGATCTGAGTGAAAGGGTTAATTCTCAGTGCCTTATTTCAGCCAAATGTGACTTGCCTCCTAAACTCCCCTGTATTTATTGGAGAAGGAGAGACTTCTCTAGAGGATGATTCAGAACAAGATCCTAGTTTTAAATGCTCTGAATCATGCTGCTAGTCTGCTTATTTTGAACACTTCAGTTTATCTTCCCTCCATTTCCTACTTGTTGCCCTGATTGATGAGTAAGGATTTATGCAGAATGAATGAATTTCACCTTTTATGAATAAAGCATATCATTGTGAGTATTTAGAGAACTTGATTTGAGACTAAAGAACAAGTGAAAGCATTAAGATGTATTATTTTATGTATTCCTCTCAGTTGGAAGAACCTTTAAAAATTCCAGCTTTAAGCATTTAAGTCATTTAATACAAAGCAATAATTCAAAGTAACTTCATGTGATTTTTTGTTTTCTTGAAGCACTCCAGAAAATTGTTTTTCCAAAGTTCTTTCACTTTGAAATGCCTGCACAGAAGCACTTGAGGCTGAAAGTAAAGCTAATCCATTTGCAGATAGCACGTTCAGAAAAGAACAAAACCTGTGAAATTACGAACAGTTTGTTCTGAAGAAATAAAGATGAAGGCATTAGCATTCAAAGCAATCCTAAGGCAAAAGTAGGTATTTTGATGAAAATGCATTTGAGAAAAGAGAGTGGATGCTCCGTTGGTCTTAAAGCCAGACCAGTGGTAGCTTGGTAGGGATGCAAGGGATACTCAAAGGAAATTTGTCACTGTTGTAGCTCATGAAAGAGCATGAAACCATGTTCAAATTGTTTGTGACTGCTCCCCTCCTGGCATTAAGTAGAAGAGCTTCACCATCACAGCACACCAAACTGCTGGAGCTTCTGCCCTTGAGGAAGCAGCATCATGGGGCTGCTGGAGCACCTCACATCTGAGCAAGTTTTGGATCAATGTGCTGAGCTGCAGCTGATGCCCAGGAAGGAAAATCCTGACCAGTAACCTCCTCAGGGACTGCTGTAAGTGTTGCCCACTGCTTTGCTCTCCGTGGTGGACTCTCTATATCTTTTTCTTTGTGGAACAGGGGATGCACAGGGCTGTGGATGGCGTCCCTCTGGCACTCAGCATCTGTGTGATGCCTCTGAGCTGAACCTGGGTCACTTCACAGATGCTTCTACAGGTGTTGAATAGCACATGTCTGTAAGGTGGCCTCCAGTAGGAAACCCAGGACTTCCAGCTGCCAAAGGCTGTTCTGCAGGGACCTCCTGTCCCAGGCAGCCGCTGGTGGTCCCACTTGTGACACTGACTCCCTGCTGACATCCACTGCTCTTTCCCTGTGCCTTTGTCACCCCTGTGCTTGCTGAGGGCTTAGGAAGAACTTCAAGCATCCCCACAAATGATTTATCATTAAAAGACTGTTTAAAACATGATTTCCATTATGGGCAAAGGTCCGTAAGGGGATTTGTGCAGTTCAGAAATGCTGTAGGAGGGCAGTGATGAGCGAGCTCCCTAGGGCTCTGCCAGGTACCTGTAGCATGTGTGTGCTCCACTTGAGTCACAAACATGAACTGAGAAGAGGGGAGCCCACAGGACCATTGCACAGAGGTGAGAAACTCTGTGCTGCTGAATGCAGTGATGGTGTAAAGGATGCTTGAATCTGGCTTCCTGCTCATGATGTGGTACACTGTGGAGCAGCGTGCCTGTGGTTAACTCTTCCTGTCATGGGTGAACTGACAGAAATGATATTTGCTTTTTTGTGCAGTGCTGAAACCCTCTTGTAATCTCTTCACATTTTCATGTGAAAAGCAGGAACAAAATTCTGCTGTCACTAAAATGAGTTGTCAGAACAACCGCATGTATGAGTTTAATTTCAATTAATATTTAATAACTATCTAGCTTTTCTTGGGATAATGATTTCACAGGAAGAGAAAGATCAGAGCAGACCTCCTGCTAGTGTAGCACAGATACAGCAGGAACTGCAGAATTGCAGGGTCAATACAGCAGAATGAGATCCTGCCATTTGTACTCATTGTGGGTAGCACTCCACTCCTTGAGAGTCTGCACTTGGGTCAGTAGGACTGTGTAAAGGAAAGGACACACTCAGTGTTTATTGAGGATCAGAGTTTGACCCTAACTGCAAAATACTCCTTCCTTTGCAAAGAATAAACCAGGCATGGGTTAAGGCAATCCTCGGTGTCTACTGCCTTTTGTGAGAGGGGTGAGATGTCTCCTCACAGATCTGGCATGTTTTGAGTCTATGCTGTCCAGCCCTCTCCACAGTCACATAAATTCCTCACTCAGCTGTGTCATGGAGATATTATTTTATATAAAGCAGACTTTAATACAACAATTTCTACAACATGTTTGGTACAGCAAACACTTCTGTATGGCAAACAATGCTAGAAACACTCAAGCATCAAACAGTCGCTCTACGGTTTTGACTTCAATGTCAAAAGCAATATTTCTACTCTCAGCAGGTTAGCAGATATAGGTGGTTGTGGTCTACAGAGAAGAATAGAGGTTGATTTGTTTCCTCACAGCTGTATTGGCTCTGCAGTGCTAAAAGTCTTGTTAGTTCTTGTCCTTGGCATCGTCAGATGCATTACTCTGAATTTTGAGAGTTAGAAGAGCCATTAGGTACAAAGGAGGGAACAAGAAGACCCACAGCATATGTTCAGTCTGCAGGCGAACAGCACTGCCTGTGCTAACCCTGATCATGTGCATAAATATGGTCTGGGAAGTTAATTATGACAGGCAAAAAAAAAAAAAAAAGGAGAAAGGGCTGTAGGAATTTGCTCCAAATGACAGCAAATGTAGTTGGCAGGATGACTGAAACTCAGTTCCTGAAGAATCCCTCTAGGATGTGTAGCTTCCCTGACACAAAGTGAGTGGGCTTATTAGCTGGATTTGATGATAGATTCATTTGCTACCCATAGCCAGACTAACATGTGTAATTCTTCCTCTTCCTAATTTTTTTTCTGCCATTGGATAGGGGCCAGCTCCATAGATCAATTTGTTTATTTGTGGTGGTTTTTTTTTCTGATGATGGATGAACCAACTGATAGTGCCATCACCACCTTGTGAACCCAAGGATAAATTCATGGGCTGTTAGCAAAAGCACTGCCTGATACCTGTCATCTCCACTGAGCAGGCACTGCTCCCTTCTCCCCATCTCTCAGGATGGCTGGAGGCACCTTTTCCTTTAATGTTTTATTTTTCACTGAGTTGCACCGTGTGGTTAATTTTCCTTCCTACTTTGCAGCTTCTCATCACCAGCCTGCTCCATTACGTAGGTTTATTCCGCTTTCAGATATCACAGCTCACCAAGTGTGAGGCACAGGGAGGAGCAGCGGCACAGATTTCAGAGGATCTGGCTAATTTCTCTCCTGGCTGGCATTAAGGAGCAAATAACTGAGGGTTTGTACCTGTTCACTGGAAATTAATCCCCAAAGGTTTGTGGAGACAGAGGAAAGATGGTTTTCAGGCACGGCCCACCAGATGCCAACAGGGGGAGTTTCAGCTCTGCCTCAGATTGAGGCCTCTGACAGTCTCCTCACCTTTGCTGATATTGATCATGAGGGATAAAAGTTATTTATTTTCCCACATTTCAATAACATTTCTTAACGCCTCTTTCCTTTAAAGAAACACTTCCACAATTCTTCTATAGATTGAAAATGAAGGCGCAGTTCATATCTCTTGTTGAAATCCTTTTAAAAAGAGACCAGTGATGGAATGGTGCTACATTTTGCTTTGCTAGTAGAAAAGAAAGCTAATTTGCCTCTGGGACAAATCAAAACCAGATTCTAGAAAGTAACCTCCATTTCTGTCTCCTCCCTAAAAACCCTGATGATGAGACATTGACTGAGATTTTAGTGATAAGATTTAAGAAAACCAAAAATCTGCTTCTGGTCTACCAGTTTAAACAAATTAATTCATAACCAGATAGAAAACAAATATAAAAAAAAATACCTCTTTGATATAGGTATTTGTTTAAGGGGGCAATAAATGGAAGGACTTCCATTGCGAGGAGGCAGAAAAACATCTTATGAAAATGAAGTTCAGTCTTTAGAGTGGAGATGTAAACCATGCTTATGTACAAATGAATGGAGGAAGGTTTTTTGAAGAGAGATTTTGTCTCTTTACAAACAGGATGGGTTATGTCTGTGCAATGCTGCAGTCAGTTCTGCCAGGTCCCAGTGAACTGCAGTTTCTTTTCTTTTCACAAAATTTCTCTTTTCTTATTTGAAAAATTGTTTTGGAAATTGGCTTCAAAGAAGAAGGACTGTGCATTTTTTGTAACAGAAGCACGATATTTCCAGTTGCTACTGAAGAGGGTATCTTCTGTATAATGAGCCTCTAGGGTTCACTCAAGTTGCATTTCAATCATTTTTTGCAGCCATCCAGACCAGACTTCAGCTGCTGAATTTGCTTCATTTCTGGGTGTGAAAACATGTACAGATTAAATGCAAAGCTCTTCAGGAGAAAGCTGAAATGTCCTGAGTCACCCAGTGAGAGTTAACACTAGTCTCTTTTCAGAGACTTATTACCTCTGGCTCTGAGCTTCAAAACTACAGCTCCTTTCAACTACGACGTCTCAGCTGAGAGGGTCCAGAGCTGTGATCTTGCCAATAGAGGACAGGATGGAAGAAACTGCCCTTTGGCAGAGTTGGGCAAATCGTGGAAAATGGACTTCTTCCTATTTTGTAGAAAGAGCATTTTTAAGGGATTAAATATACTTCATTTTCCACTTGGCATATGAAATTTGAATTCACAAGCTTTGTATTTTTCTTCATATCCTTCCATGGGAGGGTTATGCTCTGTGTAGTATCCAAAAACATATGAGTAAGGGTGTCTGTGTATATATGTATGTATGTGTGTATATATATATACACATATAAACTGTAATTGCCTATTTCAGAAATCCAAATTAAAATTCATATCTACAGCAGTGATATTCATCGTTTTACTCAGTCCAGTTTGCAGTCAGTTGAAAACCTTTTTAATTAGTAGCTATCAGCAATCCTGTGAGTGGGTTGCTGAGTAGAGAAGGTTAATGCTGTATCTGAGGGGGAAGGGAGAGAGCTTACTGTAGGAATTAGGACATTTTTCTTGATTTGATGAAATTGTGTTGGAGAGAAATCCACTGTGTCTTGATATTGACGTAATTGCATTGCACATGCTGAAACATCCTTCTGTAATGGGCTGATCCAAAGGGCAAGGATGGCCTGGTGAGGTTTGCCGAGATGCTCTGTCTATTCCCATGCCAGCAGATCAGCCAGGAGGGGTGAATGGTTCCAGGGGTATTAGGAGAAATGCCAAGATCAGCCAGGGCTGGCAGGTTTCGCTAGGACAGTTGCAATATTGTGGTAATACATCTGTCTGGGCATGGCTCTTGAGTCAGAAATGGAGAGTAAAAGTAATTCCCAAGGATACTGAAGTAGGTCACTCCATCCCTGACTGTGACCTAAATTTCTCCCCTGAGAATGAAGCCTCATTTCACACCCCAGCCAAGCAGTGTGAAGACAGGGCTGGAAACCATTCCAGTTCTCCTGTGTGTGAACTTCTGCTTGGAGCCCAGACTGGTTGTTGAGGCCACTGGCAGAGAGTGAAAGAGAGGAAAGGCATGTGGATGTAGGGAGGGTGTTCAGACCAAGAACTGAGAGAGGCTGTGTCACAGGATTAAGGCAGCTATGCAAGCTTGCACAGGTATTTCCACTCGCGCTGTCCTCACACCTTCTCTGAGGGGAGGCTTTTGTCCTGGACACAAGGGCTGTTTGTACACTGCCATGCACCGCACACACACACGGCCCCTGGCCACGTCTGCTTGTGTGGACATGCCAGTTTGCACAGGGCCAGGTGTACCCTGGAAAAGGGAACAGACAGGGAAGGAGCTGTGGGTCAGCAAACACCGACTGCAATGGCTGTGGGAGCAGGGCCTGCAGGGCCCGGCTGGGGGCCATGCTTGGGACCAGGCCTGCATCTCCTCTGTGCCCTGCTGGGCTCTGAGGCAGCTGGGCTGAGCCCTGCTGAGCTCTTTGGGTTGCAGCACTGAGGATCCTAAGGCTGTATTCTGTAACTGTGGGATCTGGTCTGTGTTTGGGAAGCATACAAAATATTGCTTGAGAAATGTGCAAAATGGCTGCAGCAGGGCATGGGGTACATCTTTCTGTGTCTTTGGGCAAGAAGACAAGACTGCTGCTGTCACAACACCATGTGAAGCACCAAGGGTCACAATCGCGTTTTAAACAGGATAACCCAGTCGGTGGGGAGGTAGGTGGTGCACCATGTGCACAGCTGGCTTTGCAAACCACAAAATCACAAAATCACAAAATCAGGAAGAGTAAGTAGGGAAGCATCAGTTGACTTGTAGAATGAAGGTGCGCATTTGATGGAAGTACATTAAAATTGTTTAATGCTAAAGGAAACAGCAATAAAAAATGCCTCATATCTCTATCTATAACTCCCAAGCAGGCTTACATGGACAGTAAATAAAACAGTGTGCTTTTATGGGGTAAGGCCAAGATGCTGTCAAGGATCACATATCTTTTAGTCAAAAGTGGTATAGGATCATGCTGTCTCTAAAGAGAAAAGGGACAACTAGAGAGGGGAAATATCTGTAGAAGAATTGTTGGTTCTGACAGCTGTGTGTTTAAAGCACAAAATCCCATGAAACACCACCAGGAATTAGAGAGGAATGTGAGGCAATTCTTTAGAACAAAACAAAACAACAAAATGGGAAGCAAGTAAGTTGTGTCTACCATGTGCTTAAGAACAATAGTGCTGAGTCAAAACCTGCTGGAATTGGTTGGGAATGCTGTGGTTTAGCAAGCCCAACTGAGTTGAACTGGAATGCTCTTTTTGTCTTTCAAAAAGCCTGTAAAGGCTGGCAGAGATCTGGTCAGCTGTTCAAGCCCTGCTGAAGAGCCCTCAGAGTTCAGTTTTATATCTGGTTAGGGGCCCAGTAGAAAAATTAAGGGTCAGGCAAGTTGTGTTTGAGCAGTGTGTGGAATGGGTTTATTCTGCATGGAAGAAAAATGTTTCTTGCCTTAGAAAGATGTGTCCTTGTGCACTCTTCTGAAGCAGGGGATTGCTATGTAAATAGGAATGTGAGCAGCAGTTGGGGGAATTATTTCATGCTTGTGACGTTACACAGACTAGTTTAGCTCTTCTTTTAAGGGCTCATGTCCAAATTGATTCAGGTCCAAGTCAGAGCTTTGGTCTTGCACCTTGCTCCCTTTCTTCTTGCCAGCACTGATATTTGCATGGTCATGTCATGAGCCTGTTCAGGGAACTAAACTTCTTAAAGGCCTCAGCTTTTTCTGCAGAGTTACTTTTTACCTGGTTTGACTCCCTGAACCAACTCAGTAAGATCATAGCAAGTCCTGGTACTGGCACACAACATCTTGCTGGAATTTGTGGCTGGGGTGAGAAGGAAATTGCAGGACTTGGGTTGGTTGAGCTCTTGGGGAACTGCAATTTAGAGCAACTCATCTTTCCTCCTCCTCCACTGCATCCACTCATAGACCTTCAGTCCCCTTGGATATTTTATATCCACATTTACCCAACTGTAAACTCTTTAACTGGACTCCTGCACTCATCAGCATGTGTCAGTTTGGGTCAGTGAAATGCTGTGAGTTCCCAGCTTGGAAGGCTTAAATCTCACCACCCTGGTGTTTCCTCCTCAGGTCAAAACAACAGGGGCATATAGAGAGGTGAAAAGACTCTCTGCCATGTAAATGAGTTAATGCTGACTTGTTTTGGGCACATCTTGGGAAGAAAAATGGATTAGTGCCAATGTCTTGGCTTCATCTAATGCTGGTGAACCCTAAGATCATCACTCATCCTCTGGGCATAGGCAGGCTATGCAGTCACATCCATTTAATGTTAGAAGGTATCTGTGCATGAAAAGAAATAGACCTCAAGATGGTAATGATTTGGTCCCATTTTCTTTACAGGGCCACAAGTATGAACAGAAATGTGCACTTTGGTAGAAGTGATAGAAAACAGGGCTTCAGAGCATGGTCTCAAACACTGTCCCCTGGGAACTTGCCTTACCAGACAACAACGTCTTCATCAGTTCAAAGGAAGTCAAAGTATTTTCAAAATTTGCTTTGTAAGTAACAGCTGCAGTTGCTGCAGAGATATTCAGCAATTGTGGCTCAATGTGGGGAGTAGCCTGTGAAATCAGGAGAGGTGGGGAAAAGTCCCAATGTACAATTTCTCTCTTGAGTGTGGGTTCCACATTTTGTGAAGGCCTGAGACCCTGACTGTAATTTCACCTTTTCTGACAGTTTGACTTCTATTTCCATTTGCCAGCCATTGTCATTATTTTGTGCCACCATTGCTCATCTATTTGCCATAGCAATTTCTGATAACTCTATCCCAACTTATGTGTTTTAACTCTAATGACTTCCTTAATGTTCCCTCGGTGTTCCTCTGTTGCTGGGTATGGAATGCAGGAATTTTTTCCCCCCAGAATGAGGCTGTAGTTATCTGAAGGTTGAAGAAATGAACATTGTATTTCAAGGCAGTAGCACATAGCAGTGAAGAAAGTAGGTGATGCTTTTCACTTAGACTGTTTTTTTTTCACCAAGAGCAGACAAGTAACTATTCCAATAATTAAAAGGAATATACCTGGAGAATAAGCTGCATAATGAGTGCCCCAGATGCTGAAACTTCAGCTCTGATTGTGGTTTTGGTCTCCACAGATCTAAAATCCAGAAGCCAAATTCATGTTTAGAGCTGCTTCTTTCTGATGGTAGCATGACCTCTGTTATCAGCACCAGTTAAAAAACATATTATTACTATTATTATTATTATTATTATTATTATTATTATTATCATCATCATCATTGTCGTTATCATTATTATTATATTAATTATTCTTTTCCAGTGCATACCTCAAAGTGACACTTGATAGGAGGAAGACTAGGGAAGAAATAAATACTGAGATGTGATAGCATGCATTTTATGTGATTTACCCATGGTCAGAAGTGAAAGCAGTGACCTGATAAGTGTTTCTAGTTTTAATATACCTGAAGAAGGGAGAGAATTACTCCCCCTGTGGAGCTATCTATGGCTGGTTTTGGTCATATGGAAATATGTAGATTCCATGCCCAGGGGTGATGGGACAAAATCTAGAGTAGCTGTACTCCTCTATGTATGAGTAAACTGGCTGTATTTCTTTCTTATTCAGAGGATATTCATCTTGCTTTTTAATCTTAGAATATAAGCATGGCTGAATCTCAGAGAAAAGGCTTGAAAAAAACCCAATAAATTTCTTTTTCTTGTTATACTGCTTTGGACACCCTTTTATGAATAAAATGGCACGGCCAAGCGTGAAGTAACAAAGGAATTGTAAGCAGTGGTCAGCATGTGGGAAGTCAAAACTATCTACAGCTGAAAACGTTCTTATTAGAAATGAAGGGCAAACAGGAATATAATTTATTATTGCCTCTCTATGTGGCTTCAGAGATCACATAATCCAAAGTAAAAAATGGCATGCATATGTTCCCTAAGATATTCTTCACCATAGAGGGGCTGTATATCAAAACCTTATTTCCTGGTAATGAATTTTAAATAAGTGCCCAGGGCATCAGGTCACTGATGTTTCCACTTTGCAAACTGGGTGGGCTATGAAAGCCCCTAGAGCCCTTCAAAGGCGCCTTAAAAAAAAGATCCCAAGCTTTAACTGACCAAACTTTTCAAGAAAAATACCTGAAACAATTAGGAGAATGAAAACCAGGAGGTCAGATTACTTGGCCCATGGCTGAGGATTTACATAAATAGGCCTAACCTTTGGCTTGAAAATAAAAGGTAAGTACAGAGCCCTGACAGAACAGCAGGTCATTGGTATTTACTCTGTAAAGTACTGCCTCTGATGCTATGACAAAAATGCCAGGAATTCCACTGATCACTGTGTGCTGATAGGGCTCAAAGGTATGCAGGCAGCTAACAGAAACCCAGCCTACCTGACTGATCGAAACTGCATTACTCCCACGCGTTTATAACCCGCAATCTGCGAGCGTGGGAAAGCGTGCAAGGCCTCAGACTAATTCCTCAGGAAAAAAAAAAAAAGAGAAAGTTGCTGTCCTTAAACAGTTTTTTGTTTTTTTTTTAATGGTAGTTTGGGAAATATATAATAAAATTAACAAAATTTCTCTGAGTGAGCATCTTGAGGCATATTTTTCACAGTGTGTGCTGCTGTTCAAGAGACTCCAGAGCTGGTGTTGCCCATGCAGGCTGAGATTGGTACCACATTCAGCATCTTGGGACTTTGTCAAAGATGAGCTGTGCTTCAAGTGTCGAACTGGTAACCAGCTGTAGGAAGCCAGTCCTTGGCTTAACTGAGGAAACTCTAGACAGCAAACTTGCAGGAGAAATGCCATTCTGTGTGTTTGTGCTACATTTTGTCAAGCAATGGCTGTGTGCTCACAGGTGAGAGAGGGAAAGGTGAGAAAAAGAAATTTTTTTTTGTTTTTTTTTCAACAGCAAGGATGCTTTAGATAACTTTTTTTCTCTTCTACATGGATAGCAAAGAAAGGAGGACGCCTGTGAAAGTGGAAACAATAAGGGCAAAGTTTTTATGTTCATGTTTTATAGAGAGAGATTTGGTTTCCTGTTCCAGTTTGAGACACAAGCACACACCAAGTATCCTGCAGGCTGTTTCAAACTTGTTTCGCTAATTAATCAAAAGTGATCCATTACAGAAAACCTGCAGGAATGTCAGAGATGGATGCTTCTGCTCTACTGTTTTTGACTTGCTTGTTGCAACAGAGGGGGAAGCTGTTAGTGCCTGTCTAGTAAATTATTGAAGGATGGTGTAAGAGAGCCTGCCGCCTTCCTCTTGAAGGGCCAGGGAGCCTGGGGCTAGCCAGCCACATGCTGCTTTCCCTGACTGCTAGACCACTGAGGGGTTTTGGAGGGAGGTGGAGGAACACCCCACAGCTGGGTATTGATCAGGGGAGACAGGCTGGCCCCTTGCCCTGGGCACTGCCTGGCCAAGCCCTGGGACTGGAAAGCTGGGCAGGCAGTGCTGAAGCAGAGGGAGACAGTGGCAACCTGAGGATGGTCAAGCAGGATATCCCAGCACCCATGTCTGTATGGCCAGGGTACCACTGAGCACAACTTCCTTTCCTCTGTGGCCAACAGGCATGAACGCAAAGGGGAACTAAAAACCTTTGAGGGACATCCTGTCTAGAGAGCGTTCATGGTGACTACAGCCCCTTTGGTGTTAGTCCTGGTGCCTCCCCTCACCAGCATCAAGTGCCTCCTCCAGTGGACCCCACTGGCCCTTGTCTTCCTGGACAGAGCAGTAGCCAAATGTCCCCTCTTCTGAACCATTTCTGTGGTCCCCTCATGCTAAGAAGGCTGCACAGCTTTGGTGTCTGTGTGTAGGCGTGCTGTGCTGGCACTGTGTCACCGTGTCGCTGGTGCTCTAGGCTTGGGCGGCCACAGGGCAGAGGTGTTGCCTACCCAGTCCCTGTACTCGATCTCTTGCATGCTGAGCTGTGTTTCCTGCCCTGCTCTCATCATCTAATTCTGTTTGGCAGGCAGGCTGCTAAGGGCTGCATCCTTTGTGGAGTGCTATTCCTGCACAGTCCACTCACAGACTGCTCCTGAGTGCTCTCAGACTAGATTTTGGCCAGTGAGATAGATTTTGTGGAATGCTGAACTTTGTACCCTTACCTTGACCAGTGGAGCAGCAGACTGGCTGTACTCTTCTTCTGAGTCTCTTTTTACTGAAGTGTCCAGTATGTAAATCCTCTTATACCATTTTGCCATCCAAAACATGTTCTGGCTTCCTGTGAAATGCCTAAGGGCAGAATTGAATTGATCTTTATGTGATCTCTGATGGTAGGCGGCTTTTTCTTAATGGCGCTTGTGCCACTCCATTCTTGCAAAACCACAGGAAAATACTTAGCATGACAGGACTTTCAAACATTGTGCTGCCATTTGCTTTCTTCAGATAATTATTTGCTTTTTTCAGGATCACTGTTAAATGTGACATTCACCCTGACATACCCAAGTGGCTGTGCAGTTCATGCATATGTAGCTTTTCCTTCAGTCTCTGTACCTAATGCAGCAATTCACCTTTCCAGCACTCTTTTAGCTTCTGCCTTGGAGGTAGAACTAAACTTTCACTCCCTACAAAAGCTGAATGGAATTTGTTGGGAGACATTTTTGGGGTTGAACCCTGTTCCCAAAAACTCATCATCAGCCCCTTCAGTCTCCACCAATGTTGCCCCCAACCAGTAAGTGCCTCTCTCAGCAGATAAAAGCAAGAATTTAATAAAATTTTAACCCCAGGGAGACTTTTTCTTCCCCAGTTCTGTATTGGCTGAACATGTTATTTGTTCCTTCACTTATCCACTTCCTGTGCTGCCTAATTAAGGTAAGACACTGGCCCTGTAAAACCCAGATCAGCCCAGCTCGGCTTCTTTTGCTTATAGATTTTCCCTCAGACCTACAAGACCACAATATAGACCAGAGATTTGGGTACCTACATTCAACTGGAGATTAAGATGCTCCTTTTTTTGCTTAGGTGGATTTTCTGTTCTGCTCCAGGCACAGTGCTGTCCCCAGGTCTCTCAGAGGACTCCCTTGAGTGGTATCCCCTGGGTTGCTCAGCACATGCTCTCCACACATTTGTAAACTCCTCCAGCGCCCTCAGTGTAGCTCAGGCTCGTTAGGTTGCTTCCCACTGCACAGAAGAGCTATTTCATATATTCACTCATAGCTGCTGGAAAGCATAAACATTCAGAAGCAAAACATTACTCAAAGTCAGAAGGATGGAAAGCTGCAGTTGTAAAATCTTGTGTAGAGAAGCCCATTTTCTCTTGTGAAGAGCTCTCAGGCACCATATCAAGCCTGTGTTTTGCTAGAGGAGGCATCAGCTGAAACAGCGGCAGCCAAAAGGCATTGATTCGTTTCATTTATTTTTAACTTTCCTATTGAAATGCCTGAGGGGGAAAAAAAAAAGGGAAATCACTCCCTTGGAGAACCCTTCAGTTCTGGGAAAGATACCTGCTGCAATCTAGAAACAAGCTTGTTCAGGGAACAACCAGGCCAAGCACTGCCCAGGGGGCTGCAGTTTGTTCTTTCCTAATCTATTTATTTTAGCCACGAGCACAGCCACCTCCTTCAGAGGCTGTTGCTGTGGGTTTAGTTTTTGGTTTGTGGTGGGTTTTTGGTTTTTTTTGGTTTTTTACTCCAGTCATGGGGGTGGAGTGAGTGAGAGCAGGGAGAGCCTGAGCCTGGGCAGCCTGGGCTGCATCAGCCAGCCGGTCACAAGGATGTCTGTCATGTGCTGCTGCTCCTCACACAAAGATCCCTTTCTTTCCATGCCCGGTGGCTTCTCCATCAATGAGAGGACCTTGTCCTACAAACAGAAATCAAACATCCGTAATTGCAGTGTCACTGATAAAACATGACTTCTTTACCAATTTGTGTGAGCACTTTGACCTCCTGCCTCAGTGCAGCAGACTTCGAAGATTCTTTTTTGTCTCTGGCTCTTTTGAAGGCTGTGCTGGAAATGCTGTAGGAAAGTTTATTTGGGGAGTATTTTTGATCCATCTCAAGCAAAAAGCTAAGCTCGTCCACTTCAGTCAAAATTGTGCTGAATTGTCTGGAGTGATTGCTAGCTCTAAAAAAATAAAAATGGATTTCAGGTTATGGTTTATTTTTGCTTAAATTTAGAACTGCTTTTGCATGAATAACTAGTATTATGTATTTTCAACAAAAAGGAGAACAAAATTTCTGCACCACACAGCTTCCATTCCTAAAAAAAATGAAAAACTTAAGAAGGTTGAAAAGAAAAAAATTTCAGTGCTGAATAGCATGGCTGAGCAGCTGTCTTATTTTTTCTTCCCTAAATTGGATTATTGCTATAACTGTTCTTTCTAAGTTAAGATCTCACTGGGGGAAGGAAGAAAGTTTCTAGGTTTCCCAGCAGGAAAGTCTTTAACAAGAAGTTAATGTAGGATAATGAAGGGGTCAGGAAAATCGTAAGCACAAAGGGATTGTCCAGAAGGCTGTGCAGAGAGGAGTACAAATAAAGATATTAAAGAGGAGGGGAAATGTGCAGCAACTCTTGAATTTTAACCAAGCTCTTCATGCCACAGCACATCACCCTGGGCACAGCAATCAGCAGCACCCATGGTCAGTGTCCCAAGTTGTCACAGAGAAGGGAAATTTCTTGTTTGTTCATGTGTTCTTCTTTAAAGGGAAATACCTTGCAAGTGACAGGATTTAAAATCTAGAAGATACGTAGGAATACAACTGTTAAACACAAAACTGAACTGAAAATGGAAAAAGGCAGATATTTTTGGGATTTTGAGATTATGCTTGAAGTTTGAATTTTAAGATTATGCTTGAAGTTTCTAACATTTAACTCCAACAACAGGGAAATTGAACAAATTAACTGGGTTAGCAGACCACTTAGATTTGCTGTTGTTTTTCAGTCAATAGGTCATTTCCCTGGGTTAAGGGTTGTGCTCTGCCAAGCAGCAGGATTTTCTAGCTGGTCCTGTATTGATGAGAAAATAACTCTTGGATTCTGTGGTGCCATAGGTCATCAATAAAATAAGAAATTCTTATGTTCTTCAATACTGCAAAATTTCTGCCTTTAATAGTCTTTGAGTATTATGCTATTTTTCAAATATACTAGAATTTTTTCAAATATATTAGAAACCCATCTCATCCGATGTTTTTTTGTAAGTGGCTTTACAGATATTATCTTCTGAATTCCCCTCGAGATGCCATGTACTAACTGTGCTGATAGCTAATTCAGGTTTATTAACTAGAGTGGGATTTTGCCAGTTATGTCCCTCTAGGGTAAGGCTTGGACACTCAGAAATCTTATACCCATGGAGACTGTTTCATCATGCAGATGTAGGTATCTCTGTGGTCTGTGTGGTTGTGTTTGCACTGATACCCCAACAGTGAAATAACTTGCCAGCTTTAAACACTGTGTGTGATGAATGAGAGACAGCACAATTAGCACTGAGTTCCACGAGCGGATCTGTTGCTGAACAGCATTATTAGCAACAGAAAAAAATGCTATCTCATCTACCAGTTTCAGGGATTTTATTGTTCCCTGATAGGATAGGAAGATTCCACATTCCTTATTTCAGGAAGAAGTGGTTTTTATCTGTGAAATGTCCTCACTTCTCAAAAACAGATGTCACAGACTAAAATACTTAAATACCAAGGAAAATGACAGCTCTCCCCTTTCCATTTGCCCTCAGCAAAAATGAAGTCTTGGCTAGCTACTGGCATTTTTTTAGGAATTATGCCTGTTCAGTTATTTTTTTTTATATTGCTGCAACTTTTTTTTCCTGATTCCTGCAGAAATGAGGCTTATGCAATCCTGCTGTGTGCGCTTGTATCTTCGTCACTTCCACACCCCCGAAATCTTTTGAACTTATTGACAAATTTCAACCCATTGATCTCTCAAAGAAAATCAAGTTCCTACAAGCTTTGTGAAAATAACCTGCTCACAGAGAGGTTGGCTGCAGTGTGAACAGGCACCATTTCAGACAGAGGAAAACCCACTTTTAGGAAAAGTGTTTATTTATAGACACCTGTCCATGGGGAGCATTTCAGGGAAAGCTGTTTCCTTCCTTCAACTGCAGTCAATTTAGTTTGAGGCTCTGGTCTTTCAGCAGCCAGGCTTCAATGTACTGATCCCCACAGCATGTGAGGATACTGATTTGCAGTAATGATTTACCACCTTTACTGCATTTAAAGCAAATTATTTTAAAAACCACTTAATTTTCCATTTCCTCTCCTTTTTCCCCCTTCTTTTTTTTTAAGAACCAAAAACCTGCCCAATAGCCTGTCTCTTAAGACCAAGACATTATGCCCATCATGCTAGAAGTCAACCTTTGACCTTTAACACTGTCACTTTTCTCTGTGGATTCTCTGAGGTTAAAGTTACAGAATTGCTGAAACAGATAACAGAGTGCAGAAGGCTGAAAAGTGACTGGGACGAACCTCCAGGGACAAAGTTAATCTGTTGGAGCATTTCCTGTGTGTACTTTGAAACCTCTCAATTTAACTTGATCAAAGCATGAGCCGACACGTTTCAGCTCCCTACTGAACAAACAAATTTGCTGCTTATCGTTGTTGCCACCTCAGCCTTTAATTTACTTTACTTAGTAAGCCAGTACATGTTAAATGAACAACCTGGTTACTACAAATGCTGGGTGCTGGTCTCCAAAAAAGGCTGCAGCTTCCCTGACATTATTTAGCTCAGCACATCAAAGACCCTGTTTTTCACCACAATCTCAATGTAAAAGGACCACAGCCAGTGTGGTCAACAGAGGCCCCTTAGGGACCACTAGATCCATCAGCATCCATTGGCTTATATTTCAGTATCTTGGGATTCTACCTTTCTTCTTCATTAATTCCCACAGAGCATGGGTGGACTGAGAAAATAAATGGTGGTACTTTGAAAACACATTGGTTAAATCACATTAACACCTTTCAAAGCACATATGGATGAGCAGCTCCTTTAAACACCACTTTTTTTTAAAATCAAAAGCAGTAACTAATACTTTTTTAAATGTTCTGGTAGTTGGGAGTATTTTTCCCAAAAAATATCTTTAGTCAAGTTAATAATAACAATAGTAAAGACTAGTGTGAGATGTTCCATGAAGGGAGCATGGCCAGACATGGTAATGAGCTAAAGTGGCTGCTTTCTGTTTTTAAACCAAGCCTAAAGTATTTTAATTGTTTTCCACTTACCTAAATCCACTGGCCCATATTTTCCAGCATATCTGCCTTTTTTATTCTCAGAGAAATTGAGTCCAATGATTTGAACTGTTCTTCAGTGCTTCTCTATGGCTGCAGAACCCCTGAACTAGGAAATTACTCCTGTCCCTCCAGGGTATAGGTTTCTGGGTCCATCATGGAAATATTGAAATATCCTGGGCTAGAGGGAACAATAAGTTAATAAAGCAGTCTCTTAAACCAACCTTCCTCCTAGAGCAATGCCAGAAGGGAATTTTACCTGATATAGGTAGGTACAGATATAACCTACTCTTCACCCAAACCATGGTTACCTATGGCAGCTTCTTTCCTTCTTTCAAGTAAAATTGACTTCTTAAAATATTCTGCAAGCTCAGATATTAACCATAATCAGTTTTTTTCTACTTCAGTGCTCATCACTCATTGAAAATGCAAAATACTTAGACAATGTAAGTAATGATGGAAAATTTCTAAAAGAGTGCAGTGCAGTGACACATCTCCTACTGGAATTAATGGGACACGTGTGATGCTCTCCTGAACAATGCAGAGACTTGTGAGCACCTCTGTAGGAAATGACAGGGCAGCCAGCCACATGGCAGTGTCTGCTGACACAGATCAGCCTCCACAAGCAATTCAATAATAAACCTATCATGTCTTTCCCCATAATAACCACAGACTAGTTGAGTTTAGGGGTTTGTGAAGCTTGCAGGTGATCTTTTGGTTTTGCTGGCATGTAAGACTCTTTCAATTCCACAAGGCTCCTTCCCAATGTAGACTTGCACTGATTACTCTCTTTCTCCATGTTGTTAATTTAAACAAGTTAAGCAACTTATTTTTCCACCTAAATGAAAACTGTCCCTGACACAGAAAACTTCTTTCCCAAAAGAGGAGTTGTCACAAAAAAATGACCTGCATTTTGGGGTTACCTTTAATGAATTAGCTGTAATTACTGCAAGATAATGCAAGATTTATCATTTTGCCAAAGTGGTTTCAAACTTGTCTAAGGAAATCTAATTGTAGCTAGTTGCCATTTTCAAGAACTAATTTAGGCAGCAGAGTTGGCTGGGTAATGTTTCCATGCTTCTCTGGCATGAAGCAGAACTCTAAAAGTATTCTCCAAATAGGGAAATGAGCAAGTTTGTTCTGGACTAGGTGGTAGCCTGGTGCTTGTTTTTCACATTGGGATTATTGGAGAAACAGATTTAAACCCTTCCTTGGCTTGATCTGGGTTTCTCACACCAGGAGGGATTCCCCTGACACCACTCCATCAGCTGCTCTGATGGCTCTCCTTAAATGGGTCTGGCCATAGAAGTTGCTTGTGCTTCTCCAAGAGATGTTGTCTGTGTGGGTTTGAGCACTGCTCTAGGATGAGGGACACTCCCATGCTTGTTCCTGAGCCAAGTATTTTTTATTTATAAAAAAGTAGAAACTTCTCCAGTGGGTGGGCTTGGAGAAGATGCTTTTTCCTTTCTGTCAAACAACACTGGTGAGGAGAACACCTAATCCTGAAATTGAAATCCCTACATCAGCTCCAGCAGCCTTGACACATATTGTCTCCTAAAGTGACAGAAGCTGGTTTTTATACCAAAAGGTTTGTCTTAACATCTATATTTCCATAAGATTCTCTATTTTTTAGCAAGCCCACATTTTGTACAAACAAAGAAAAAAAAAAGTCCTTTGTAAAAATTTCCATAGCAGCTCTAGAGAATAGGAGGTCAAAGGACTGGTTCTTTGGGCTGCTCTGTGGACCCTCTCACTCAGCCCTCAAAAAATCTTCAATCCTTTGACTCCCCTTCTCATCCCAGCTGGTCTTGGCACAACTAATCATAGAACAGCACACCTGATTCTGTCTGGAACATGCTGCTAAGAGCTGCAAGTGCTCTTCCAGGTATTCCTGTCTGTGCTGAAGCAGCCAAACAAGTCAGGCCCCCTAAATGAGCAGGGCTACACAGAGGCCAGCAGCGCAGAGGTGACCTGTCCCATGTGTGGAGCCCTTACACAGCTAGTAATGGTTTTTAAAAACAGAATGGAAACAAAATGTTTAAAATCCCCCACAAAGGAGTCACCATCAGCTGCTCAGCTGTACTGGAGGCCCTGTCTCAATGGAAGTCTGGTTGGATGGTTGGAAAGTAAATTCCACAGAACCTCTGGTTACTAAGGGAATAGGAGCCAGGAATTGTCAGCCTTACATACTCCTTGGTCCTCCTCTTCTGGATGAATATTAGTTATACTTTTCTAGGCAGTTTTGTGGGTGGGTAGAGAAAAAGGAAAAAATAGACAGGAGAAAAAAAATCTCTATTTCTGTGACAAGGCCACATGCTTGTGTCTTCTCAGGGTGGTGGCCTCGTTGTATGTACTGCTTCTCTTTTCCTCTACAGACAGCCAGTGTTCCACACATCTGCAATTTTCCAAACATGAGTTATTTTAAATTCAAACACCAATTTTAGCCTTCAAAAATTAATCTTTGCAAAGCATCTATGTCATGGAAACTGCTGTCCATTAGTAGGAAATTATTTAGAAAAAGGAAGAAAATGTGCTTATTTATGTAAGAAACTGCTGTACAACTAAATACAGATATAGGTCAGTAAAATAAGTTCTTTGATCTATTGCCACAAGAAATCAGTGTAAATATGTTTCCTGATAAGAGTTGCTACAGCATAATTGCATTTTACAAACTGTGTAGTGTGCTATTACTCAGGAAATGTGTTCACTGATATACATGTCTCCATTCAACCTTATGGCTGAAAGGTTTGTTTTTTCTCTTATTTATAGTTCTTGCACATTTTTAATAAGGTGATTAAACTCATGAAGGCATGGAAGAGAGTACAAATAGGGAAAATTGATTCTAGAGCATACACAACCACTATTGAAATAGACACCAGTTGATTGTTTTCAAACATATGTAGGTTAGTGGCATTTGAGATTAAACTGGAAGGCAAATATTAAGAGGGATTAATTTATACTGTCAACTATGACTTTTCTGGGCTTCATCCTTTTGTAGAATAGCTGCGAGCACAACTGCATCACAGCTGTAAAAGGCTTGTTCTTCGTGGAGTTTTGTCCTGTTTTAGGGGCAACAGTGCTTACTGTAGAAATTGAGCCCCCCCAGAGCTTGCTCAGGCTGCTCACTGAATGCTGGTGGTATGGAATGCTTACCAGCTCCTCACCTTAGGGCAGATCTACCCTGGGCTTTAGTGGGATTGCTGACATGGGAAGATGGGAATGATCATAACACTGTTAGAACTCCAACTGTGATTCCTTATTTACTAGGGATGCTGCCATAATAATGAAAGGTATCCAGGTAACCCCTTTCAAGGTTTGTGAACCTACCTGAACAATGCCTGCTGGATAGAAATTGTTCAGCCAGGCAGGACTGAGCTTATTAAACATTGTCTCAGCATGAAAATATGTATATGAGTGTACAGGTTTAAGCAAAGCCATCTCATCAGATTTAATATGGGGCATATGAAAAGACCATTGTTGAAAACAAGAATGTCAGGGAAGTGGTTTCAGTAGTATTTCTTTGTTTTGGAGAGCACATGGTTGAGCTACCAGAAGCAGAGCACTGCAGCAGGATGGGAAGAGTAGGAATGCATCTCTGCACTCAGGCTACAGAGGCTGGGATTTGACTATTTGTGGGCTGCTATAAAGTCCCATTTTGCCTAGGCATGGTATTCATGACAGGGTAAACAATCCCCTCCAGGCTCCAGTGGGATGTCAACCATCCTCATGGTCTGTAGTAGGCAGCAGAGGGATAAACAGTGGGTCATTCCCGAGAGAGAGGATGTGGTTCTGGGTTCATGGCCAGACTGGGAGGCAATTCCCGCATCCTGCTTTTTTCACTGGGTTCTGGAGCCAAACATGCTCCTCTGCACATCATGTTCTTGTCATAGAAAAACAATTTCTACAGCTGTCTTCACTGCAACAGCTTCAGGACAAGGCCTTCCTGGGACAGCCTGAGGGAAGCTCTTGGTTTTTCTTACAGGAGGTGCAATATGCAGTCACGTGGAGGACAGCCTGAAATCAAAATGAAATTGAAATATGATTTGTCATTGTCTGCTCGTTTTGGAGGAGTAATGGGAGCCATCACCATTATTTGGGGTTTAAGTGAGCCTTGTGCTGTTCCATGACTTTACTGCTCCTGACCTCTCTCCTCGAGGTATCTCCTTCCAATTTTTTGGGAACTTCTTTATGTGACTGTGAAATGATTCAGTAATAATTGCCTATCTTTGTAATTCACTTGGAGATTGACTGGTGGGAAGTGTTTGGTGGGACAGTCTAAGTTCCTGATGGCATGGCAGTTCAGACTGTGAACAGGTTCTGCAAAGCTAGAAATGGTCATTGCTGATGTTGTTTTGTTGTGATTGCAACTCCCAGAGTATGCAGGAAAACCTTCTCCTTCGAGATATGTAGGATTGTCATTGCCATAGTTGTTAAAAATTTAGCTTTATCTTTTTCTCTCTTCATCTTTTTTTTTAACTTTTAAAATATGTAGGAATAATAAGATGGGGAAAATCTATAAAAGAATGCATTAGGAATATATTGTAAGCAGATACAAGGAAACAACAATATTAGTATTGCACACAGAGTCTCAATTTGTCTGCTTTGGGACAGTACAGTCTCTAATTACATGAACAAATATCATTTTTTAAGTCATATGATATAAAACTATCTACCATTTAAAACCTTAGACAAACATGAAAGTCCCACTAGTTATGTTACTCTTCCTCTGCTTTGTTGCCCTTGTGGGTATGACACTCATTTTCTACAACAGTTCACTGACAGTATGGGGGGTTTGCAGTGAGTTCAAATGTTCCTGACTCCTGTGCTTGCCTGAACAAGGATCGAAGTACTAAAATTTTGAAAGGCTTTCCTCACTCAAGCCCATGAAAATTGCTAGCAGGGGCCATGGCTGGAGAGCAGACAACCTTGGCTGGGAGGAGGATGTCCCATTACTATATATTAGAAGAGCAGGGCTTATCTTTTTCAGATTTCTGAAGAGAAGTCTGGAGGGATTTCAGAAGATATGTAAAAGGTATGTAAAATGGGATATGTAAAAGAGGAATAGTCTGACCCAGACAGAAAATTGCCATTCCAGTCTATGCGAGGGCATCTAACTTGAGTCATCCTACTTAGGGATGAGAAAAGTAAAGGAAGGCTCTGGATACTAAAAGATAAGGCTATTGATAAGATACTTGAAAAACATGAAAAGAAATTATGTGTCTCTTTCAGACATGCATCAGGTTTTTCCTCAGTCTCTTCCCCAGCAGTATTGCATGGAAAAATGCTTCCTTTTGTACAAGAACTTTTCTAGTGGTTAAAGACATTAATGAAATCTGAGACAGACCTTTAAGTCTTGTTTCTTGACTGGTCCTAATAGACTTCATGAACTCAATCCAACAGTTTTGTGTCCCTGAACTTCACCTTATTTCTCTGTAAGACACGCTTCTGCTTTCAGTGTTAGATACCTCACACAGCCCTGTGAGGACAGACTTTATGTAAAGCCAGCAAAGATTTGCTGGGGGAAAATATCGTGTGGTGTAATCATAACATCTCAGAGTTATTATCTTTTGCCATTAAAAGAATTGTACTTTGGCATATGAGAAAGGGAAGAAGGAAAGATGCTCATTAGCAGCTTCCTTCCTCAGGCTCTGAGCTTCCAGGGGCTCCTCTCTAAGAAGTGTGAGCACAGCTGCAGTCCCACAGCAGCCTCAGCTGATGGAACAGCTGCCTCTGCAGTGCAGTGCCATCATCTGCCCCTCTCCTTCAGCCCCACTCTATTCCCTCCATCCCCTGCACTGGTCTGGATGTTCTCTGCTCCCTTGTAGAGCCATTTTAAGGCGTTAACATGGAAGAAAGCTACCTGTGACCTTTTGTTTGTGGAGATAAGGAAGGCTCTGAGGTATGGCAGGACCCAGGTGCTTCAGGAGAGGGGCAGGGTGATGGAGACAGCACAGCAGAAGTGGCTGTGGTGGCCAGAAGACACAGTGACTGGGGCTGCCAAGGAGCCACAGACTTTCCCTTCAAGCCAGAGCTTCCTGGTGTGATAGAAGCACTTGCTGAGACTGCCTGGCTTCCCTAGAGCCACACAAACACCAGTGTTGCCCTGACTGCTGGGGAAAGGCAAGAATGGAGAGGAGAAAGGAAAGGAGTGAGGGTGCTGTAAGATGAGACTACTATCAAGAATTACTTTAAGAGAGAGAAAAAGGAGACTGAAAGTACCATGGGGAAGATGCTGTCTCATGGCTCTGCAAAGTTGACCAGACTGGGGTTGTCAAGAAAAGTTTACAATAGTCTGGGTATACCATTTTCCTGCAGTAGAAAGTGCCAGATTTGTTCACCTCTTAAACTCTGCAAGGAGTTCTGGTCCTTCCTCCCTCCCTTAGAAAGGATGAAGTTGAATTAATAAAGGTTGAGAGAATGACAGCAAGGATGAGTGAAGCTACAGGGCACCTCACCCTTTTCTAAGGGGAGAGACAAAACAGAATAATCACCCTGGAGTCTAGAAAAGAGATCTGGAAAGGGCAGAGAAGGGCTTTTGGTTTTTGGTCCTTCATGGGATCATCAATGATGTGCTTGATCGGTAAGAAGAAAGTGAAGAAAGAGGTGTTTCACTATTACTTGCTAAAAAGGGAGGTGAACACCCTGACAAGTTACAAAGAGAGGATGATTTAGGTTGAAAGGAATCCCTGGACATAATCTGGTCCAAACCTCTCTCTAAGCATCTCCAGCTTACCTCAGGATTTGTCTTCCTTGGTTTTGAATGTAGGATGCAGATCCTACAGCCTCTCTGGGTAACCTCTTCTAGTGTTATCAGACTAAAAATCTGAAGCAAATTAAGAAAGTGGATCAATGCATAAATCAGATCATTGTATATATTTTACTCATAGGATGCTATGGAGTAGAAAGTCTGAATTGTTTTCTAAGATGACCAAAACACAAAATGAAAAACACTTCCTAGGCTACTAAAACTGTGAGCACATCTGACTTGTGGCAGTAGGTTGAGGAATCAACATGATTCCCACCAAAACTTATTTGTCCTCATCTGCCCTGAGACACCTACTACTGACCACTGTCAAAGGTCAGGTATTGGTTTTGAAGGGTCTCTGGTCCACCCAGCATGGACATCTTTGGTCTGATCAGTGGGTGACCCAAGCCTGCCAACACATCAAGCAGGTGGAAATGCTGCTCTTAATGCTGCCTTCAGTTTTCACAGGACAGCTGCCCAGGCAGGTTTGGACCTATTTCCATCAAGCATTAAAAGTTGGTTTCATAACGTGTATTTTTCTGTCAAACTTTGTGAATAAAACAGTGCAGGAAGATGTCGTGACTAACGCGAAGCTTTTTATTCAGGCAGCAGATGAAGTGGGTTAGTTTTAGAAAGGAGTAGGAGTCAGAAGAACATTCAGCTTAAGCAGACAGACCAACCCTGGTTAAACTGAAGGGAAAAGCAGTGACACTAGGCCCTGCATATCTGATGTGAAAGACTAGGAATACAATACTGGATTTATTGTTCGGGTTATACATTATCCCAGAAAACTGCGGTTTTATAGTGGCAACATCTGACCGCTTGCTATCAAGAGATAACTTGAAAGTGCTGCACGATAGGAAAACTGTTCTTTTCTTGTTGCAGTTATTTTTATTGACAAGCTTTCAGACACCATGAAAGAGTCCACTGATACTTAGCAGCAAAATACTCTTCACAACCAGCCAGAGGAAGATTGAAGGCATGAGCAACAAAGCAAATGAATACCCTGCAGCCTCTCTGCACACATAGCTGCTTGTTCAGCCTTCAAAAACAAGTAAATAAAACTCACAGATGTTTGGATTCAGAGGTAAGATGATTCTTCAGTGCAGGAATGTCTCCCATTTGTGCTGCATCTTGCAGGAGAGGTGCTTCTTTCTGCAGTGTGTCATGTGCAGCAGAGCCCCCTCACCCTCACATCAGACCCCTCCTTTCCCACTCACAGGAGCTGATAATCTCTGTTGCAGAAACATTAATTGATTGCTTGGGGGGAAAATACATTGAGAAGGAATGCAGTACTTTATTTATAGGTTAGTTGTTTCTTTTCCTCCTGTAAATTGCCTTCACTTCTGGTGGTTGATTCTTAAGGAGAGCAATGCTGTGATCATAGGGAGAGGCTTTCTGGTGTCTCTGTCTTCTTGCTGCAATTTCTGCTGCTCCCCTGCCAAGCTCAGCTGCAAAGGGAAGTTCTGCACCAGCTGTGGGGGTGTCCAGGGCTCAGAATGGCACAAACCAGGGGTGCAAGGGCCCAGCAGGCAGGTCCCAGGCAGGGGATGAGCCAAGGAACCTGTGACAGGCATGGTGCCTGGATCTCCAGCTCCAGAGGCTTAGTGTTACCAGGAATGTCATGGCCAAGACATGGTGGATGGGCAGGTGGAGTGAGCTCAGCCAGGTGTCATCACAGACACCAGCTACACATATCACCCATTGTCTGAGTTTATGAATAAAAAGATATCCTCATTTCCCCTGCACATGCACTTGCAGGGAAGGAGGAAGCCTAATCTGTGTACAGTGGGGCTCCACCTCAGATCAGCAGCTCTGGAGCCAGGATTTGTCCTGGATGGCAAAGGAAGGGTAAGCTGGATGCCCGAGTCTGTTCATTGCAAAGATGAGGAGACAATGAACATGGACATTATTTTGTTTTTGCAGCTTGTGTCTTACCCAAGCCTTTATTTTTAGGGATCTCAGCTAGAACAAGAGAAATAGCAAAGCTTTTAGTAAGATCAGTTTCTCTAATGACTCACCAAGTGCTACAAAGTCAAAACAGGTTGCTTGTGCTTGAAAGGTATAAAACATGTCATTTTTATGGTTACTGTACAAAACACTGCATATATGCATGCAAGGGAACATTTTAAAATCTCATCGAGCTTTTTCCTTGTGCAGCTAGAGGCTCCTTTCTCCTGTTCTTTTATTCGTGTGTCATGATTTGTATTAAGCATTATTGCTCTAGCAATTAAGCAAATTTCCTTGCTGCACTCTGCCAGTCAGAGTGTTGCTCCTTTATACTCCCAAAAGAAAGGAGGAATTAAGTTGCTGTACCAGTGTCCCAAAACAGTTCCCTTTGCAGTGCACTACAGTCTTTTCATTGGTGTTAGAAGGGACATCAGGTTCTGTGAGCACTGGGGAATGAGTAATACCTGCATCTGACCTCCAATAAAGACCTGCAAGTCCATCAAATGTCTGTTACATAATGCTATTTTCAACAACATTAATACACCTACATTTCTTTAATGTCTTTCATTCCAAATGAAATTTCACCACCATAGTGGAAAATGTGCCTTTACTGTTGTAATTACACAAGATTTGACAAGAAAAATATCCCTTTCAGCAAAGGCTGACAGAAAAACAAAATTCCAAGGAAATAAAATGTTGTGTAATGCAATTAGAGATTTTTGCAAAAAACTTTTGAGGGAAATACTCTGATTTCTTCAGAAAAAAGACAGCCATTTTATGATTTTCCATTAGTTTCTTAATCTCTCTCCCCTTTTTAAAGTTTTTAAAATTTTTATTTGATGGAACTGGAAGCATCCAGAATTATCCAAGCCCCTAGAGGATATAAATAGTAGCATGTGATATTTCCTTGGGTGGAGAATAATTGTTGTGTACACATTCCTTTTGTAAGTTAGGGGACACCTCTACTACAGCAGCTGATGATTGCTGATGTGGCTGATCCACACCGAAGTCCCTCTTCCACAGCAGCACCTCTACCCAGGCCCCCGCAGCTGGTGTGAGCTGCTGACAAAGGATGCTCAAGACATCCCTGCATTGTTTTTAGACCTGCCTGAATTGGACTCTGAAAGGAGCTTATCTGATGAGTTAAAGCAGCAATGCATACACGAAATAGCTCACATCTTTGAGATCCTTGGTTTCTTTGTACAAAGGTAAGTTACAAAATCCCTGGTAGGACTCTGCAGGTGAAATGGTCTTTTTCCTCCTCTTCCTTCCTGCTGAAGAACTGTGCCAGCTGGTTGCTCAGGGAATTTGTCCTTCTTACCATGCTGGTTACAGCATGAGCATTTCTTGCTGAAGACTGTCTTGAGGATGGGGATGAATTAAAAATTTAACCACACTCTTCCCTTGCAACACTGGCTTCACAAGAGCACTTCCCCTCCCTGGGCCATGGGGAAGTGTTATAAAAACAGGTGGAGGTGCACTATTCCTATATGGAACTGTGGAGAATGTTGGATTCTGTGGGGTTTTTTCTACACTGTTGCTCTGTGACCTGCACAAGCTGCTAGAAAAATGGAAAGAGTTAAATGTGATGGCTTTGGGGAGTGCCTTCCCAGCTTGGTGCAGGTATTTCCTGCTGGACAGCTCAAAAATGGTAATTCATGGAATTGGATGCACATTTCTTTCTGCTTTCTGCTCATTAAAAAAACAATGATGACAGACATGATCTCCAGAGTGGCTGTTCTGTGCCTTGCCATAGCTCTGGCCTTTCCCCAAGCAAGACAGCTTGGTGCTGATGGGTACCAGGACACATTGTAGGGACAGAAGGAAGAGCTTTGAATGGCCTTTTGACCCTCTAGCCCCTAATCCTATTTACATCCTCATACGGTCAGAGAAACCTTTGACTAAAGTGATCTTCAAGTTCTGGGAGAAATGTGCTGATCTAGGTCTTGTGGAATTGACTGGGGACAACCCCAGAAGGGAGGAGCTTTGCAGGAGGGTGATGGAAAGGTGGGATGTTGACCACAGATGGCTGACCTGCACCCCAGACTCCCCAGGACTGGACCAGTAACTGCTCTTGGCTTTTGCAAACGTGGCTTGCATGTCCTCCTCCAGGACTAGTGAGCTGCTCTGCTTCTTCAAGGTCTTTAAATTTGGGTTTCCCCACAGCCAGACCTTTCTCAAACTGCTTAGCTTTTTTTTCCTAGTACACCCACATAATTACTCCAGCACAAAGAGTGGGCTTGTGAAGCAGCAGCATTTTAAAAAACCACAAACTCTGATCTCAAGGCAATCTTTCCCTCCCACTTCCTCCCCCTTCAAGCAGGGGTGTCAGCCGTGCTGTTTCTTTCAAACTTTCTCTGAGTCATCTCATCAGGCAGCTTGTAAATACTTGAATGCATCCATCAATGTCAAGTCAAAGTAAGTAAGTAGCAGCACATGCTGTGCCATGGACTTTCCCTTGCTCACATTTCTCTCATTTTCAGGGATGCAGAGAATTCAGGGGTGACCTTATCTTCCTGTACCATCAGCATACATACAGAGATGTCATCAAAGATGTTGTCTCATCATGAGAACAAGACACCAGAAATAAGGTGAGCTGCTTAAATTCAGGAAGGCTTCAACTCTTTTGAAACTCCCACTACTGTACTATCCAGAGTGGAATGCCTTCATGTAAGATGCTCCATTCATTTCATCCTAAACCTAAGAAATTTGAGGAGCTGCATTACCAGCATGCCTTTGAGAATTGGAGAATGTGTCATTCCTAACCATTTTGGACCAGCTGGTCACAGCATTATGAACTGTTGCTGGAAAAATATTATGTTTTCATATTACAAGGGTGTAATTTGCTGTGTCATCATTGCGTACTAAAATCTAAAAGGCAGAATGTGATTCAGAGGGTGCATGGAACACAAACCACCTCCTCAGAAGGCAAAAATCTCTGCTGAAGAGCAGCAATGCTCCCAAGTATGACTGATAAACATGTGAGTCTTGTCGTGAGATAAATGGCAAAATATGGAGCCTGCACCAAGGCTTTGCTCAGCACAGTGCATAATTCCCTGGTTTGTCTGCTAGCAGGCTGGTTTATGGCAATGAAATCACAGCAGTGGGAAGAAAGGAAAAGTCTTGCAAAAGTTCTGAGTTATTCCCTCCAGATGGCTTGGGAGGAAGGTCTGGTGTCATCGTGATATTTGCCTAATAACTCTGAAATGATCAGTTGAGGTGGATGAGTGTACTTTTAAATAAGTATATGTGTGGAAATATGCTCCTCCCCAGCCCTTCCACCCAGACAGGTTGGTTATGTGTGAAAATTACATTGTGAGCCAGGAACTCAAGCTCAGTGCTACCTTATGGAGTAGACTGGGGGGAAATTGTCTGAGTAAAAAGAATGTTATGCTGCAAAATGGAAGGGAAGATGTTCTGAGCACTCTTCCTCCTCTCTGCTCCAGCCCCCAGTGAGAGCTGAGCACAAGTCCTGATGTGAGTGGCATCTCAATCGTACCTGCTTTGCTTTTAAAACATAAGGCATGGAGATCTCTCTCTAAATTCAGTGGCCTGTCAGAGTAAGATACTGGTTTAAGTGAGTACAGATGGTAGAACTGATCCACAAGCAATTTTTCCCCATCATGACCAAGGGACATTTCAAGGGTTGCCCTTCCCTCTTTTTTCTCAGGGAGTGCAAGTTGAAAATCAGGATAATTGCGCAGCAAAAAATGCTTTCCATCTCACTCCTTTATTTACTTTTTTTTCATTATTTCCTTCCACTCCCAGGTGAAGGAATGCAGGCTGTTTGAAGAGCTGATCTGCTCGGGTGGGGCATTAACTTAATTTGAAGCATTGCTGAATATTTAGTCATGTTCTGTAGGAGTATTAGAATCAGAAAATTCTTGGATTCCTAACAAACTCTGCACGTGTACACGATCTCCAGAAAGAGAACAAGTGTTTAAAAACAGGGCTCTGTACACAACTCTGAAGTAATTTAAATATAAGATATATATATATATATATATATATATAATTTAAGTTAAAAACATCTTGCAATACTACATTACTGACAGCTGAAAGTCAGACACCAACTGTGATGGCATAGATTTGTGAAGTGCTTTAGGGAAAAATTACTAACTGGTATAAATCTGATTTTAAAATAAAGATAGCACAAAGAAAAGTTTGAGTTAATTTAAATAGGAACATGCCATTTACAAAGAGAAATCTCTTTCCAATGGTCACACTGGTCAACCAACAGGTTTATGAAGGTAGCTCTCTTATTTTTAAATCCATTAACTTGTGCTGTGGCATGTGGCACCTTGATTTTGTGACTTAAACTTGAAATCAGGACACTTCCCAAGTCTATTAAGGGCTATAGCAAGATTCTCTTCTCTAAAAGATTTTGTGTTTTCAAAAAAAATTTCCCATTTTGGACAAGGATGAACATGAGTGCTTAAGTGTACATTTAATCCAGGGCTTACAGAAGTGTTTTCAGAATGGAATCTCTTTGTCTCCATTTTTCTCAGAGTAATAGATAATACACCTTTTTTTAGAAAATCATATGTACCTGATTAAGTGATGGCTTTATAAACAGGCCCGTTTCTGATCCTTCAGACTCAGACTAGAGGTGGAAGTCTCACAATGCATACTGGAGTGGTGTGCAACAAGAACTGGACCCAGCATTTTCAAACCAGGTCCACTCATAGTTCACACACACTGGCCTCTGGATCTTTTGGTATCAGATTTCAGAGGAAGGTAGAAATTGTTTGTAAAGCACAAATACTTTATAGTGAATAGTCATTCACTGTGTGAAAGATGAGCTCAAAGCTGATGGTGGATGACAGATTGGCTGATTTATCCAACTTCCATGGACAGTTTTCCAGCTGTAGCTCCAGAGCCACAGTCAATATGTAGTCATCTAACTACTTCCTGGAGAGGCATAACGAAGTAATTAGCTGCCTAAGCTCTATCAGATATACTTGCCCTATGTGCCCACAAAACTGCTCCTGTGAAAGTTAAAACACAAATTTGGGAGGAGCTCCAGGTCATAATGCTGTGCTCACAATCAAAGTGAGGCAAGGGCAGCTGCTGTATCAAAAAACTCCCCCCAGTTTCCATTGTCAGAGGCAAATTGGCTTTCAGGTCCTAATGGTCATTGCCCAATCCCTTATCATTCCCAGTGGCTGAGAGCAGCTCCCCCACAAAGCCACACAACATCATTCACTCTCACACACCACATTGACTTCAGCACCGAGGTGCATCTCATGCCCTGACTTATCTTGGTACGTGCTGCCTATGAATAATTCAGGACATCTCCAGACAAGTTTACCATTTCAGTCCAAGTGAATAAGCAGCAGTAACAAATTCGATGCAAAAGTGTAGCAACAGACTGCGCAGCTAGTGCAAAGCAAGGAAGGTTTCCATGGACACACTTCTGCTCTGTTAGGAGGCTTTGAGAGAGAAATGCAGCATGAGTGGAGCAGGTTAAGGACATAAGAGGGCATGGGCTGTTCCAGAGAGTTGTGTTTGCCTGGCCAGTGGGGCAGGAAGGTGTGATGGGAGCTGGAGGCAGCTGGCAGGATGAAGGCTGTGCAATGTGCCCATCCCTGCAGTCTGGGGCTGCCCAAGTTTTGCCAGCATGCTGTGCTTGTTAGTCACTGCTGGTGTGACAATGGGCTGCACTCCTGGCACTGCAGCTGTGCCAGATGCTCAGAGCTCAGGTGTGGGAACCCAGGACATCCCTCTGGCTGTCCAGGATGGCCAGGACCCCTGCCAAGGGGCTCAGAGACCCTGGCACAGAGCCCAAAACACCTGTGGGTTTGATTATGACCTGTGGAGCAAATTACCAACCTTAGATGAAGACCAGCAAGCCACAACAGTTCAGGCAGAATAATAGTGAAGTTATCATGGGGTGGAAAAGTAGATTTTGGAGTTTTTGGGATGGGGGTTTAGGAGGCAAGATGGAGGGAACTGGGCATGTCCAGCCTTTTTTCTTCTTCTTCTTGGCCTCCATCTTCTGCTGTGATGTTGGCACTTTTAGATTGGTTTAGAGTAGAAGCTCACTGTCTAACATAGGTGATGGGTATTGGGAAGTAATTGTAAATATTGTACACGCAGTTATTAGTATAAAGACATAACACCACCCCAGGGGCAGGCAGAGTGCCTGGAACTGTCCTGCTGGATGGACCTCGGCAGCGCAGGAGAAAATTTTTTATAGATAAGGAACAATAAACAACCTTGAGACTGAGAAATTAAGAGCTCTGACTCCTTCTTCAAGTGACGGGCTGGGAAAAGAGACTTTAGAGCTCTTCTCGGGGTCACTCTGACAAGCGAGACACCCTGACACTCAGGTGCCAAGTCACACCGTGCAGGACACGGTCGCACACAGATAGACCCGTGCACATGGTTACAACGACACTTTGTTACAATGTTGAAGTGGTTTTGGGTGCATAGCTTCCTGATTTTTAACTTTTTTAGTCAGAAATTGTACTAAGCAGCTCAGAGGCTTATGTTAGAAGCAGGCAGAATTCTTGTGACAATGTGTTTGGCAAGGATAACACTCAGCAGATTTCAAGGACATTTTGACAGGAAACTTTAAGATACATTGTCAGTGCTTTAACGAGAAAGAATATCCTCCTATTAACATGTAGCTTGATTTTCTCCTTGATTGTTTGGTTAATGATCCCAGCCTTGTTAGCTGCTACCAGGGAAGATCCAGCAGCTACAGGTCTGAGATGAAGAAGATGAAGAATCATGGATTTCTAAATTAGAAATGTTCAAAGGTAGAAATGGGTAATAAGGAAATGAAAGGAAAAATCTTTGTGATCATCATCCAAACTCCAGGGGGAAATGAAGAAATCTACTATGGATAGGAGGTACTCTTCATTCAACCCTTCAGGTCACAGGGTTTTCTGAAGTTTCTTTCTTTGAAGAGAGAAAGTAAAATGAGCATTGATTTAGGAATACAGGGGGAATGTGGAATGTGGAATACAAATGGGAATACCTGGAAATGTTGTGGTATTTGGGTCCCTATTAGCCTTAATCAGAGGGGAGGAGAATGCAGTTCTTTGGGGAGAATGACTTTACCCTGCCAAAACTTGTCACTCCTAAATTACTTAACTATTCCTGATATGCTTGTCCCTTGCAATATTTGAGTAGATGAAAGCTGGCCCAGCTTTATTGGTGGATTTGGGAATTTATTGGTGTTCAGGGTTTGGACTTGCAAAATTGTTTATTTTTGTGTTTTTCACCACAGCTTGTCTCTTCATTTCAATGTTTCCTCCAAGTTCTCTGGGCAGGGATTGTCTCTTGCTATATTAACATATCCTGCTTCTGGTATGAGGAGTCCTGCTCTGGGGCAGGGGTGCTTCTCCTGCACAAAGCATATCTAACTTTTTATTTTACAACTAGCTTCTAAGGGTCTTGGTTATCTTTTATCTGCTATTTAGGTAAGGAATCTACAGCAAAGACTCCTATAAGTCTTTCCAGCTATCTGCCAAACTAATTAAAAAAAGTCACCTTAATTTCTTTTGGGCAATTACTACATAGTGAATAATGCAGTAAGTCACTCCAAGCTCCTGTGTAACGTTTCCTTGCTTTATGGATTGTTTCCTAGCATGCCTGCAGCAGAGCTGTTTATGTTGTTTTCACTTTGTAATTTTGTGCATGAAGAACTACAATAAACATAATTAAAACCAAATTTCCCTATCTCTCCTCTTATATTTCTTCTCATGACTCTTCCATTCTCTTAATCTTCTTCATTCTCCTGCATCCTTCCTCTCAAATTTACTTTTTTCTTTACTCTTTCTGCTTTTCCTTCTGCTTCCTCTCAATTCCTGGTTCTTTTTCTGCCCTATTTTTGTATTCCATGTGTTTTCAGAGCCCTCAGAGGGCCTACACTTAGCATAAGCTGGGGTTTCCAGAGATGACAAGTTTGTGGGTAGATGCCAATAAGATTTGAAGCTGAAACACAATCATAAAAAAGATCTACAAACTCTTGCAAAACTGGCTTGTATAGACTCATACCTGTGAATGACTTATGAGCAGACTGTCTACATTGCTTGTATTTTCCATTTAAGGTGATCAAATGTCATCTTTCCACCATTCATCCAGCTGCCTGATTTTGTATCTATCAGTCATTTTCTTTTTGAGGAGAGAGCTGCTACAGTATTGAAAGCACAGCTGGATTTTATTCCCTAAAATGACCCCTTCTGCCTCTAGGTTTGTGAATGCAGGCCCTATTTTAGGGGTCAAGATTTTAGGGCTCTCCAGGCTTTGTTTCTGCATGACCATGGGTTGACCAACTCATCCTTGATTTTCTGTTTCCCATCTACAAGATGGAGATATTGACTTCTATGTAAATTACTTGGAGTAATTTTACATAGAAGTCAATATCTGGGGAGAGTTTTTTGATACAGTTTTTGTATTCTACAGATGACAAAGATCTTCACTGTAAAAAAATGCTTTTTTCTTTTATTTACACCAAGAAAGCACTAAACAGTTCTTGATGAGTGTTCAGCCCTTGCATGTAGAGCAGATGAATGCTGACCACTGGGATGAGAGAGTGAAGTTTTCCACAAAATTTAGCAGTTCATCCTAAAAATGTGTAGAAGCTGATGAGCATTACCCAGTGGGATTTTTTTAATTGCTTCTTCCTCTGCATCTCAGGAAAAGCCATCACATCTCATTATGCAGATTCTGCTCACTAATGGCTACTGGAATGACACTGCTTTAGGTAAGCACTGTCCATGACACAATGACAAAAAGTGTATCCCTTTAAAAAAAAAAAAAGAGATACCACCCTGACTGTGCTGAACACCAATTTACTATCTTTTCTAAGGGTCCCTGTAGCACTTGCTCTGAAATTTTGTTTGGCTATTGATAAGAGCTGTAGGATTTGGCTTTTAATGAAGATGACATAAATTTCACCTTGGCATCTTTCAGAAATGTACTACTTGAGTTAAAGGAAAATGCCTCTGCTCAGCACAGAATCCAGTTCTGACAGTCATAATGAAACACAGATTAATGCTTTCATGTTAAAATGTTCTCTCATGCACCTTTGCTAAGTTTATATCAAGAGAACATGTCCCAAGGTGTGGAATGGGATCATATATTTTTCTTACAACTACATAGCTTCCAAGATGCTTTGAATGTTATTTACCAATGAAAGAAAAGAAGGTGAGAAGGTTTTCCCCACCCCTTCACCCCCTCCTCTATGGTTGCTGCTATTACAAAATACCCAAATGAGGAAATGAAGCAAAGATGAAGGTGAATTAACATTAGGCACATTTGGACACATCTATGAGAAGGGCTTGGGAAACTCCAAGAGAACTGGGGAATGAAATCCTCTGCTTGTCAACAGCTGAAATGGGACCACTTGGAAGAATTACCACCAAAAGTCACCATGTTTTGTCGAGTTCAGAATATCTGCACTTGCAAATTACACTGTACAGATGCCTCAGAGTAAATACAAATGCCATAATTTCTTTAATGCTGTAGTGTTAGAAGACTCTTGGTGCCCCAAATACAGCAGAGACCTTCACCTGACAAACTTTTCTAACCAATTAATTCAAAGGTTCCTTGCTCACTAGAAGGGAAGTGATAGGGCTTGATGCAGATTTTGTGGGGATGGGGAGACAGACTTCCCTTTGACTTTGCTGCCTCAGGCCCCTGGAGAGCACTTGTATGTGCATTTTAACGTGGATGTTTCCACACGTCTCCAACCCAACCCAGGGGTCTTGGCAGGGACACAGCCCAAAGGGGTGACCCAGGGTTCATCTCACACTGCACCAAGGGCAAGGCAGCTCTCTGTTTCCATTTTAATTGTGTCAGTGTTAGCCAGGGCTCACGTCTGCTTCCTCTCTCACCCCACAAAGGGAAAATGTGTGCCAAAATGCTTCCTGTTTTTCACTGCCAGCTGGGTCGCGTGCTCAGGGCGAAGCTCATTAAGGCAGTGTGTGGCACTAAACCCTGCAGCCTCCAGGAGTGGAAACAATCATGTTTCAGCATCCTAGTCCTGAGTGGACTCAAGTGGAAATCGGGCTGCAGAGCACAATCAGTCCAGAGACAAAACCTGAAAGAGGGAAGGCAGCCACATTTAGGGGTCTGAACAAACCAGGGGAAGAGGGCATTTGTTCCACACAGACGGTGTAATTGTCCTTTGCTTCAGACAACGTAGGAAGGACAGCCCAAGAGGAGCACCTGATGGTGCAAAATTGCTTGCAGTCAGAGGGGTTTGCCTTCTTTCCCACAGTATGAAGGGGTTGTCCATTTGGGCAACCCTTTTCTGGCTGATGGAGCTGACATGCAATACAAAAGCATTATGCCATTAATTAACCTTTAAAAAAATGTCCCTTTTCTTGACAAAAGCACACGCATCTGTGTCTTTGCCACACTTTTCTATATCTTATACTTCTCAGCTGTGATATCTCTCTGTCCCTATGTTGCACCTACATTTTCCTAAGTCTTTCAGGCCATATTGTTTGAATAATGCTAGTCATTTTGTCCTATAAGGGCTTCTTTTTCTTCCAGAGCAGGTTACAGGGCTGTTATGTCTAACTCCAATCTCACACGTGGCATAAAAGACAAAGAAAAGCTGTCTAGTGTTTCACTCTCTTCGTTCCTGGTGGCTAAAACAAGATTTCATAATAATGTTTATGTTTAGAATTTCTGCAGTAATAAGCAGATCAGTATCAGTGTGTATGCAGTAAGTTTAAAGGGCTGTTAATAGACAGTTGGATGGCTTAGGAATTTAAAACCTTCATTACTATGTCATCAGTTCAAAGCCAACTCAGTTTACCAGGGATTCCTGATAGCATCAGTCTCTCCTTCCCAGATGAAGCAGGTATGCTTGTCCAAACTTGGAATTACGTTGCAATTCCACAGAAAAATCAGGAATTGTAAACTTTTCATTCCACAATTTCCTCCAAAAAGCATTCTGAAATTGGTATTTTAAAAAATTTCAATGCTCATTTTAAAATTTCATTTGGCCTGCAAAACACTCATAAACAGCCAAGATTAAACATATGGCAAAAAGTAGAATGATGCAACAATAAGAGAAAATACACAACCTTTGTTTTTAAAAGAATGAATTCTGAAAATCTATTTTATAGTTATGATCAAGAAAGGATATATCCTATGATAATGCATCATTTTAATGTTATTTTCTCAAGGGGAAATAGTAATGAAAGATTCTATTTTGATTTTTTTAATAGGAAAATACATCCTTAGTAGTTTTTGGAGATAATTTAGGTTAATGTGCTTTGAATGTCCCTATCATATTGTATGTATACAAATTCCTCATGAGGAAGGGAAGGGAAAAAGCTGCTTACTTAGAGTATTCCACTTAGGATGTCCTAATAATTTGCTAATGGTCTTGGAGTCCTTTTCCACAGCCACCAGTTGTGATCTTGCAAAACGATTGGGACAACAAGAAAGTGAGGGAAGGAAGGAGGAGAAGGAGAAGGAGCAGGACAAGGAGAAAGAGAAGGAGAAATAAGGAGACGGAGGAGGAGGAGGAGGAGGAGGAGAAGGAGAAGGAGAAGGAGAAGGAGAAGGAGAAGGAGAAGGAGAAGGAGAAGGAGAAGGAGAAGGAGAAGGAGAAATCACAGTGTTTCTTTAACAGTGTATATCCTACATGGTAACACATTGCTTTCCCCTTCCAAATGCTCCATGAGGAGACAGTGAGTTTTTAAATATACAGTTGTAGGTTTTAGGTATTTTCCTGATGAGACCCACCAAGTTGGGTTAGAGAGCTAAAATGTAACTCATTGTTTGTTTGTCTGTCCATTTCCACCATCACGGGAAATCTCAAAAGTTATCCACCAGTGATGGGTTTTTGCCTTTCAAAGACAAATAAGGAGTTCAGAGAGAGTGATTGTTTCCTTGTCTGTGAAACATTGCTTTGTATTTATCTATGTTGCTGTCCCAAGGGAGGATTTTCTTGATTAATTGGATTCTGGTGATGAGAATAGATAATGGTGTGGTGAGTCCAGTTTTCAGCTATGGAAATGCTCAGGACATTGGTTGTACTTAACCCTATACTTAAAAAGAAGAAAAATGCATCATCCTTTTGCCTTTGCTACTGTCACTAGGAATGTAGGAGCCAATTAACATAAATAATAAAGAAGGAGGAAATTTTCTTAAACCACAAAATTTGAATGTGAAAAATTTCCACTTTAATTCCTGAAAAAATGCCTTTATCACTTTTTTAACAGAAGTTTTCTTGGGCTATGACCCTTTCCTCTAGTGCCATGGTTTTCAGCATTTTGTCTCTGAATGCTTCATGGTCCACAAAGTATTTCTCAGGTTCAGGAAAAGGTGAATAAGTAAAGAAGGTTCATATATGCTCTTGAGTGATGTATACACATGAATAGTTGTGAAAAATTGAAAAGGTTTGGACATCCATAAAGCAAAAAATTTCACTTGCAGTCAGTGAGGAGTAGAGAAATTTTGGACATGGGTATCTGGAAATTTTGTGTTTAGTCTAAAAGACTTTCCCATAAGCTACTTTACAAGTTAAAATGATATTGGATGATTTAATGATATTTTTAAAACATGCAATGAAACTGATAAAGTGATTCTCACTTGAGGGTTTCTGGGAATGCCAGACAAACTCAGGATACATGCAACATGTAGGTACTGCTTCCCTAAGAGGTTTTTGAGTAGGCATGGAGAGACAAACTTTTTCCTTTAGAAAAACTCATGGTTAAAGAAAAACAGTGAAACAAATTGCTTGCTAATATTCTTTCAAAAGAAAGATGCCATGTGAAATTGCTCCATTCCAACCATCAGGTTGTAACTCCCTATTTTTTCTTCTCTATTTTTCTGAGCTGCAACAATGACATGTTCCTCCTGGTATGGTATCTGACATCAGACTGATCCCCATGCTCTGAATACCAGGGAAATCTCACAGGTTTTGGTTATTCCTTGATATTCTTCTGTACCTTGAGGCTGGAATCAGGACTTGTCCTTTCCCTGGTAACACAACTTACAGCAACAGCCACCAGCTGACCTGCAGGTTTCTCTAGGTAAACTGCTCTTTATTTGGAAAGCTTTCAAAAGAGATCTCAAAAGATATCTTTTGACTATTACTACTATTACTACTGATTTTTTAGAAACAGAGGAACTCCCCACACCTTTTCCTGCAAGGCTGTAGTTTCAGTGTGTTTGGTAAAGTACTCACCTTTTATATCATCTGAGGGTCTGAATCCAATCATCCTTCTACTACTGGTTATATAGGATGCTGCCTTTCCAGGTTGGTGTAGTCATGTATTAGGGTGTATCTTTCAAGCAAAATCCCTGCTTTAACATAAAATTAATTTTTGGGGTCAGACTTTCAGATTTTCAGACTGGTACCTACACAAGCAGCTCCATGGCCAGAGATTTTTAGAGCAATGGGAGCTACATGCATTGAACTTTGGAAATTAAATTCCTTGTGCCTCTCTCTCCTACAAAAGCTTTACATGTGCAATGAGGCATGAGCAGTATTGTGGGTGTCAGTGGAGCAGCCTCCATGCATGTAATGAAATACATGAATATGTGCAGCATTGAGCCACTTATTTTGTGATTTTCTTGTCTTGATCTTAACTTGAAGCCAGTGAGGCTTGAAAAAATTGTCTTAGTTCTTGTAAGAGATGAGGTGAAAAGTGAAGCTGCTGTTTATACTGCAGAAATTTCTGAGTAATCTCAAGGTAAAATAGCTAAAGAACATTTATTTTGAAGCAGTCAAATATTGTAGCCTAACTATGACTCATAGCTGCCAAGTTCAGCATCTTAGAACTTAAAAATGACTGCAACTTGGTGAGAAAAAACAGGTGACACTGGAGATGGTGGCACCTTGAAGCATCCTTCTGTGACAAGGAGGTGATGTTTTCTGGACTGCAGCATTATTTCACTTGTTTGTTATTTGCAGATGCCCATAGCTGAGACAATCTGAGTCAGTGAGACACAGAGTGCCACAGTAAAATTTGTATTTTCAAAAGAACTGAGTGGTGATTGCAACTCACTGTGATTGTGTAAGCATCTCTGAACTTCTCACAATTTCATGAATGCAAAACAGGAGAAAGTTCAAAAGTTTTTGTGTTCCTTCCTTTCTCAGTCTGATTTGCAGCTATACACAGTCAGGACATCCAACAACCTCTGTATCTGAAAACAAATTAAAAAAAAATATATATATACAGACATATTTATATTCTGATTTCTTTTTTTAAATTTTTTTGGCAGCTGTAGTTCCAGGTGTTTGAGAATCTCAGCTATCAGCTTCAGGTGTTTCCTATATGGAAGACTTGTGCAAAGAGAAGTTTCATGAGTTTTTGGTATGAACAAAATGTTCCTTAAAGCTCCTTAAGTGTTCCTTCCTGCTATAGAGTGCATGGGGGAAGAATACTCTCTATGTTAAAATTATTTGTCCTCAAAAAGTGAGAGCTTGGCTTTGGTGACCAAAGGAATGATTTGTTCCAAAGCAACCCAGTAAAAGATGGAATTAAATTCTGGGTTCTCTGTAGCCAGATCTCTTTGGCCTCAAGGACATCCTTAAGACTTAAGTAGTAATTACAGAAAAGAGCTTGCAGTGATTGTTTCAATATCTCTGCAACAGAACTTGTTGTATATCATAACATGCTTTATGAAATGCTCCCTGGGTAGTGTTTGGAAGTTAACTTTGCCATATGAAGGTAAAAGTTCCCCTCCTGTTTGAAGGGTTTCATGAAAAAAAGAAAAAAAAAGTGGATCTCCCACCGACAATTTCAAAGACCAATTTTAACAATATCACACTTTTGTTTGTTTATAGTAAAGCTCTTGTCTAAACTTGAAGATTCAGGGCTGTTTTCCCCTGGAGTAGTTGTGTTGGCACTGTTCATAATCTTTTAAATTCCAAGCTAGATTTTGGAGGACAGTCAATGCATTACTTCATGTGAAAGCTATTATTCCCTATGAATAATTAGCACTCCATTCTGCAGGAGGGTGAATATGAGGCTTAGTGCTGAGCTGCTGCTCACAATGCTGACTGTGGTTTGCACAATTTGCAGTCCAAAGTGGAATAAACTGTGGGCTTGGGCTGCCTGAAGCACCTCTCCCAGGTGTATGGGCTGCTCACTTAGTTCTCTTTGGGAGAAAGCTCATGGAAAGCTTTTTGTGCACGTGGATGTCTGTCCTCCCCAGCCCCAGGTCCATCTGCAGGAAGAGCAGCTTGCAAAAGTGAAAATGGCTGCTGTGGAATTCTTGCCATGTGGAGGATTGCAGCTTGGAAAGTGACTAAACTGGACACACTTGTTCAGCATCCTCCTGTCCGCAGGGGTGTCACTGAAATTTTTATCCATTCCCAAAGAAGTCAAATCCTAAAGCAGCAAAAGGATGATGAAGAGCAGGAAAAGGCAGATTTTGTTTATGTGTCATGCTTTTCAGGCTGTCAATCCACATATCTCTGTGCTGGTCACACTTACAGAAGCTTCTTGTAATCCTGACTAAGAAATTTCATCTGTTTTCTGAATTAATCTGTCATAATGATGTAGGGATAGCAGTCTTGTAAGGCTGCTGTTATCTATGTAATACAACCAAGACATCTTTATAGATTATTAATTCTAGTGTAAACCATTTACCACAACACCCACGTAACTGGTATGTGAGATACTGATAGTGTTGGACTCTCCCAGAGCACAACAGTTACACAAAGAATCCAGCACACAAACCTAAGATATTGAAAAAGATAGTGCATTGTTGCTTATGGAGTTGCTAGAAGTCATAGGAACCTGGAGAAAAATTGATCCATATTTGGCACTGCATCTCTGTCATCAAGATGATTTCTAATGGCAGGCTATGAAAACAGTTTTAGTTCCAAGAATTTTCAGAATGCTCCCAGGAGTTTGAAATATCTCAGAAATTACTTTTCCACATGAATTGTGGAATTTCTATAGGAGTCTGAGGTTCAGGCCATAGATGTTTGCACATGACCTCAAAAGTCAGTGAGTATCCCCGTGAGAGGACAGGGAAAGTGAACAATTGTGTTGACCTGAGCTATTTTTACCCAATATCAAAAAGTTTCACACAACTTTATAATTATTCTTTCTAATTTCTTTTTTCTCTGCATTGAATATTCTGGTCAAAGTGTGGATTCTCAACAGGTACTAAGTGTTCTAGAGAACAGTAGAGTAGGAATTTGCACCAAGTGTGTGAACACTCTGGCCACATCACCTCTTTTCCTGAGCAGGCATGTTTTGAGAAAGAGAGTAAAAAAGAGACACTTCATTGAAGAATTTCTAAATTAAATACTCCTCCCTTTATGCCACTTCAGTTGAATGCTAGGAATATAGTTTTAATGCCAGAAAAGACTATTTATGATCATCTTGCCTGACTAAAGCCATACATTTTTATCAAACTGGTTCCTCTTTTGAGCCTCTAACCCTTGGTAGGGTACACAGGTTCAGTTTCAAGGCTTCACCTGAGAAGGAATCCAGTGTACCCTTGAGCAAGTGATTTGGTTGGAGATCTTGGCTGTTAGGAATGCATGCCTTTGCTCCTGAATGCAGTTAGCATAGTTACCAGATGTTGGATCTTGCTCTACCTTAATCCATTAGTTTAAAAAGCCCTTTGCTATCAGAGGTATTTACAGACCATGTTCAGATCCTTTTTTACTTTTCTGGGGATAAACTAAACAGACTGAAGTCCAGGAGTCATAAAACTCCTCCTTAGAAAAAGCTTTAACTTTAGATTTTTGCTCCCTCTGAATAGTGACTGTAAAAACAGTGCTGTGGAGTTTCATGTTGATGGTTTTAATGGTTTCTATATAAAGAGCTTTGTTTACCAGTTAAAATGCTGTGTGACTGCCTGCCAGACCTTTCAGTTTTATCATAGTTTCTGAGGGAAGTTGAGATTTTGCACCCTGTCTACCATCACAGGCAGTAAACAGATTAAATCAGACCAGGAATTGAAGATTGCAGTAGAAATCCATCGTCTGCATCCCTCTCACCTTGGAGGAAAGGGATCACATCTCTGGTGACATCAAGCCATCTTATGCCATGTGATGTGACTTGGAAGTTGCTCAGTCCCCCCATCCCTGGGTCCTTTCCTGGCCCTCACCACCAGGAGCCACCTGCAGTCCAGCATTGTATGAGTGGGGAATGAGAGGCTGGAGGGCAGTGCCACAGAAAGGGCTCCTGCTCAATGGAGAGCTCAGAGTGAGCCAGCAGTGCCCTGGCAGCCAGGAGGGACATCCCTGTCCTGAGGGGCAAGAGAGGGGATTGTCCTGCTCTGCTCTGGGGCAGCCTCACCTCAAGTGATGGGGGCAATTTTGGGCACCACAATGGAAAAAAAGACGTGAAGTTATTGGAGAGTGGCCAAAGGAGGGCAACAAAGATGGTCAAGGCCTTGAAGGGAGGCTGTGTGAGGAACAGCTGAGGTACCTTGGTCTGTTCAGCCTGGAAAGAAGGGACTGAGGGGAAACCTCACTGCAGTTACAACTCCTGAGGGGCAGAGGAGGGGCAGGCACTGATTTCTGCTCTGTGCTGACAGTGACAGGACCTGGGGAAATGGCCTGAAGTTGTGTCAGGCCAGGTTTAGATTGGGTATTAGGAAAAGGTTCTTCCCCCAGAGGGTTGTTTTGGCACTAAACAGGCTCTCCAGGGCAGTGGTCACAGCACCAGCCTGACAGAGCTCAGGAAAGGTTTGAACAATGCTCTCAGTCACATGGTGTGACCCTTAGGGATGGTACTGGGCCGGGAATGGGATTAATGATCCTTGTGGGTCCCTTCCAGCTCAGCATATTCTGTGATTCTGTGATTTTGTGATCTGCTCTGGTCCTGCTACTCTGTCATCTTCCCCATGTGGTGGTGGCACTGCCAGTGCCTTTCAGGGTCAGCAGCCAATGTCACCCCGTGAGGCCGGACAAGTGGCCCTGTTAATGAGCCACAAGATGAAGCAGAAGTCTGCTCTTGCTCCTTCAGCCACACCAGCTCTCTCCTGCAAGCACCCAGTGAAGCAGTATGCTGCTCTCCAAAAAAATAACTTGAATGTCCCCTAGTGCAAAAAGCATGTATTTTGTTCTGTGAGAGGATTTCACTTTTAAAAAGTCATTTCCCCACAGCTGCCCTTTGAGGCAAAGAAATGTTTTTTAGTCCCTCTTGTTCTAGTTGGTGGGTGTAGATAGAAAGATAATTCCATACTTTAAAGATAAGAATTATAAAACTAGTGGATTAAATTGGTGACTATAAGGAGGAAAACCTAAATACAGAATGAATGAAAGAAAAAAGCAAGAAGAAATAAAGGAAAGCAATGAATATCTGAGGAAAGAATACAGTGTTTCTTTTTCTCTCTACTGTTTTTTCTTCCCACAACTCCTTCTAATTTAAATCTTTCCTTTGGTTGCAGGCATCAATCCAGCAACTATATGAAGCAAGTAATTAGTGCAATGTATGGAAATAGTATCATTAACTTAGGTGACCACAGTCAAGATCAGATTTCTGTTCCTTTTTTTTCTATAATATACATCTAGAATACTATTTCCCATGACAGAATATTTCCTTTGCAATTTGTTAATTGCCTCTTTCATTATGAAGAGAATTTGTACTTGGAGAGCTACAAAAGGCCATAGGAGTCCAACAGCACTTAGAAACAGCCAGATCTGCAATGGGAAATAAAGGGATGAATTAAATGATCCCCAAATGCTTTCCAAGGCTGGAACAAGACCTAAGGCTGTCTTTTAACAAGTTAACTTCTCCCTAAACACATCCACATTGTCAAATAGGCAAATCCAGGCTCTCCTGGGTGAGAGCTGCACCTGCAAGACCCAGAGGTGCAGGAACAAACAGATGTTTTTTAACAGGTGGGGAGCTGGATGTGGGGTTTGGGGAGACTCTTTGGATTTGCCCCAGTTGCAGGGTAACAGGTGTAATGCTGCTCTCCAAAAATCCTAAGTACAGACCACAGTGTGCCCAACCTTCATGATAAAATACTGGGAATTCAGGTTGCAGTGTTCTAGGCTGGGTATCATCACTCTCTTCCCCCTGCCTGATGTTTTTGCCTAATGGAAAACAATTCCAAATACATTTCACAAGCTGTGTCCTTTTAATTACCACTAATAATATTTAATTCTTGAAGATACAAGTATACTTAAATATTTATTATAAATAAGCCCTCACTATAGATTTAGAGTCCATTTTAAAATGCAAATCATCTCTAAAAAACAGATTTAAGACAGATCTTATGCAATATTTATCAATTAAAACTAGTTTCAGGGATTCATAGTTGCATAATGATTTATGAATAAAAAATAATACTGGGGGATGTGTTTCATTTAAACTATTTTATTTTCTTTAGATTCAGTTATATCTAATATTTTGGTAGTTAAATTGAAATCCTGCTACATAATTTACATCTGAGAACATAAGTTAACATCTAATTTAATTTCATCTTCTTTAGAGCAGATATAAAATATATTCTGCAGATTCATAGGGACATTGTGGGATTTTTTTTATAATTAACCTGACAGGACACAAGAAATACATTTATAGATAGTTGTTAGCAGTCTTACAGCATGGTTAAAGTCTCCTTGTAAAGAAATTCAGGAGGGGTGTGGATCCCTCCAGAAGATCAAAGAGATCATGCATGTTTGTTCCAAGTGTTGTCCAGCCCTGGCCCTACCTAGGCTGTGAGATCTGACATAATTCTGGTCACAGTCTGTATTGGTTCAAAAGAAAACAGAAGTTCTGCTGCCTGAAATGTTTGGTTGGTGTAGCCAGTCTGAACTGAATTGGAAAGTTACTAATTAATAGTAACTTTTTATTCCCCCAGAAAGAATATATTGGGAAATTAATATTGATATTATTTATTCACAAAGTATCTGAAACTTCCTGAGCCTGCAGAGGTTGGCAGTGTCTTAACACCTACAGATTCAGAATTTTGTCCTGGTGTTGTTGTGTAGATCAGTTTGTCCTGTTTTCCTGCATCCTTCTGTTGTTCCTTATCTCAGTTTTACACTGAAAACCCCTTCAGACACAGACCAGCCTTTGCTTCTGACATTGTGCCCATGGCAGGGTTGTCTTTCCCTATGAAGTCTTGATGACAAAAACAATTTTACCAAAAGGCCATTGTGGCAATCTGTTTAGGATTCCTGTAGTAACAAATCCCTGAAGACTTTGAACAGACCTTGTTTGAATTGCAATGAACTTTAGGGGGAAAAAAAAATAAATCTGGTTGTGATTTAAGTATTTTCCAGTGATAGAGAATCCATCACAATCCTCTCCAGCTGATAAATGTCAATTATCAGCATTTCTATCAATTGTTATCATTTCCTTAGAACAACCTCAACAAAATCTACCTGTCTGTTTACTCGGAATTGCAGATGAATCAGATCTGCTCAGTTTAGGAATCTGCCAGGATGAAGGTATCCTCCTGCTATGGCACTCTACCCCAGAGGATATTGTATTTCTCTAGAAATCCACTCCAGGACACATCAAAGAGTTTTGGGAGAGATTATTTTACTTCTTTAAAGAGTTAACAAGCAACAGGGCTGAACAAATAATGAAATATGTAACACTGTGGATTTCACTTCTCCCTGCTGCAAAATGTCCATGAGCAGCACATACATTATTTAATGTGGCTCTTCAGAATTGCTGCACAGAGCTGTACATTGGTGGGTGTACGTGAGAAAGGAGGGTTATTATTCCTTCCCAACCAATTGCTTGGCAAATTCCCTGCAAATATTTGGGTCTTGAGAAAAATTAACTGTGATGGATCATCATTTTGCTATTCTGTCTGGATTTGGCAGGTGCTATCAGCAGGTGGAATGTATTTGGGCTGCAGCTCTGCCATGCGGACACACAGTTGGAAAATTCAAAAAATTGAAACAAAACAAAACAAATCTCCCCTTCTTGAGTCAGTCATGGCTTACATGGGAGACTGTTGTTGCAAATCTTGTGTTTGGTGGTGAAATCCGTGGATAAATTCTGAAATGGGTGCACTTTACTGGAGCCAGGCTGGCCCTGGGCACCTGCAGCATCATGGGCACGAGAGGTTTGAGAGTTCCCTGCCAATGGCAGCCTTGGTAAGGAGGGGATGACAACCCCAAGTTTCACTCCTTTCCCTCTCAAATACCTGCACACCCCCTGATTCACAGCCTTCAGCAGCAGGTAAAGCCTCAGGTGGGCAGCAAAGGACAATAACCCCTGGAGGTATCCTGGTCCACCCACTGCCTCCAGGGAACATGGACTGGGTACAGAGCATGGAAGTTTTGAGGACATTAAAATAAAGATTGCTTTTTACTAACAATCCTCTGTGAAATTAGCACCTACTTTTCCTGATTGATTGTTTGTTTGTTTTTTAAGTACCTGACACTGAAATGCAGCTAACAGGCATACTTGGTATGGCTTGTATTATGAAACAAGAAATTATTTTAATTGCCCTAGCAATTCCCTTCCCCGTTGCTGTAAACAAAACGATTTCCTTCAGCAGCAGCCTGACTCATGTGGTGGTTGACAAAGGAGCTGCTCCCTCGGATCAGGGCTGCTGAAAAGTTCTCTGGGGGCTGCAGCCTCTCCCCTCACCTGGACCATGGGGGTACAGCCAGCCCAGGATGCTGCTGGGGCTGGGACTGATCTCTTTGCTTCCAGCTGTCCTCACTCAGCTCAGTCTGCACAGACCCTGCTCCTCTCCTTTGCAACTGCTTTCATTTACAAGAATTCCAATGCTCTGTGTGTGGAAATCATTTTAGGATAGGGGAAGGGAAGAGCACTGAGATGGGAGAGCTTTGAGAGCCCAGCTCTCTCTGAATTATTTCTGGATTGAAGTATCTTTGTGAAGTTTGAAGGGTTTTTTTTTTTTTTTCCCTTGGGCAGGTTCATGCCCTGTAAAAGGATTCAGTTAAGACAGAAAAGCAGTTGAATCCAAAGGAATAGAAAAGGGATTTTGGCGCATGGGAAAATCCTGTGGATTTTCTCTCAAAATGTGCTGATCTATAGATTCATGCACTAAATGCAGGACACAAATCTTATGAAAATTCATCTCTGGCACTGCCCAACCTGCAGAACCTCCTCCTCTGGTACTGGCTTTGAACTCACAGCTTCAAAATTATTGATTTAAGCATGTTATTATTGATTACATAATTAAAGTACGAGTGAAGGAAGGAACATGCAGCTAGTTATGGTATTCAGCCTCACTTTATTTGACTCTATGAGACACATTATTTATTTGTGTCTTGCTGTGGGATGAGATTGAAATGTGTCTTTAGATATGCTTTTGGCCCTTGGCAGGTGAAAAATCTTGGATTAATATCAAGTCTTAAGCCAGTAGCACAATTATATGAACACCACACTTCAGCTTTCATATTCTGGATGTTTAATCATAATGCTGTAGTTAACTAAATGCCTGTAACTGTCTCCATAAGTCTGTATCATTAATAAAAAGGTCCTTTGCTGAGACTTTTAAAACTGCACTATATTCTCAATGCTCAGGTGAAAGAGGGAGAGATAAAAGAGATTTTTCAGACACTTCAGGGTATAGAAATGACATCACAAGCTTTTTTCTTAAATTCATAATCATTTTCTGCAGGCTGCACTCTGACTAATGTGCAGCTTAAATTGTGTAAAAAAAAATTGGCACTATTTAAGAGACACAGATTTCTCTGGAGAAATACCTATTTTTCCTGCATGTATCTCTCCTGGTTGTGGGACTGCACAAGCACTCAGATGCCTCAGTCAGAATTTGCTCATAGACACAAAAAGTCCTTTGATAGTGATACATACACATTTTAATTAAATAAAAAAGACACAACTTCAAACTGATTCATGCAGTAGATGATACAGCAAAGCTAATAATTATCTTTGAACCTGATAACAACAGAAGTAAAATCTTCCTGATGCAAGGGAAAGAGATACAGAGAGTATTTGGGAAAGAATGTAATGCAGATTCAATGACTCTTATTTGCTATTAAAATCAGATATGAAAGTAATTATAGCAGTTTTGTGTGCCTGTGTCAAATTTTGCCAGTGCCAAATAAGCTGGAACTACAAATTTTTAAAAAGATACCTCAAGTAATTCAGTATTTCTCTTGTCAGCATTTTCAGGTGGATATAGTACTGGTTTGATGTGGTGGCTGCACTTATTCAGCCTGAGATGAGGCAGAAGAGATGTTATTTATAGTTACTCCTTCCATTAAACTCGAAGCTTGCACTCTGTGCCACAGAGGAGCATCCAGCAGTCTACAGAGTTCAGATTACTCCACCTGCTCAGACTCCAGTCTGGCCTTCATTCCATAATCAATAATGATCCAGCCCTCATTTTTATTGCTACCTAAGCATAACTACTAAATAGATATGGTGGGAGATACACAGCACTGCTACCACTAAAACATCTTTGCTCAACATCCTGTCCATGACACAGCAACACTGTCCTTTTTTTTCCTCATCCTTTGAAAAATAGAAAGATTTTTGAAAGATTTGCCATATTGATTAAATGGATTTTCCCTTAAAGCTCAAAACTCTTTTGGGAAACTTCACACAGCTAGATTACAGAGTGTTTTTTCACTTGCTTGTTTTCTAACTGCATATAGATTACAGCCAAAAACTTGGTTAATCTGAACACATATAGCCTCTGGAAGATGTGAGCTCAAAATTGAATTAGATTGCAAATTGTTTTGTTTTCATATCACAAAACTCTGAAGCCAAACATGCTGACCTTGAGAACACTCCAAACTATGTGCCCCAAACTCATGTCCTGTAAAACCCTAGAATTTACCATCTGTTACAAAGAGAGCAGAAGAGTCTCTTGGCATTGGTACTATTAGTATCAAGGTTAATTACTCAATAATTAATTACATTTGGTTCAAATTATTAGCTTTTGCTTTCTGTTCTTCATGTGTTTGCATACCTGTGCCAGCTGGTCATACAGATTGCATAGGATTGGGTTTCCTCATTTGGATTACTTGGTACTTTTAAACCAGGAAAATTCTAAGCAGAGCAATTTTGGCTTTGAATTTTATGATACAACTTTAGTCCTTTGAACTAAAATTTGTAAAACTCTGGGTGCCCTGTTAATACATAAAATCTAATTTGTACTTCTGAATAGATGGGGTAGTAAATAACACAATTATCTCATAATCTGTAATAAAAATAAAAGGAATTTCTTTTTTTTAATGTGCCAATTCTTCATGGAAAACCAAGTGGCATTTTAATAGCATTGCTAATTTCTAGTTAGTAACCAATAAGTAGAAACTCTAATTATTCTAGGTTTCTTTTTTTCTACATTTTATAAATTCTGGATGTTTATTATGAGTTAACTCCCAGTAAAGGTTTGTGAAGGAGTGTTTTCTTGGCTTAAATATGAATAGTTTTTTGCCCCTCAAATTCTGTTCAGAATTCTGAAGGTTATTTTCTTCTCCAAGGTGAATCTCTGTAGAAGCATGTACTCAACTGCAAATGAAAAAGGTCGAGGGCAAAACCTGACCTCAAATTTTGATTTTGTTCAAAACCAAAACCCAGGTGAGAAGACTGCATTTTCTAGCACTCTGTCAAAAATGAGCAGTATTGGGAGAAAAAAAAAATTACTAAATTACTCAGGCACAGCTGAGAAGTTCACAGTGCAGTCAAGAAGGATAATGCAGTTTTCAGGTCTGTGGGTTTAAACCCAGGCAATTTAAAGAAATGTTGCTTAAACTGATCACCTTCTAAGGAAACATGCTCAGTAGCCTCTCCAAAATGAAGACTAGCTGGCTTATCAGATTTTCTAGTAGATACCCATCTACAGACCAAGAAGTTCTTTTCTCCACCAAAAATTCAGGCAAATAGGACATATTTGAAGTAGGGAAGGGTTCAAAGCCTTGTGGTTGAACTGGAGATGTTCACCTGTTCACACCAGGCCTGCATTGCAGCAGTTCTATGTTATTAAAAACTATTATCACAACTGGTTGCAGATGTCCTAAGTATCCAAGAGTTTATGCCACTGAACCTCATGCCACAACTCCACCTTGGTAGAATATGGCTTGGAGCTTAAAAGCAATTGATAAACTGAAATAATTAAATCATGCTAGGGAAATCAGCATTCAAAATAATTAATTAGGATTAACTCTGTCTGGCACTGTACAGATTGGACAACATGGATGGCTATTCTGTATTTATTTTCTGAATATGGTCTGAATAGTATTTGAATTAACTCCTGCATTAGGAAATTTATTTCCTGAGTTTGATCAAGCTGAATTTGCATGTACATGCTTCGTATTTTGACTGTGTGCATTAAGCATTCAGTTTGCAGGCAATCATGCACATCAGAGCACTTACAGGTCATTTCAGACATGAAGAGAAAAACATCAGCTCTTGGGTAACCCAAACCTGTCCCAGTCAGGTATCTCTTCCTTCCAGGCTCACTGTATCATGTTTCTATGTAAAAGTCAACATCCTTCCTGGAATGCTCCCCTTAGGGGGAAGAGCAAGGGGGAAAAACAGGGAACTTGCCTGTGAGACAGTGGTATGCCTTTGATTCCTTGATCCTAAGGACAATGCTGAGACATCCTCAGGAATTTAATGGCTTTGGAGCCTGAATTCCAGCTTGCCAGTGCTTGTTTCAATTCTAAAACCATGGAAAATTGAAGAGGGTTTTTTTGTTCTTGTTGTTGTGGGGTTTTTTGTTAGGTTTTTGTTTTGGTTTGTTGGGGTTTTTTGGGTTTTTTTTTTTTTTTTTTGCTTGGTTTTGTTTTGTTTTTTTGGTTTTGTTTTGTTTTGGTTTTTTCTTTTCTGGCAGTGAAAATGCTGGTTTAATATTTTCCATTTGTTTGGAAAAAGAATTAGTCCTTCTCTCTACAGTCTTGTGTTCACCTATACCACAGCAGCATGAAGTCAGTAAAGGAGGTTGGTATTAAAAACTGAACCTATTTATTTTCCTGTGTTTGGATCATCTGTGGATTATAACCCTGCAGCTGCACTGAGCCCCCAAAAGTCCATAAAGCTGCATTTAGTGTTTCCACATGTAGTCTGATTTCAAGGATACATTAAATACAAATATATTAAAAAGAAGGTTTCAAGAGCAGGCCTGACACTCTTCCCGGTAAGTCTGGAATATAACCACACATTTTTTCTGTTATTCTAGCAGTATTAATGTAACTAAAAAGTAATTTTAATCAGAGTATAAAGTCTATCTTAAAAACTTCATTATTTATGAGCAGTGTTATAAAACAAGTAGTATTTATCCTGGAATGTCTTTAAACTTGTTGAAACTTTAAAATCCAATTAATGCTCTCTCTTCTTTGCTTCAGTCCATTCAAAAACCAGTGTCTAAGTCTTTCAAATACTGACAGAAGGGTTTGTTAGTTTCATAGAAAACATCCAAACAGTTCATGGAATTTATGCCTTGGGGAAGCATTTGTTTTTCTTGTTTGGTCAATTAAACACTGCCTTTCTTAAGGGAGGGTGTATTGTAACATCAGGCATGATAATAAACAGAAACACCAAAGGGTTGCTGTAAAAAGTTTGGGTTGATGTTGGAGTTCCAGTTATGCCTTTGGAGAGCTCAGGCATTCAGGGAAGAGGTAATGCAAACTGAGGAGCCTTCTGCACAATTTTGCTTGAGATTATTCAAACTGAATAGTTCCAAGCTTCTTATGAAGCTGATGGTGCTCTAGTGGCAAGAAGCAAAAAAAAAAAAAATAAAATAAAGCTACGTGAATATTTTTTCAATGTGAGCAAAGGGAATTTTAAGCAGAAATGTTATGAAGAAGTTATCATGGTGCCATCAAAAACATTGGGAAAGCTTTTCTGCTGAAAGGGAATAGATGTACAGAGCATACAAATTGTTGAGCTGGATGGAGGCTTAGAAAGTGCTGATTCAACACAAAACACAATGATTTCACCAACATCTTTACAAAAAGTTTTTCTTTATTTCAATACATTTAAGATGCGTGATGTCCAATTTAAGTTTTATTTTTATGCTTACATTTAGATTTATCTCTTTTTTTTGTAACATTATAATAGAAAGGTCAAAATGATATGAAGCAGCAGTGAAACATTTTTGTAAGTATGAAGT